>JAHDVF020000558.1:0-600000 GCA_022606425.2 Lepidostoma basale | reverse complement strand
TGTTTACCTATCACAGCATAACAGAGAAAAACTAAAACAGCTGAAGTAAATCGTCTAATCCAAAAGATATTATAGGTTATCGCCCTGCCAGAACAATTTTACATTAAAATAACTAACTAACTAACTAACCATCACGCCGTTTCCCCGAAAGGGTAGACAGAAAGAATGGACTGCAACATTTTAATCGATGCTGCACTCCATTCTTCTCTTTTCGCCAACGCGAGAGAAGTGGTGTGATGGGTTGCGAACCTCATCGCCACCAATAGGCATCTCCCGCGCACACTTCAATCATTCAACGTCTACATAATAAATCTAAAACAAATTATACAAAATACAATGATATAAAATTAAATAACACATAAAAATAATTTAACACATAATGTTCTTTTAGATGGTGCACTTGTCGTCAGCTGGACGATCCGGACATTTGTGTTTATTTAATTTTTTATTCCACTGTTTTAATTTTAATTAGGCACTTAAAACAATCCAACACCAGCAAAAACTTGAAAATTTGATTGAAGAATTTATTCAAATTGTCATTGGAACAAATGAAAAATTTATTTTTACACCTGTCAAAATTCTTTTTATAAACGAAAAAACTTGTATTATTTTAACATCAGAAGAGTGAAAACGTATTTCGTGTCACAAATAACTATCACAAAGTGCGGCAACAATCAAATTGACCAAAACAATTCACTTATACAGGAAATATCTCCAAATTGACAGGAGCACCACATGAATCAAATATTTTTTTTTAAATCAGAACCAGAACCAGATTCCTTGCAGGATTTGCGAATTTATTCGTTGGGTATCCTATCTCTAACGGTTCTCCCCACAATAAAATAACATTATTAAAATAGATTATACCAATTCATAGAATTGTTACTTAGAATTTAACGTTTTTCCATGTATTCATAACATAACCTAAAATAATACGTAAGTAAAACGATAGGTATGTAATTTCATTTCTATCTATATAAATTCGATATAATTTAGAACTAAAACTTTGAAATATGTAATGCGGAAATATAATCTGTATTCATTTCAACGGCAAAATAGAATAAACTGAAGATATATATGAATTAGAAATATAAATATTTTACTTACGAAACTGTAACTGTAACACGCAATTCAAATTTGACATTTCAGAGTAGGGATGGGCAATCCGCTCACGAGTCGACTCAAAGATTCGAATCTTTTTGGTGAGCGGGTGAGCGATGATCCATAAAAAAAAGAGCGGCAGCTCAATGATCCGCTAGGTCAGGGGGGTCGGCAAAATTATTAGCCAAAGAGCCAAATGCGTACTTTACAACGATTTAAAAAAATTGAGAGCCAAATATGTTTATTGATTTAGATAACCTTTATTATAATTTTTGCACTTCATTCAATTACGGGTACACTGAATAAAACATTATTTCATACTTCTTCCTGTGATGAAGGCGACCAGCCTTCTCTCCATCTCTTAGGTGGTCATCCTGGTGGTCGACGGCCCTCTGGAGTCTCTTGCATCACGATATTAGGAATTCTTGCTGGATCCATTCTCTCGATGTCTCTGCCTACTCCATCTCACTATGTCTTCAATGTTGCAGGATTTGCGAATTTATTCGTTGGGTATCCTATCTCTAACGGTTCTCCCCACAATAGGTCGCAGTCTGGTTCTGACAGTGTCTGTTCTTGCTTTGATTCCGTATGTTATTATGGACCTGATGCATGTTTGTTTGTTGTTATTCTTAATTTTAGGCACAATTCCATGTTCTCATCAATAAGACGACTTCGTAGTTTACTCTTGTTAAAATTCATGCTTGAATAAAATTGTCCGCATGAATATGTAGAAGCGAAAAGCGAAAGATCAGCAAGAGTCAGTAATACTATTTCAGGCGTTGAAGATGATGACTAAAAATCTTTGAATTGGCGATGATGATTAAGAGTTTTAGCTAAACCGGAATTGATAATCGTAATCACCAATTCCATAACTTTACAAATTTCTTCTGGAAATGTCTGCGGACAGAGCGTTCTTGATGAATGATGCGATGGTAAGCAAGTATCTCGCGATTATTTTTTCTTTCAACAAACCCCTTCGGCTCCGGAGCCGCATTTTGCCGACCTCTGCGCTTTCCGCTCAGTAAAGTGAGCCGATTCTTCTTGATAATTATCGAGCGGCTCCGGAGCCGCATTTTGCCGACCTCTGCGCTCGGTGAATCGTATATTATTGCAAAAGAGTCGACTATTTTTAGTGATCTCTTTAAGGGATCTGAGCTGAATGGTTCCGCTCAGTAAAGTGAGCCGATTCTTCTTGATAATTATCGAGTCGTTTGTCAAAAAAGTTGTTTGTCGTTGGCGACTCTTTTTTTTTTTTTTAGCTCATCGACAAAAAATTTATCCTGGTGAATTTTTTTTTAGCTCATCGACAAAAAATTTATCCTGGTGAATTTTTTTTTTTTTACCGGAATCAACTTTTTTGGTCGAGGAGCAAAAAAAAAGGTCACTAAAATAATTTCAAACTTTGAACGACTCAAAATGGTGAACCGTGGATCGTTAAAAAGAGTCGGCTCACTTTGCTGAGCGGAACCGTTCAGATCAGATCCCTGAGATGAGTCGTTTTGCCCATCCCTATACGTGCGTATATTTTTCAGTTCAAAGGAGCGACTAATTTCATATCTGACCACGCAAAGAGTCAAAAAAGCCACTAATTTGCATCTTATCACGCCAAGCGAATATAGACTCTAAAGATCGATACTCAGGTGATACGAACATGAAGGTCTATACTCGCTCGCACTACGAAAATTTATAAATTTACAAAGTTAATTAGAGCTCGATTAATAACAAAAATATGCCTATGCCCACCTATGTCTATCTATTAAGGAAGTGTATAACTTGGAAAATGATCAGCTCAGGAATAACCTCAGAAATAGTCCGCACACACCCGGAAGATCGCCTTTTATTTATATAGAATAGATAGAATAGATAGATAGAAGATAGATAGATAGATAGATAGATAGATAGATAATGTCAGTGAATGTACAATTTGAATATATATCAATGGTACAAGAATTTATTACACAATCTCTAATAAGAGCAGAAAATAGACCATTATTAAGAAGGAATCGGTTAGAGTCCAGATTTGAACCCAAGTCCCCTGGATCAGGAACCAATTCTATCCCCAAGACCACCACCCGATTTTAAATGCATAAATTTTGTATTCACGAGAATGAGCCGATTGAACACTATGATTATGCATGACAAGACTTGATTGAAGGTAAAATTATGAAGCGTAACGACCCAGAGATTTTTTTAAAGATTATTTCACATAACAACAGGTTGTCTGAACTTGAAAAAAAGTAATTAACGTGAAGGAAAATATCTGTTTTATAGAAATATTATGTTTTGCGGGAGTGACATGTTTTGTCTTGCTAAGGCATTATCAAAATCATTTGATAATGCCTTAGAAATGTGAAACATGTCATCTCATAAAATATAATAAAACTCTTAGATGAATATCTAAATCTGTAAGTTATAAACAAACCATCACGCCGTTTCTCCGCAGGGGTAGGCAGAGGGAATGGACCCCCACACTACTCTATCCTGACAAATCTCTCTAGCTTCCTCCACATTCATACAACGAGTCATACACGCACGTCGATTCCTCCTACTTCTAACATGACCAACCTTTAAAATTTGATTAATTTGGTCAATAAGTTATTGTCTATATAATATTGTCAAATGCAAATGTAAGAAGTTAATGCAGCTGATATATCGGCTTTTGGCAACCGAAGGGTTAAAAAAGTATGCGTTAACAGTGTGAGTGGATTACCGAGTCGTGGAAGACTGAGGAAAACAGCATGACCAGATTTTTTATAGGTCATCCATGTTAGAAGTAAGAAGAATCGACGTACATGTATGAATGTGGAGGAAGCTAGAGACGTGTGTCCGAATCGGGTAGTGTGGTGGTCCATTCTCTCTGCCAACTCTTTCGGGGAAACGGTGTGATGGATTGTTGATGTTGTTGTTATAGATAACTGACATTTTCATTCATATTAATTAATTGAAGCTTTCAGTTTATCAAAAACAAATATATTATATATATTTTTTTTCTTATTTTCAGCCAAAAGATTTATTTTTGGAATTCGATCCGGTTCCTCTAGGCACTGCATCACTAGCGCAAGTCCACAAGGCCAAGTTAAAAGATGGCACAACCGTTGCGGTTAAAGTCCAGCATCACTTCGTCAAAGGAAATACCAAAGCCGATATCCGATCCATGGAGTATCTAGTCAAGATAATGTCGTGGGCGTTCCCTGACTTCAGCATGCAGTGGCTGGTCACGGAAACAAAGACAAACATCTTCCACGAACTCAACTTCTTGGAGGAAGGACACAATTCGGAGAAGATGGCAAAGATGTTTGAGCACTACCCGTGGCTGAAGATTCCCAAGGTGTACTGGGACCTCAGCACCGAGAGGGTCCTGGTGATGGAGTACGTCGACGGCGGACAAGTCAACGATCTCAAATATGTCAAGGTATACCAGTTTTATGTTAATATATTGAAAAATAAATGTTTAATTTTCTTGTTTGTTTATCATACGAGTGACCACAACATGTCATTCTCTATTTATTTTTTACACACATTCATACGTTCGAAGTTTATCTGTATTCAAATCAAATCAAATCAATTTATTTTCTCAGACCACAATGGTAAAATACCAGGAAAGATGGTTCCACTTTATCAAGACAATATACTCTCTAAAGTCAAGAGTATTTGTCTTCTGAACGTACTTTCACTAATATGTAAGACTTCGATCGTCGAGGATATCATATTCAGCAGACTGATTGCGCTTCCCACCGGTGTCACCAGAGTCAGGTTGGTTCTGGCGGCCGGTATTTAAAACAATCTTTTCAAATCAAATCAGTTTATTTTCTCAAAAGATATTACAACCAACAATTATAGTTTAAGGCATCTATTGAAAACAGGTAAAATACAAAAAATATATAATACCAGGAACGCATGAGAGATGGTTCGACATTAAGAATACAAGATACTCTCCAAAGTCTAGAGTATTTGTCTTCTAAACGTTCTTTCACGAATATGAAAGACTTCGATCTCCGAAGCGATCATGTTCAGTAGTTTGATTGCTCTTCCCACCGGCATCACCAGAGGCAGGTTGGTTCTGCATGCTGGGAGATAAAACAGTCTGTGCTGACGCTGTCGAAGATAGCCATCCGGAACATACAGATGGATAGCCTCCAAGATGACTGAGTTCTCAAAGAATCTCCTGATAAGTCTGAAGAAATGGGTAACTGTGTATCTATTCCTCCTTATCTGCAAACTATTAGTCCCCAGCATGCCCAAGAGGAATGCAGTGGGATAAAGTCACGAACAATGATGTAAAACTTCATATTAAATAAATAATATGAATAAAAACGTCTGTTTTCTAGAAGTTTTATTATATTTTATGAGAATGACATGTTTCGCCTGTCTAAGCCATTATCAAATGATAATGCCTTAGACAGGCAATACAAGTCATTCACATAAAATATAATGAAACTACTAGAAAACAGATGTTACATATAAAAAAGTATGTTTTATATGTAACTTTATTCAGCGTGAAATAAAATTGAACCAATTTGATCAAGAATACATGTTGCAATGTTTTTTGTTTGTAGGACAACAAAATAGACCCGTACGACCTGTGCAGAAAGCTAGGGGACCTCTACTCGCATATGATATTTGTGAAGGGGTTTGTCCATAGCGATCCTCATCCCGGGAACATTCTAGTCAAGAAGGAACCGGGCGACAAAGAAGTGACGGTCTACCTCCTTGACCATGGTTTATATGCGGTAATTATGAGTTTTAATACATATTTTCATGTGAATAATTTGCATGGAAAAAAATAGTACAACAATGCTTCATAATCATCTGTCTGTATAGTCAATTCACTACAGGGAGATCGTTTACAATAGTATGAGTGACAGTGCGTTTACAAAAAATCTAGACGCTATTTTTATGTTATTTTTTTATTAGTAAAATAAAAATAAAAATAGCATGTTTATTGAAATAAATTAACATTTTATTTAAATTTTTTTTTTTTAACAAAAATGCTATCGGCTTAATTGTAATAAAAATTAAGTTGATTCAAATTACAATTTTCTTATTGATTTTTTCTTGGAAAAGTGACCAAGGGTGAGACTAATATTGTTTTGTTTTGTTTAAAAAATAGTAACCCTAAAGATTTAAATCAATGATATTAGAATTTATTTTACAATCTTCAAAAACTAACTAACTAACCATCACGCTGTCTCCCCGAAAGGGTAGGCAGAAAGAATGGACTGTCACATTTTTACTGATGCGGCACTCCATCCTTCTCTTTTCGCTCCGTGGGAGACGCGGTGTGATGGGTTGCGAACCTCATCGCCACCAATAGGCATCTCCCGCGCACACTTCGATCGTCTGACACTCACAAAATAAATCTAAAACAAATACAAATTTAAGCTGTGTAAAATAAGTGAGCTGTTGTAGATCTTTGAATTTCAATTACAATCTTCAATATGAGCAGAAAATAGCTCATTATTATGAAGAAGGAATCTGGTCGTCTCTAGGCTTAAACCTAAGTCCCCTGGATATGTTGAATTTCAATTACAATCTTCAATATGAGCAGAAAATAGCTCATTATTATGAAGAAGGAATCTGGTCGTCTCTAGGCTTAAACCTAAGTCCCCTGGATCAGGAGTCAAGCGTTCTATCCCCCAGACCACCACCCAATTAATAATAATGATATTTTTTGCCTTTATTGGTTTCAATTACAATATTTGATCCTTGCAGGTGTTTATCTGTAAGATATTATTACTAGTTATTATAAAATTTCTTTCTGTATTATGTATTTAAACTGATCCGAAAGTGGCTTTCCTTTTCCTGATTTCGACATGTTAAATTTGCGATTAATCTATAATAAAACAAATATTTTAAAAACATTCCTGCAAAACGAGTATTTTATGAATCACCGAGTATATATATGAGCAGCCAAACACTTGCGCTCCACCCGCCACCCAGGGTCTCGGAACACACTGATCGTATGATGTATTTGACCTGGTAACGTATCAAATTCCAAGAAAGACCATCATACTAAAACATAAGCAATAGCTCTTCGGTTTGTGAATCAACTATACCTGTCCACTCTTGGATGTAGGCTTCCTCGTTATTTAATTAAGAATGCAATATTTACAACTTTTCAGAACTTAACAGACGACTTCCGGTATCACTACTCTCAGTTCTGGCTCTCCATCATCAACAGGGACCACGGGGCCATGAAAGTGCACGCGGAGCACATGGGCATAGGCCCCGACATGTACGGGGCCCTCGCTTGCATCGTGACGGGCAGGACGTGGGACGCTATTCAGAAAGGGATCGGAAAAGTTAAGCCTGGAAATGTGGAGGTAATTCGATCCCAAATTCAAATTATATTTGTTAAAATACTGACGATATATTTCAAAAGTAATTCTGCTCATTAATTTATTTTGATGATACAGTACTGATAACCTAGTAACCTCGATATAACGGACTAATTGGGGGGAGGGAGTGCCCGTTAAAGCTGAAAGTTTGTTATATAAAAATAGGGTCTCAATCTAATGATTGGTCTGCAGCAAGGCGACGCATCTCCCCTTCCACTCCGCTCGGTCCTCGGCAACTCTTTTCAACTCCGCATAAGAGGTGCAGCCCTTATCTCGGCAAATCTGGTCTAGGTACTCCTGGCGAGGTTGTCCTCTGCCAATCGATCCCTCGTTGATGGTTCGTTGGTTATAAGGATAAAGCAAAATAATAAAAAATAGACTCAACTCAAATAAAAAAATGATATTCTACATAAAATCATTTTCAAATACGGTTTGATACTTTTGGTTTCAAAATGTTGTGAATATAATCAAATGTTTTTTTAATTAATACTAATGAAAACATCTGTTTTCTAGAAGTTATATTATATTTTATGTGAATGACATATAATATTACTTCTAGAAAACAGACTATTAATTATTTAATATGGAGTTTTACATCATTGTTCAAGAATCAATTTTTAATTGTTTTATTTTTATTTGCCTTATTTTATTCTCTTTGACAATATCATTCACACAATGTTTTTAAATTCCGCTGTCGTCTATTTTTAAAATCAATGTCAATAAGAACCATACATGATTCATAAGTTGCAGAAATGGTAGTCATGAAATTTGACATTGTAATTTCTAATAGGAAAGTTTTTCCTAGAAGCTTCTTAATAAATTGAATAAACATTTTATTTCACCAGCTTCTGAAGGAGAGAAGTTGCACAATAACTTGTTCTACAGACTCATCATAAAATTGTATAATTTTTGCATTAACTCGATGGTTGCCAGAGATGAGATATCTGGGCAAACGGCGCAGTGTCCGTGTGGCCAGAGACGAGATATCTCGGTAGTACTTTTGGTGACGTATTTTTGCGCCGTATTGACTTGTATTGACAATTTGGCAGAAACGGAACACATTGTTCTCGGTTTTAGTTATCCCAAAATATTTTATCAAGTTTCCAAATACTTTTAACCGATTTATCGGTAAATTTCAAAAAACTGTTTCAGCTGACAGTATACAGATGTCATATTGCAGGGCTATCACAACCGAAAATATTAGGTCCTCGCTGTCAGAATCGTCGATCGTTTGCGTAGTTTTCGTATAATTTTCAATTAATATTATGAAAGTATTGGTTTTTACTTGTTTTTGGTATGCCAGCACCTATTTTATCAGTGTTTTCTTTCTCTCTTCACGGTTTGCTTTGCGTTAAGTTCTTTGTTTTCGTATTTTGTATTTAGTGAATTAGTTAAGTAAGTAAACTCTAAATTCTTTCTAACACAGCAAAAAAAAAATTTAAGACGAGTTTTATTTTGACAAAAAATATTCGGCCTGCTGAGCACTGCGGCCATGAAAGGGTTAATCAAATGTTAAATTACTAATCATCACACCGTTTCTCCGGACGGGTAGGCTTAGAGCAGGCATGGGCAACCTTTCCTAGGTCTGGGGCCAAATTATCATTCTGTCTCCCTGTCAAGGGCCGGACCAAATTATTCCTATATATTTTTTTATTTATATAATGAACGACATAATATTACAAACTGATTACAAAATTTTGTGTGAAAATTGACCTTGTACTTGAATTACGAGACTATCAATATTGGCGTTTGTATTGCTTAATGATAATCGCATAGAATTTTCCAGATTTTCATGTGTTATCCTCGTTCCAATATTTAATTTAGTGTGTTTCATCCTCGAAAAAAACTGTTAACATGTATATGTGCTGCCAAAAATACAAATGATTTTTCTTGCAAATGTACGTAAATTTGTATATTTTTCTTCCACCAAATATAATTTATAAAAATCCGTGAAAGCGACTTTGTCAAATTGTGATTTTCCTTCAGTGCGTATACGAGTTTTGCCGAATCACTGCAAGCCCCCGTGTCATCTGCATTATTTAAACTATAATTTTATTTCTCTATTACTTCGCCGAGATGAATCAGGGCCGGACAAAATAGCTCCGCGGGCCGGCGGTTGCCCATCTATGGCTTAGAGGATAACCGCCACAATATTCCATCTCCACATATCTTTCATTAAAAAACAACTCTTTAAAGTTAGCATATTATTGTATGATTATAACTGACATTCACACTCATCAATTGTTCTGAGGAACATGGCTGGCTTTTTGTCATTAATTTGGTCTCGCAATAACTTCCTTGGCTTCCTAGATTTCTTTTTCCATTCAAACTACTTGTATATATTAGGTCCTTACATATGAAATTGGCGTTTTGTATGGGAGGAACATAAAGTTGATTATTTTTAAATATAATATATTTATTTAATCAAAGTATGTACCATTGCTATCTATGCACTTTTGCCATCTCATAGGTAGTTCATCGATCCCTTTACTAAAAAAAACCATTCGGACGGGAATCAATAAAATCTTTGAAGTCGGTTTGGACTGCCCCATCGGAGTTGAATTTTTTCCCTTGCAAGAAGTTATCCAAATTTCGAAAAAAATAATAATCTGTTGGGGCAAGGTCCGGAGAGTACGGTGGATGTCTTAGACATTCCAATTGAAGCTCTTCTAATTTGGTAGCCGTCTGTTGTGCAGTGTGTGGTCTAGCGTTATCATGAAGCAGCAGTGGCCTAGAGCGATTAACCAGCCTCGGTTGTTTAGCAGCTAACTTTTCCATCATGGTTTGCAGTTACTGACAATAGACATCTGCCGTAATCGTCTGGCCAGATTTAAGAATGCTGTATTGAACGACACCAGCACTAGTCCACCAAACGCACACAAGAAACTTTTTTGGAGTCAATTTTCGCTTGGGGCATGGTTTGGCTGGTTCGGCAGGGTTCAGCCATTGCGATGAGCGCTTCCGATTATCATACAGGATCCACTTTTCATCACAGGTAATGATTCGATTCAAAATCCCTTCATTATTGTGCCGGTTGAGTAATGCAACGCAGCAGTCAACGCGCGTTTGTTGATTTGCTTCACTCAATTCGTGAGGTACCCACCTTTCAAGCTTTTTCACCTTCCCAATTTGCTTCAAGTGGATTAAAACAGTTTTATCACTAACACCGCAGCCTGCAGCTAACTCGGACGTGGTTTGCGATGGATCCGCTTCCACAATAGCCTTCAATTCTTCATTATCAACTTTGGTCTCCGGCCGTCCACGGGGCTTGTTCTGCAGGTCGAAATTTCCAGAACGAAAACGTTGGAACCAAAAACGCACTGTGTTTTCTTTTGCGGCACCGTCGCCATACACATCATTAATCCTTCGAGCCGTTTCTGCAGCACTGGTGCCACGGTGGAACTCGTACTCGTAAATAACGCGATATTTCAAGTTTTCCATTTTGTAAACTGAGTGATGCAAAGAAAAAAAACAATTGAGGAAAAAACAAATGAATTATAATTTTCGAAAGACAAATACTTGAGTAAATAGCTGTATAAATTTGAATTTGGAATTCCTAACCAAAGAGAAGATATTTGAGATCAAAGTTGCCAGTACGGCAAAACGCCAATTTCATATGTAAGGACCTAATATTATCTTTTTAACCATTCTTTCCTCATCTCTTCTTTCCATATGTCCAAACCATTTTACGGACTCTTTCTTAATTTTTTTAGAATTCATTAATCTGCCTTACATTTCACTGCGATCTGATTTCTATGGCATTTATTTTATTAATTATTTAACACTCTATCTGCTAATTTTCCATGGCTACAATAGCATAGTGCTAATAACACGGTAACTGAAAAAAAGGTCTAAGTTATTATTTTTTACAGATAATCTGTAATGTTTTTAAATTACACGAATCTTGCATTTACTTCAAGCCCCCAATTCGTCTGTAATTTTTAATAAAATAATTATTATTTGCTCAATAAGTTAAGTTTAATTTTTATTTATTTATTTAAAGCTAAGATGGCAGTGCACAATGGTGTTCTTATGTATGTACGTGAAGCTTGGAACTGGCAAAAGAAGGATGAAAATAAAATAAATGCAGTAGAAATGAGGTCTCTCATGAAGACAAATTTGTGATCAATCTGTATATGATAGAATGCTAAATGTAAATATAAGAAGTGAATGCAGTGCAAATGAAAGTGTTATGATCAAAATAATGAAAGGGTCGTTAAGATGGTTTAGACACACGAAAAGAATGAATGAAGAAAGATTAAGAATGTATATGTTAATGATATAAACGGAACAAGATATAAAGGAAGACCTAGGAAAACGTGGCAGGATCAAATCAATCAAATATTAAATGTCGGCCACGCAAGGAGTCATAGAATTCGACGCTGCGTGCATGACAAGATGTATGAATGTTCAGAAAGCAAGAGAAGTATGTCAGGAAAGATAAGTGTGGCGATCCATTCTTTCTGTCTATCTCTTCAGAGGGACGGCGTGATGATTTTTCAATGGTGAATGTAAACTTTTTTTTAATAAAAAAATTTGTTTTGTTGCAGAGAGACACGGTTAAAAATCAACTCCCTGATGTGCTCGACAAGATTGCAATCTGCTTGCAAAAGATAGACAGGCAGGCTCTGCTGATTCTGAAGACAAACGATCTCTTGCGCGGGATAGAGTTTTCGCTCAAAACAAACGAGATGATGTGCGGCTTCGCCGTCATGACCAAATGCTGCCTCGTCTCCGTCTACAATGAACAGTACAAGAATTCTTCAACTGCCCTCCAAAGATTCTGCGTCAGCGTCATCAAAGCATGGATCCTGATTAAGTTTTATTTTATTTTATCGTGTATAGAAATAAGAGCTAGGTTCCAAAAATACATTGTAGAATGAACTAGTCATTTTAAGTACAAATTTGTTATCACAGCATCGGTATAATTAAAAAAAAGTGTGTGTACTTATGTATGCATGTAATAAGTTATACATCTTTGGCATAACAAAACAAAATACAATTTAAAAAAATTTGTCAATAATTTTGTCAAAAATTTTGTAAAAAAATCTTTTTAAAATGTATCTTCTTCTTTCGGTGCCGTGTCAGGTCCCTCCAACGTTGGCAATCACTGCAGCAAAAGCATCTCTATCCTGCGCCACTTGGAACAGGTTCTGAACTCTTGGTATTCCTGTTCACTCTTTAATGTTTCGCAGCCAGGACAGCTGCTTTCTACCAACTCCCCGACATCTCTCCACTTTACCCATTAATATCAGTCTGATATTTAAAATGAATATTTAGCTAAAATCCACTGATGTTTGTGTCTGACCAGTTTCGGCAGCTCACTGCCATCTTCTGATACCTATATCAAATTTTGTTAGGTTTATATATGAAATAAAAATAGTGGGGGTTGAAGTTTAATGATTCTATATAATCCGATGGTGTTAAAAGGAAGCATGTTTACAAGAGATGGTAGAATGGATAAAGATATCGGAAGAAGGGTTGGAGCTGGAAACAAAATAAATGGTGCACTCAAAGTCATTACCGCAAATAGAAATATATCGACTGAAGCAAAGATGTCAGTGCACAATGGACTTTTAGTCCCGACCCTTATGTATGGAATTGAAGCTTGGAGTTGGCAGAAGAAGGATGAAAGTAGGATAAATGCCGTAGAAATGAGGTCACTAAGAAGAATGTGCGGAAAAACAAATGTATGATAGAATATCTAATGATGAAGTAAGAAAGGAATGTAAGGCAGATGAATGCGTGATAAATGAAATTAAGAAAGGGTCTCTAAGATGGTTTGGACATATGGAACGAATGGATGAGGGAAGAATGGTTAAAAAGATATATTCAAGTAGTGTGAATGGGAAAAGAAGTCGAGGAAGGCCAAGGAAGACATGGCATGACCAAATTATTCAATTACTGAAAGGCGGCCATGTTTGAAGTAGGAACAATCGACGAGCGTGCATGTCACGATGTGTGAATTTAGAAGAGGCGCGAGAATTATGTCAGGATAGAACAATGTGGCGATCCATCCTCTCTGCCTACCCCTTCGGAGAAACGGCGTGATGGTTAGTTAGTTAGTTAAAAGTTTTTTTTTAACACCATTGGATTATATAACTTCATAACTTCAAAAAGTCTGAGGAATGCATTTGTTAGTAAACTCTTTAATAAATAGGGTTATTGAAAACACTATGTAAAAACAGAAAGGGTATTTATTGGAATTAAATAATATATTTTTTTACAAACGAATTTCAAGCTTGCTATGTAATGCTACGATGCGAAAAGTTGTTGTTACGAAAGGCAAGAAATTGAAGCATGTTACAGAATTTATTTATCTGGGAAGCATGTTCACAAGGGACGGAAAAATGTTTAAAGACATTAAAAGAAGTGAGATAATAGAAATGAGGTACCATAGAAATGAGATCACTTGATAGAATGTGCGGGAAAATGCTGTTTGGTAGAATACCGAACAAAGAAATAAGGAAGGAATTTTTTGTTAAAATTTAAATAGGACCACTTGGATGGTTTGGTATATAATAAATTAATAATATTATATAGTTTGGTTTTGATTGATAAATTACCACCATTCCGTTTTTACATAGCATTAGAAATAACCATTTATTTTATTTTATTATTATTTAAATTCAATGTTTTCTTGCACAACACGAATATAAATATCACATGAATATTAAAAAAAAATGTGTCATATAAATATCTAATAAAAAATACGTTATAAGCGATGTTTTCAAATGGAACTGGTCAAATTCCATGATATCTCAAATTTGTCAAGGTAGATACTTTTATGAGTATTTTGCTTTCAAACTTAATAACCTTGAATGTCACTTTTTAATATAATGACCATAGATAATATGGTATTATATTTAAAATAAGAAAGTGGAAAATTTAAAAAACATTTTTGGAATGTAAAATTTGAATGTGGAATTAATTAGACTTTTTGTGTCATTGAGTGTGTTGACAAGGATAAAGGCAGAAACATACTATTAACACGCGACATGGCGTGTTTACTCCCACCATCGGCAACACGTCGATCTAGCTCGTCTGGATCGGGTGGCGTGTGCGCGCATGGCGTCGCGTCGGGTGTTCGTAGTGTGATTCTGTCCATAGAAAACAATACAAATTGATTCGACTCAACACGCATCACGTGGCATCGGGTGGCGTGGCGTGTTAATAGTATGTTTCTGCCTTAATGGTTGTTAGGTGTTATTAATTTTCTTTCAATGGTGTTATGTCATATTTAATTATTAATATTTGTTTGTTACATCAATATATTTCTCATATTTTTAATTATCTGCCAGGAGGCTTTACAAAATTTGAATCTGACTTTATTTAAATGTGTTTATTGTGATATCTGCCATTTTTAATATGAAAGGAAATGTCTGTTTTCAAAATTTTATTATATTTTATTGGAGCGACATATTTCATCTTGCTAAGAAATTACCAAACGTGGCAAAAATGAATTGCGTAGCTGTTTATATCTCCGAGCTAACAGAGCACAATAAGGTACTCAATATGATTAACCCTCCCTTCCCTGTGATGGGTATCTTCTACACGTTGCTTCTAATAACCATCAATATCTCATCTCACTCTTTTCGCATCTCACTCTTGCATATGTTCTAGCTCAATGTTCTCACTCTCGGCCGTCCCACCGCCGCCAGCAGTCGCTTTCGGGCTTCCAACCAGAGCGGGTCTATGCCCGTTCCGTGAGCATTGCCAGATGTTTTTTTTTTATATGTTTTTAGCAATCAAATCTCAATTATTATAATTTTTTACTTCAATTATAATTATATAAGGGGATTAGCTATGAATGCTCCTATTTTTCCGATTTAAAATCGCTAATTTTTTAACGCGTACTGATTACCTTACACCGGAATGCACGTTTTTATTTTAGCACCATAAGGGAAAGGTTAATGTGGCTTATGGAACAATCTTCCTGCAGACCTCAAGTGCATTGAGTTTAGATCGAGACTCAAATCGCACCTTTTCAAATGATCCTATCCTGATGTGAATGTTGATGGACTGCGTCAGGTGCAGTCCTCACATTAAATATGTTTATTTTTAACTAGTTCATGAAATGAAGTATTTCCTACAGCGCCCTTGAGATGATCAACCGCCCTACCTGCGGGTAATTTTTTGAGAAATGCAAAAATAAATCACCATTTTGTTAATTAATTTAAATTATTTATTAATTACATAAAAAAAAAATTAAATGTCAAATACTCGAGCGCACACTTCACCTGCTCTCAAAGAACTATCATACTTGTGAAGACACAAGTGCTGTTGAGACAAGTGCGTATCCCTAACGGTTTGTAGATTTTAGGTATATTATTTTTCTCAAGCGCATTCGTGATAAAAAGAAAAACTTGCGAAATAGAGGGTATCGTTCAGTGGAGTAGATCCAGAAGAAGATACTGGAGGGACCATGTAGCCCGAATGGATGGTGACAGACTTGCATATACAGCCGCTTATGAAATCCCCTCCGGACACCGAAGGACAGCTGGATCTCATCATCCGACGAGACATGATTTCTGTGTCACAGATCGTCAGATCTATTAAAATAATAATAATAATAATAAGTGTTTGTGATAAGGGATAGGGCAGAATGGTACAGTTATGGTACGTTGGCATAGGGCGGTTAATTCATAAAAAAATTGCTATCTTTAAATCATGCGATATATTATTATTTTATTGCTTAATACATTTTAAACAATAATTAAGGTGCTACAGGTTGGCAAGGTGAAACATGTCATTCCCATAAAATATAATTAAACTTATAGAAAATAGGTGTTTTCATATTTTGCATAATTATATAAGACATCATAAACAACTGATGTGATCTGGGATTAATTGTATTTTAATAGAGACGAAGATGCAAATTGGAAACAGAATATGGTGGTCGAGGTGTTTACAAGACTTATGACCTGTCATTGGTTGGGTTAAGCGCACACTTTATGTAATACAACATTCCCCCATTCCACCCTTCTTATGACCACCATGTCTGACAAATTTTTGGAAGTTGTATATATGCTACAAAGTAGCACCACACTTCACATTTTTTAGTTCAATCTACACACTAGCGCCATCTATGAAGATTGGATTAAGCATTAAGCAGAAGATCTTTTCATTAACGCAATGTGAAAGGCTTCCGCCATTAAAGTATTGCTAGATAACGCCTGGAGATGTCACTCCAATTTATATCCTATTTTTAACCAATTTATCCAATTTAGTTAGTTAGTTAGTTTAACTTGGACCAGTTTTTGTTTTTACAACATTTTGAATGTATACGATGTAATCAGCACTACTTACTACCACTAGGAAAATAAATAAAATAATTGCACCATTATTGATTCACGTGTTTCAAAATTAATGTAGAATTTGTATTTTTCTAAATTTATATGAAAAAGTAAATCAATTAGAAATAATCTCTACATCATAGAATTATTATCTTACCTCTGGCATGAATGTACCAGTATGCATGTTCATTACTTATCATGTTTATTTTCAAATAAAATCGTATTTCCTATTATAAATACCTCAAAATCAAATATTTTATATATTTGATAAAAATATATATTAATAATTAAAACTTTTCAATGTTAATAGATAATAAATATGCTTTTCTTATATATTTGTGTTGTGGATTCATATTTTAATAAATATAATTACATTTGGTAATTACAACTTTACACAAACATATTTCGGGACAAAAACTTCCCTTCTTCAGTACTTCCCTTACCTGTTAAAATTCATACACTGAAGAAGGGAAGTTTGTGTCCCAAAACATGTTTGTGAAAAGTGGAAAAAAGGGTTGCGATAATATAGGGTGTTTTTTAGAGGTGTACAATACATATTCAAAATGAAAAAAAAAACACATTAAAATAATATTAATGTCTATGATATTGGCTTTATTTATTAGATAATTTTATGCCATTATTGTTTAAATATGATTTCGGACATATGAACGCCACGGCTAGCTCCAATGAAGCGCAATCGTGAAATCCAATTTTCGACAATTGTCGTCTTTGTGGATGCGTATGGACACTAGAGTGTACGTGGTGCAAAAACGATCCATGGTCTTCCGAATAACTTGCTCAGATGGACGATTATGTCGACTGTAAAATGGACGTAGTGCACAAATAAGTTTGGCGAACGGAACCATGATTTTCAAAATAAATTTCCACAATTTGCAAACGCTATTCTGACGTCAGTCTATTCATGGTGAAATGGCAAAACGTACTAACTACAAATCAACTGTCAACTGTCAAATTGACAGTCTGTAGAAACCCGGCATTGCCAGTTTAAAAACCAAACCTCTAAAAAAAACACCCTACACAATGTTTCCAAAAAGATATTTAAATATGAATCCACAACACAAAGTGACGGCGAATATAGAATAAATATTTCATTATTATTTATTAAAACACACCCCCTTGACTGCCTTAATGCTCCCCACTTACCACCCCCGTTGGGAAACTAATTTGCTACCTTGTTTTTTTCCTTTATTGGTTTCAATTACAATATATGATCCTTGCAGGTATCTCCATCTCTAGGATATTATTACTAGTTTTTATAAAAGTTTTTTCTATATTATGTATTTATAACTGTACAGAGCTGACTCATTCGAGCTCTGGGGTCCATTGGCTATCTATATTTGTTCCGTCATTCACCTTACAGCTGAGGAAACCATGGAAAACTTTTACCTTGTTTATTTTTGTTACCTTTTTTGCATAACTTTACTTTATCTTTCTATTGTAACTCGAATTCATTAAAAAAACGGGTGTTTTCATCATAGATGAAATATGTGGAAATACAAGGATTAATTGTATCTCAATAGAGACGAAGATGCAAATTGGAAACAGAATATGGTGATCGAGGTGTTTACAGGACTTATGACCTGTCATTGGTTGGGTTAATTAAGCGCACACTTTATGTAATACAACATTCCCCATTACACCTTTCTTACGACCACATTTTGGAAGTTGTATATATATATATGTAACACCAAACTTTACGTGTTAGTTTCAATCTACACGCTAGCGCCATCTATGAAGATTGTATTTAAGATTTGGATTTTGTGGAAATATTTTTTTTTTAAATCTTATGTTTCTTTATTATAATATTACTATTTGTGTTTCTCGCGCATGTTTTGTCATAAAACTAAATAAATGCAAAAAATCCAAATCATCTTAACATCAGATTGGAAACACAAGAGTCATGGTTTGGGTAGCCATTTTGTTATATGTTTTGAGTAGCTTATATTTTGGTGCCATTTGAATATATTATTACCATAAAATAAAGTATTTTTACCATCCCAAAGAACTAACTATATATCAGCCATATTATTATTTTAAAAAACACTATTTTTGTTGTTAACTATGTTTAAATATATATTTTTTTATTGAATTCTTGTTTTATTATTTATAAACTACTTATCATTATGCCGCCTCATCGAAGGGCTAGGCATATCGAATGACTGTCACATTTTCTTCCTTGACATATCGACTTCACCGGTTAAGGTTACCTGAGCAAATCAAATATAAACTATGTCTACTTGTTCACAAAGCCTTACACGGACAAGCACTTCACCACCTTACAGAAATTTGCAAGCTAATTGATCTGAACTCTCGGCAGTCAACGCTACGATCTTCAAAAGATACACAAAATTCTCGTCCCGCGGCGCCTAGAAGCCTAAAATTTCGCAGATCGTGTTCTTGGCATCGCAGGACCGGCGGCATTGAACAGGCTACCCTACAATATTCGAAATCAGGACAACGACGGAATATTCTGAAGTTCTCTTAAAATTTACCTTTTTAAGAGAAGGCTTTCCAGATGAAGAGCGCCCTCGAAGTGAATCACGTAAATGGCGCTATAAAAATCATCAACATATATTTCTTTTTTTCCTCAATATAATATCTTTTTTTCTGTGATTTCCCTGACTCCTCACGTGGCTGACATTTAATATTTGATTGTGCCGCATTTTCCTTCGTCTTTCTGTATTTCTTGTTCTGTTTACATTCTTAACATATACTTTCTTTATTATTCTTTCCATGTATTTAAACCAGGTGGCTGGCTGATGTCTGGCCATGATGGTTAGTTAGTTAGTTAGTTATGTCTGGCAGATGTGCTTGTCAGTTATGAATAGCCTTCTACTGACTTGAATCTTTTTGAAAACAATAATGAAACGCAAATTTTAGGTAATTAATATTTATTATAAAAAGTATATACAGAAGAAATCTTACATTATTATTAATTATACTGTTACATCATCTCGAAGTCATCTCTCTGAAAGAAAAGAAAAGTAAAACGTTAACAATATGACATTATGATTCGCATTCAAAGACCCTGGAGAGGGTACAAAATAAATTTCTAACTCATATAAACTTTAAACTTAATATTCCCAGAGAACAAAAAGATTATGCTCTTTTACGATCAGAAATGAGACTATTGCGATTATCTGACAGGAGAACGATATTTGACCTCCTACTGTTGTACAAAATTTTTAACTCGTTGGTCGATTGTCCTGAAATTGTTGGCCTTATTTCTCTACGGGTACCTCTGCGAGGAACTCGGCAGACTGACACTTTCTGGGTTGACAACTTTCACACGAATCACCGAATGCAGTCCACAATACCTCGAATGCACAGACTTGCCAATGTATATGGACAATCGTTGGACATGTTTTGTAAGAGTCTTCCTATTTTTAAAAAGCAACTTCATGCTCTTTTTGAATTCACATAGATTTTAAACTTTATTTATATTAGTATTCGTCTCCTATTCGCTCGCCCCACATGTACATCATCCGGTCACATATTGGACTGGTAAATTACCATCACTTTGTTTCTTTACTGTTGTTCTTTTTTCGTAATTTCTAATTTCTATCATGTTATGTTCTTTTCAATCCTATGCATGTAAATTCTAATTTATATTATGTTATGTTCTTTTCTATCTCATGTAATTTCTAATTTCTCTTATGTTATCCTTATTCTCGTTTTTGTGTTTTGCCGTTATATGTTAGTTGTCTGTCTATTTGCCCAAATTTTTATATTACCTTTGTAACTAAACATGTCATTTTTGTAAAAGCTCTTTTTGAATTCACATAGATTTTAAACTTTATTTATATTAGTATTCGTCTCCTATTCGCTCGCCCCACATGTACATCATCCGGTCACATATTGGACTGGTAAATTACCATCCCTTTGTTTCTTTACTGTTGTTTTTTTTTCCGTAATTTCTAATTTCTATCATGTTATGTTCTTATCAATCCTATGCATGTAAATTCTAATTTATATTATGTTATGTTCTTTTCTATCTCATGTAATTTCTAATTTCTCTTATGTTATCCTTATTCTCGTTTTTGTGTTTTGCCGTTATATGTTAGTTGTCTGTCTATTTGCCCAAACTTTTATATTACCTTTGTAACTAAACATGTCATTTTTGTAAAAGCCCTTGCGGCGTTTATGTCAAAATAAATAAATAAATAAATAAATGACATGAAGTAGGCATTACATAATTATAATGATAATTTTTTTCATTCATTCTCCAGCCTTCAGAGTCATCCACAGGTCCCAGGATTCTGCACAACACCCTTCTCTCAAAAGTATCCAGTTGCTCTGCGGATTTCGCTGTCATAGTCCACGACTCACACCCATAGGTCACCACTGTTCAGACGATTGTCTTAGACATATAATTGTGATTTTACTGTGTACGTTTCTTGATTTGAGCACCGGTAGTAGAGAGAAGATGACTGCATCATGAATAAAATTAAAAAAGGATCCCTGAGATGGTTTGGACATATGGAACGAATGGATGAGAGTAGAATGGTTAAAAAGTTGTACACAAGCAGCGTGAGTGGGAAAAGAAGCCGAGGACGACCGAGGAAAACATGGCATGACCAAATTGATCAAAAGGCGGCCACATTCGAAATCGGAATAATCGACGTGCGTCCATGGTACGATGTATGAATGTAGAGGAATCCCGAGAGGTATGCCAGGACAGGCCATTGTGGCGATCCATCCTCTCTGCCTACCCCTCCGGAGAAATGGCGTGATGGTTAGTTAGTAGAGAGAAGAATGTTTTGTTGTCTATTGTGATTCTTTTGATTTTTTTGTGATCTTAGCATGGTTTTTATTTAGCATCTGTATTTGAACAAGTTACGCCCTTTCATTATTAACATTTCAATATGATACTTACCGTGTCATTATACTCCATGATGTGTCTTCTGACAGCCGACGTGTCCACCCAGGTGACAAAGTCCTCCAGCGAGCGTGTGACGAGGAAGGCGGGGTCCTTCACCAGCTCAGGGCCCACCCGCACGTGTCCCTGCTGCACCAGCTTTGTGGCACTCTTCACGGACTCCGCCATCTTATCTGGAAGCAGAAACAAAATATAAACATTCACATCTGAATTATGGTTTTTGATGATTATAATATCTGGAGGCTAAGGCTCAATATGGGCTGTAGGACCATCGAAGAAGAAGCATTGTTAACATATACATTTTGCACTAACTTTTATACATGATGACAGGCAGTCTCCTGCGGCAGAAGGAGGTGGCCGTGATCTCGTCAACCAGTCCGAGGTCCCACCGCGTGGAGATGAGCCCCATGCTGTACAGTTTCTCCAGAAGCTGGGCGCTGCTCCTCGTCCTGAACGGGTGCGTTGGATCCACATCCTTCACCTTCCGCGCTAGCTCGCGGACCTCCCGGGACAGCTTGTTATATCTGGAAAAACAATTATCAAATCAGTTATTTTCTCAAAAGATACTACAAACAAAATTAAGGTTAAATAAGGAAGAAACGTAAGGCAGATGATTGCATCATAAGTAAAATTAAAATAGGATCCCTGAGATGGTTAGGACATTTGGAACAAATGGATGAGAGAAGAACGGTTAAAATGTTGTATATAAGCAGTATGAGTAGAAAGAGAACCAGTGGAAGACCGAGGAAAGCATGGCATGACGAAATTAATCAAATAGTAAAAGGCGGCTGCATTTGAAGTTGGAAAAAACGACGAGAGTGGGTGTTATGATGTAAGAATGTTGAGGTATGTCAGGAAATCGCACGTGAAACTACAAAAAGAAAAATTTACAAACACAAAACGTATTTTAAATAAGCAAACATGGTCTTACTTGGTGTAATCTTCTCTTTTTTGTATACAAAACTTTCGCATAACCTTAACTTCGTGCAAATTATTGTCGACTTTCCATGATATGAAGTCTACCTTTTTCAGCAGCTTTTGCTCGTGAAATTTTAATTTTCGAACCATTTTTTAAAAGTATTTACAACAATCGGAGTGAATATGATATTTACATTTGCACCGACACGCTTTCAAAACAAAATAATTCAATCCACATTCAATGACAGTTCATAAGCAAAGAAAAACATTGTATTGAGAACCACGTGCTGTTTTATAGTAACATAGTATAGTTAGCATGAAATCATCATTACACATCAAAGTAACGAACAATATTGACTAATGGCCTAGGTAGCTGATACATTTTAGCTGAGATTAGTATATCGCAAATGTGAGGGAAGGGATATTTTATTGTCTATGGAGGAAGTTTCAAAGATTATTCGTTTTCTATGTTCAAAATTGTTTATTGTTTTCTTGACAAGTGCGCGTGTCCCGCGCGTTTCGTATTCGCCGCGATACTTGCACATTTTTCTTCCAGCCATTGTCACAATATTTGTTAGTTTTTTATACATTTCGCCAAGATGACGCAGCGATTTTCTTGCGGCATCGACTTCACCCATGTCAGGGATCTGCAGGAGTCGCTGGATTGGGCTATGGGATGGAAATTTCAATTCGCCAGCATGCCTATCGTGCACCCCAGGTTTCGGCGGCAATACAAAGCCGGTAAACCCATGCAGACGATGTTCACCCGAACCGACATGCTACTGAGTCCGATGGATTGGAACGTGAAGATCGTTGGGAAGACGTCCCCTTATCTGGACGTCGATTGCCCAATCCTGAGGATTCGGCAGCAGCACGAAGACTGCTTGGTGGAAGAGCTCAATCTAACTAGGAGCTTAGGTCTCTCGGCCATAATGCTTTCCGTGAAAGGCCGCAACAATAATAATTTAGCGAGGATTCTACACAATCTGTATACCAGCAAGTGAGTTCTAACTGCATAATTCTATTTTCTTATAAGATTTGAATTTCGAATACTATAACCCAACTTTTTGTTACCTCTCTGCATTAACCAATACTTAAAATAGATACGATACAAAGTTTGCATGACATCTTTTCTTTATACATCTTTATTATATATATAATTCTTCTGAACTGGCGTGTGTAGTTGAACTCCTCCTAAACGGTTGGACCGATTTTGTCGAATTTTTTTGTATGTTGAGTGGGTTCCTGGATGGTTTAGATTTTCAGTTGGACCCGGTAGGCGACATAAAACATTCTGGGAAGTTCATTCCTTGTATGGCATGTATCACAATTGCGTTCATATTGAGTATATAAAGGGTGTCCGGTGACAGATTTCGGATTTAAAATTTAAATAAAAAATAAACTGTAAAGGATATACATTTATTTCAATAACTATTACAAAGAAGAGAAGTGCGGATTTTATTTCTTAAAAATTATTTTGTCTAAATGTAGACCGTCACACGGACACACTCTTGGAATCTGGCCTCAGTATTCCGTGCCACTCGCTGGAGAAGTGACGTCGGGATGCCATTAAGTTCGCGAAAGATATTTTCTTTTAGTGCAGAGATAGTCGCGGGGTCTGTTTCAAACACTTTACTTTGGAGGTACCCCCGCAGAAAAAAGTCTATAGGAGTGAGATCTGGCGACCTGAGTGGCCAGGGGATGTCACCGAAACGGCTAATCAATTTGTTAGGGAACAAATCACGAAGAAGCACCATAGTCTCTCTAGCAGTGTGAGGCGTGGCGCCATCTTGCTGGAACCATGTGTGTGAAGGGGAGACAGGATGTTCTCTCATTTTTTGCAATATATATTTGTTATGCATGCGCCGATAAAAAACCTTGTTCATAGTAATGGCATGCCCTCGACGATTTTCCCAAAAAATAGGGTCCGATTATTCCACTGCTTGACAATGCACACCAAACTGTCAATTTGGGACTGGGATGTGGCTGTAGATGTTTTAAGCGTGGGTTCTGTCCTTAAGGTGACCAATCACGGCAATTCTGCTTATTTACACTTCCATTTAAATGAAAATGGGCTTCATCACTCCAAAAGATAGTGTTTACCGTACGAAATCGCTCTAACATTGTCACGCAGAAAATTTTAAGTAAATTGTTATCATTAGATTTTAGCGTTTGCACAATTTGAATCTTCAAAGGGTGAAATTTAAGTTTCTTCTTCAATATTTCGTGCACAATAGTTTTTGGAAGCCCTAGGGTAGCCGTTTTCTTGCGCACGAACTGACGCAGATTATCGTGCAAACTGTTCGCGACGAGTTCGATGTTTGATTTTTCTCGACGTCCTGCTGGGCCCCGGCCGTGGGTCTTTTGCCACCGAACATGTTGCCCGGAATCTCCGCACCCATGATCGAATCAAATCTACACTTTTGGCGTCACGTAAACGTCGAATATTGCAATTTACTAAATCTTCGACGCGCAGTTGCCCACGAATCATTAGCCTTTAAATAGGCTTCGATTGCGAACTCACGTTGCTCTCCCGTCCACTGCGATATCGTGATTAAATAATCCGCACGAATGACGAAGCTAACGCTACCCCCTCCATGCTCCTCCGCTTAGCCGTTACAGAGAAATTCGAAATTGAAAACCGAAATCTGCCACCGGACACCCTTTAGTTTATCGAAAATACAAATATCAAAAAACGTTTGCCGAACCAGCTAATAGCAGGCAATAACATTCGGGCAGGACGTTTATCAGGTCTGCTAGTTTTTTGATGATTTAAGATGAACTTAGTTCACAATGGTGTTCTGTACGGACTTATATATGGAAGCGAAGCATAGAACTGGCAAAAGAAGGATGAAAGTTGTATAAATGCAGTAGAAATGAGATCTCGACAAATGTGTAGAAAATCTGTGCATGATGAAGTGTCAAATATAAGAATTGAATGCGGTGCAAATGAAAATGTTATGAAGAAAATAATGAAAGGATCATTAAGATGGTTCGGACACATGGATGGTAGAAAAGTATAACTTAACAATGTAAATGGAACTAGAAACAGAGGAAGACCAAGAAAAATGTGGCATGATCCAATAAATAAAATATTAAATGTCGGCCATATGAGGAGTCGGAGAAATCAATGCGTTGTATAATTGACGAGTAAGGGAGAGAAAGAAAAATGTGCCAGTCGATTCTTTCTTCCTACCCCATCGAGCAGACGCCGTGATGATTCTCAACATTCATGAAAGTGTTATGACCAAAATAAGGAAAGGGTCATTAAGATGGTTTGGACACATGGAAAGAATGAGTGAAGACAGAATGGTAAAGAAGGTATATGTAAATGGCGTGAACGGAGCTGGAAATAGAGGAAGGCCGAGGAAAACGTGGCTCGATCAAATCAATCAAATATTGAATGTCGGTCACGTGAGGAGTCGGAGAAATCGACGTGCGTGCATGACAAGATGTATGAATGTAGAGGAAGCGAGAGAAGTATGTCAGGACAGAACAGTGGCGTTCCATTCTTTCTGCCTACCCCTCCGGAGAGACGGCGTGATGGTAAGTTAGTTAGTTTGTGATTTTTTTTGCACATTTCTCTGAAAGTTACCCGAAGGTACGGTGGGTTAATCACTTAGCCTTCTGCGATCGGTAGATTGACTGTGCCAAAACGCTGTCCAAGTATAAACTTGGCGACCGAGCCTTCGCGGTAGCCGGCCCTTCAGCCTGGAACAGTCTTCCAGCAGACCTTAAGTGCATTGAGAATCAATCGGAGTTTAGATCGAGACTCAAAACGCACCTTTTCAAATTATCATTTCTTGACAGGAAGGGCTGATCGACTACGTCAGGTGTAGCCTTCGTACAAAATATGTTTATTATTATTGTTATCATTATAATTATTATTATCTAGTTGATAAAACGGAGCATCTTCTACAGTGCCCTTGAGATGAGTAATTCATAAAAATGGCGCTCTATAAATTATCCAATTTATTATTATTAGCACCTTTGCAATATACAGTTTTCAATTGTCCCCAGCCCGTCTAACACGCAGACCTGGATCCAGATGCCGATGCGGGAGACGGAGCTGGACGCGTTCCAGCAGGTGGTGGCGGGGGCGGAGGAGGAGCAGGAGGGGGCAGGGCCAGGGGCGGAGCAGAGCGAGGAGGGCACGTGGGGCTGGTGGCGCGACCTGCACCGCCTGCTGGAGTGGGACCGGCGCGTGGGCGTGGCGCTGTGCCTGACCGCGCAGCTGCCCGGGGAGCCGGAGCTGCAGCGCTGGCTGGGGGAGCCGCTCAAGTGCCTCACGCTGCCTACCTCGCTCTTCATAGCCAACAAAAAGGGGTCTGTATACTCTGATTTCTCACATTTATTCAATTACGATTCCCTCGGGTATAATCAAGTGAATATATCCCATCTTTCAACCATCCAGGCAACCATCTTTGAGGTCTCGAATCGGAAATAGCCATTTAGAGATGTTTACACGATGCACATTATATTAAAAATTTCCAACTATTTCAACTTAATTTGTTCTTTTCACTGAAACTAATTAATTTTGGATACACAGATTTGTTTGGATTCATTAATGGGTGATAATAGATGTTAAATAGATGCAAATGGAGTACTCAGACCCCCAAAAATTTATTTAATTAAGGTGCTATTTGAAAAAACGTCCGGCAGCTACAGAGCGCCAGGACTAGATCCTTAACATGCTTATTTCCGATATAAGATAATCTAGTGCAGAGGTTTCAAACTTTTTTGTCCCGTAGACCCCTCGCCGATTTCTTCTATTGTGTGTAGACCCCAGAAGATGGCAGCAAGCTGCCGAAACCGGTCGACGATAAACATAAGTGGGAAGCATACTAAATATATAATAATTTTTACAAATTCATCTATAACTGTAAAAGTAGTTTTTGAAGCCAACATAGAGCTTTTTTTTTTAAATATTTTTATATGGGAGTTGCATTATTATTTTCCTTGCTTATGCTATACAAGGCTTATATTTCTGTACCTTAGAGCCAGACGGATGCAAATCCAAATAGTGAGTTTTTCAGTAGAGCCAAAAACAAAAGTGTGTTTTTATTTATGCCTTTTAATTCATTGAAATGAATTATTTGAGATGTGTTTTTTTATTTTATATTGTAGTTCACTTCAAGTACTTTCATTTTATGTAAAAAAAACATCATTTTATTTTATTTCTGGACCTTAAAAAATACGAATAAAAACAGTCTTGTGGATTTGCATCCTTCTGGCTCTAAAGTATGTGGGAGTTGGTGCCAAATTATTAAATTATACTTAACTTGATTTAAATTATTTAAATTGGGAAAATTGTAAATAAATAGAGATTGTGTGTTTTTATTGTTTATTTTAAAATTCTGTTATAAAAAATATAAAAAAATTCATACATAGAGGCAAAAAAGAGTATAATTTGAAAAAAATATTCAGTGATTTTTTTTTTTTAATTATTTAAATTGGGAAAATTGTAAATAAATAGAGATTGTGTGTTTTTATTGTTTATTTTAAAATTCTGTTATAAAAAATATAAAAAAATTCATACATAGAGGCAAAAAAGAGTATAATTTGAAAAAAATATTCAGTGATTTTTTTTTAAGTACTAGTTTCATCTGTTTCTGGATCTTCTGGAGGATATTCAGGAACTGATGAATTCACGTGTGGTAAATTTTTATAAAAAATGTGAAGAGGTTTCGGTATCCACTTCATTAGTTTCTCCAAATCCATAAACTTAGGAGTACTCAGAGGAATCAAATTTTCACGCATTTGTGGAAGTGTTTGTGGAGTAACTAAGTTTCCTCTTTTCCTCCTTCTAAAGTCTATCTCTTTGAAATTTTCATCTGTGAAATTATTTTTATACAAAAGAATTCCTGGTTTATCTGCCTGTGCACGCAGCCAAACCACCTGAGACATGAGGAAATCATCTCCATTCATATTTTTTTTCCTACTCACGAATGGCGACTGCGATCCACTGTATAAAGATGAAACATTTTTAAAATCATTTAAATCCATGGATTGTACGATGATTTTTTTATTATTTTTACAATTTCTAATGAACTGTTCCCAGTCGTGGGGTATGAACATTTGAAAGTTTTTTGTCTTTTTCTTGGCCCGTTCAATTACAGAATGTACAGAATCTACTTCCAGATGAGTGTGACCTCGAAGAAGAAATTTGTGATTAACAACTTTTAATTTGGAAATGTTTTGTATGACTAACCATACATAAAACATTGAAACAGCAATATTTCTATTCTGGCCTGCGCAATTATCCGACCATATTGTTAATTCTTGAATATTTTGATCCATGTTATTTTGAATCCAATTTAACAAGCATGATGCAACCTCGTTAGATCCCCTTGCAGCTGTTGTCTCGTTCCACATACAACAATAAGCTTCATCCTTTGAGCTGTCATAGATGGTTTCATTCAGGGCCCATAACTTCCTTAAATAAAACGATTGTGAATTTGTTAACAGTGGACAAGGGAGACACTTTTGCATGTCAATCATTAGGATTGCTTCTGATGCACTGGTCTTGCCTCTAAGTTTATCAGCCATTTTTAGATCATAGCGCAGTTTCGATTCCCTCATATGGATATCCTTTTCAAGAATTAGACAACTTTTTTCCGAATTGTTTGTGGCATTATTTATAGATACAGTATAAAAATCGCAAGTATCACAAGTATCGTTAGCAGGCGGGTGAAATGAATAGTTGAATTCTTCATTAAAGAGTTTCCGGTAGAGCCACTCCTTAGCGATATCAGCATCAGGTACACTGTGATCTTTACTATATTCCACGTACAATTTATATATAGATGACAAGTTTAAATCTGCTCCCAAATATTTTCTGCTAGTTCTCTCACGCGAATAATGGCACTCGTATGTTGGCAATAATTTAATATGGTCAATTACTGACTGTCTGATGATCTGGCTAACCTTGTTAACTGATAGGTGTCGACCTCTTCCATCTGGAGGTAGCACCGCGCCTGGAGATTGCAGTTTCTTTGATAGAGCCAGGGTCACAAACTTATCAGATATACAAAATGTATTTAAAAACATTGCCTTGCAAACTCTGACTGTATTATTATATTCACCAACCGCAAGATGATATATTCTGGTTGTGTTTCTAACACCAGTTTTCGTGTTATCAATTGGTCTATGCCTTTTAACATCTTCAATGCGAATTAATGAACTGTCGTCGCAGGTCCCAACTCTCTGTTTGCCAAAACTGCTTGTGAATTTTTATTCTATCCTCATGCATAATGGTATTGCAGCCTTTCTTGCATGTAATATTACAGCGTTGCTTGAGGCTCTTCGCAGGATTCAATTTGGCATTTGAACTGGATTTATATTCTAATCCTTTTAAACGCTTTGTTTGAGCTGCAAACTTTTTCCAATGGGACGTATTTTTAACTCGTTTCCTTCCTCGAGTCATTTCTTGATCATTGATCATTTCGCTGGAGTGATCCGGAATAGTTATTTCATTATCTTCACAGTCACTAAGTGATCCGCCGGAACTCAGGAGAATCCAATCAGGCTCGCAATTTAATTCTTCTGATGAAGATGAATCATATGATGCATCAACTAATGATATGTTTGAAGTCATTTGTGATTGTGAACTGTGATTATTTGACGTTAAATCTGTAAACAAAAATACATTGATTGTAAAAAAAGAAGAAAATTATTATTCATAACTATTGAACTATATTTTATTAATTAAAAATATCAATTTTTTCTATAATCGTAATACAAATATATGTATTTTAAATTGACATTTGCATGTGAAATAATTGACAATACTTTGTACTCACCGATTTGATGTGCTGCCTCCAAATTCATAGCGCTTTCCAATGATGATATGTTTGCAGTCATTTGTGATTGTGAGCTGTGATTATTTGACGTTAAATCTGGAAACAAAAATACATTGATTGTAAAAAAAGAAGATAATTATTATTCATAACTATTGAACTATATTTCATTATTTAAAAATATCCATTTTTCTATAATCGTAATACAAGTATATGTATTTTAAATTGACATTTGTATGCGAAATAATTGACAATACTTTGTACTCACCGATTTGATGTGCTGCCTCCAAATTCATAGCGCTTTCCAATGATGATATGTTTGCAGTCATTTGTGATTGTGAGCTGTGATTATTTGACGTTAAATCTGGAAACAAAAATACATTGATTGTAAAAAAAGAAGATAATTATTATTCATAACTATTGAACTATATTTCATTATTTAAAAATATCAATTTTACTATAATCGTAATACAAAAATATGTATTTTAAATTGACATTTGCATGCGAAATAATTGACAATACTTTGTACTCACCGATTTGAGATGCTGTCTCCAAATTCATAGCGATTTCCAATGTTCTTGAAGACATGTCGACAAATTATTATTGTTATAATGTGTAAGCAACACTTACAGATGAAAATCCAATAATAACAGACGTAACAGCGCGATCGATGATAGCTAAATGATAAATTTCAGCGTCGTGAGAATAGAGTATGAGCGCGTCACCCATAGACAAAAAAAGATGCAAATCCACAGATTTTAGAGCTAGAAGGGGGCAAATGGATTTGAGTCTTTTCTCCGATATTACAAATAGATGCAAATCCATGTACATGGAGTTGCATCCTTCTGGCTCTATGATCATTTTGGTCTTTACATCCTTTTTATTTTTTAAATTCTAAACCATAGCAAGTAGCTCTTCCATCTTTTTACCAATAAAAGATAACGTTTTTGTCATCATTATTCAATAAAAAAGTCATTTTACGAAAAATGGTCTTTGCATCCGTCTGGCTCTAAGGTACAGATTTCATCAAGTGGATTGATACATTGATTTATTCTTTGTATTTATCCTGAAGTGTTGTGAGCTGGAAAGTTGTACTAAAGTGGCAGGAACTGGAATGCCGACAGAGCTAAATCAGCCCAAAAAAATTACTTTAAAAAAAGCCAGAATTCGTTGTGGACTTTTTTTTTTTTACAATTGTCATAGACCCCTGGGGGTCTATATAGACCACTTTGGGAATCACTAACCTAGTGATTCTCTGCCTGTCTTAGATGTTTCATCTCAACAGCGCGGACTCGCAATTTTTCTTTACAGTCCTACACTTTGAAAAATGTCCATGTTCCTTATAAAGAACGTGTTTCAGGTTCCCGATACTGCCCAAGGCCCACCAGCAGTTTGTGCGGATGGTGATGGAGCGGGACGTGCACCTGCTGGTGACGGGGGCCCTCCGGCACGGCGACTACAGCCACTACCTGCAGTACCTGGAGCACCTCTGGAACAACCGCAGCACTTCAGTTCAGGACGTGCTTACCACTTTCGCCAAGGGGTTAGTCTGCATACATTTTTCTTGTTAAATATAATAAATGAAACAACTTACCATTATGCTGCTTCTCTGGAGGAATAGGCAGAGAGAAAGGACCACCACACTTCTCTATCCTGGTACATCTCGAGTTTCCTTCATATTCATACAGAGAGTCATACACACATGTGAATTTTTCCATCTTCTAACATGCGCAACCTTTTTGGTCATGCCATGTTTTCTTCAATCTTCTTTGACTCCATAATCCATCTTTGCAGTTAACGTAAACTTTCTTATGCATTCTTTCTTCATCCATGCGCTCCATGTGTCCGAACCAACACAGTGATCCTTTCATGATTTTGTTCATAATCCGCTCTACATTTCTTTCTTATATCAGCATTCGAAATTCTGTGGTAAATCGTTTTACTAAAGAAATATTTTTTTTGTTTACATTACAAATTCAATTTTTACAACAACACCATTAACAACAAACCATCACGCCGTTTCTCCGCAGGGGTATGCAGAGAGAATGGACCGCCACACTACTCCATCCTGGCACACCTCTCTAGCTTCCTCCACATTCATACAGCGAGTCATACACGCACGTTGATTCTTACGACTTCTGACATGACCAAACTTTAAAATTTAATTAATTTGGTCATGCCATATTTTCCTCGGTTTGCCTCGACTCCGTACTCCATTTACGTCATTAACATATACTTTCTCCACCCATGAGCTCCATGTGTCCGAACCAACGCAGCGAGCCTTTTATAATTTTGTTCATAATACCTTATTCCACTCTACATTCCTTTCTTATATCAGCATTTGAAATTCTGTTGTAAATTGTTCTACCACACATACGTCTTAAGGACCTCATCTCTATCGTATTTATTCTGCTCTCATCCTTCTTCTGCCAGTTCTATGCTTCGCTTCCATACATTAGGAATAAAACCATAACTCCCATTGTAAACAGCCATTTTCTCTTTCATTGATTTTTTTTTTGTTTCCACTTTTAAAGCTCCATTCACTTTGTTACCCGCACCGACCCTTCTTTTGACGTCACTGTCCATTCTGCAATCCGCTGTGAACATGCTCCCTAAATACACAAATTCAGTAACCTGCTTTAGGTTCTTCTCATTTATACTTATGTTACAAATTATAATTTCCTCATCCCTTTTAAAAACCATTATTTTGACTTTCCGTTGAATTGTGTTTCGTTTAAAATTTGATTATAGAACTTACCGCTTATTTTTTTACAGTTGGGAAGATTATTTGCAGACTCCTCTTCAACCACTGTCGGACAATCTAGACACTCACACGTACAACGTGTTTGAAAAAGATCCCATCAAGTACGACACGTATCAAGCGGCCATCCTGAGCGCCCTGCAGGACAGATACCCCATGCCGCCCGTGTGCCGGGCCAAGAAGAGACAGCGTCGACGGGCCTCAAACAAAAAGTCAGACGCCCAACACGCCGGTGTATCGAATCTCTCTAAGAGCGGCGTCAGTTCGATACACATCAGCGACAACGTCACGACGGCTTGCAGTCAGAATTCGCAGATGCACATCGATGTCGTTGATTGCGATGGCGACGGTGAAGGCGTCGGCAACGGGGAAAACGACGCCGATGAAGATTTAAATTCGAGCAATAGTGATACTGAAGCCGTGACTGTTTGTCCCAGCGTCACGGATAAGGGCCGTTGTGGCTGCAAGCATTCTGTGGTGGTCATGGTGCTGGGAGCCGGACGGGGGCCACTCGTGAGGGCTGTTATCAATGCTGCCAGCGTAGCTTCAGTGAATCTCAAGGTTGGTATTCTACAAATCAGAAAAGTCTTCTTATTCACAATATCACTAATAATAAGTTTTCCAAAAATTTTTTGGCCACTACCTATTTTGCAAAGCATGAATTTTGTAGAGTAACTAACTAACCATTACGTCATCGCGCCGAAGGGGTCAGCAGAAAGAATTGACTGCCACACTGTTCTTTCCTGACATGATTCTTCAACATTCATACATCGTGTCATGCACACACGTTAATTTCTCCGATTACTCATGTGGCCGACATTTAATATATGATTTATTTCTTTTATATTCGCCTTCACTTTGTGTTGTGGAATCGTATTTGAATAAATATAATTATACTTTAAATAATAAATAAATATAATCTAAGTAATCATGCCCCCGCATAAACCAACAACCCACCAAATCACCTTCCAACAATGTTCCCATCAGACGTAAGAGGAATAGCCACAAGAGAAGAACCTCTGTAAGCCAGAAGAGGTTTTGATTCAAAATTTCTTACGCAAGCCGGGCTTCTGGGCTTCTATGGGATTACCGCCACTGGTTAAAAGTAACCTTTATCAATGTATACAATTTTAACAATCAAATAAAACAGAGCGGTCACTTATATACTAAATGGAGATCGAGTTATGTATAAAAGGGGGAGGGGGATAATTAGGATTGAGGAGAGGGGAGATGTAAGGGGAACATAAATGGAGCATGGGAATTGAATTTAAATTTAATTGGTTATTTATTATATTTTCAGTATTTTTGATGGCTATTTTAATTTCTATATTAATTTGAGATAAACTTAAGGTGTTAACGCTGTGGAATTCCATAATGATGAATTTTTATGATTTAAAACACTTCACTTTTGAGTTTATTTTTCTCGACATGTTTCGAAGGCTATTACACCTTCATCATCGGGAGAATAATATAAACTCAGTTTATATCGTTCTCCTGATGATGAAGGTGTAAGTCTTCGAAACATGTCGAGAAAAATAAACTCAAAAATGGGAAAAACAGTCTTTTAATTCATAAAAATTTCTGTATTGTTTAAAGTTAGGTTGTTATTATTAATATGCAAAATTTCAATACCGTTTCCTTTATTAAATGTATATATTATAGAAAGAGGGCTAGGGTGTGGTAAAGCCCGACATTATTCTCGGTCAGGAACGGAAGACCAGTTAGTGTTGGCATTGTAGAGTATGATTGGATCAGTCTTATTTTAGAAAGGAGGCTGTTTCAGAGTGGAATAGTTTATTGATCTTTTTATGGAAATATATATATTTTTTAATAATTGATAAACGTCTGCAGATTTATGCCGTGGAGAAGAACCCGTCAGCCCTGCTGGCCCTCCATGCCCAGCAGCGGGAGATCTGGGGGCCCACGGTGACCATCGTGGCCAGTGACATGAGGAGCTTCCGACCGCCCCAGCTAGCTGACATCATAGTCTCAGAGCTGCTAGGCAAGTGCCCACTTTTTCTGATACTCAAACAATACAAATTTTGTCTAGATTTTGAGAATACTCATAATGTTATTATTTTTTATGTATATATACGAGGTCTGTTCAATAAATACGCAAAGTGATTAAAAAATATATATATTTTCCAAAATTTAGGGTAGATCAACCTTATCCCTTTCAAAATGCACCCCATTTGTATCAATGCACTTGTCCCACATCCGTTTATGGAAACAATGGTGTTCAAAACATTCCTGGAAGTCTTCTGGAGTTGGGCTCTTCAGCTGCTTTGTCGTTTCACATTTAATCGTCTACACGTCATCCCAGTGCCGCCCCCCGCGTGACCTTTTTACATTTTGGGAATAAAAAGAAGTCGCCAGGGGCAAAATCTGGTGAATAGGGAGGGTGATCAATCACAGAGATCGCATTACGGGTTAGAAACTGGCGGACAATCAGTGATGAATGTGAAGGCGCATTGTCATGATTTTCTCAACTTCAAATTTTCTGTTCAAATCGTGAGCACAGACGATTTTTCTAAATTTAGTACATCAGCAATCATCCGAACAGTTAATCGATGATTGGAAAGCATAACAGACCGAACACGTTCAATGTTTTCAACGACACATGAAGTCGACGGTCGTCCTGAATTTGCATTGTCCTTGCAGTCACCACAGCCCTCACTAAAACTCTTGTCTTAACTCCACAGTTTTCTTTCCTGACGTACTTCTCTCGCTTCCTCAACATTCATACATGTGACATGCACCCACGTTGATTTTGTCGTTCGTCCTCACGTGGCCGACGTTCAATATTTGATTTATTCGATCCAATTTTAAATATGATATTTTAATATGATTTTAGGTTCATTTGGTGACAACGAGCTGTCCCCCGAGTGCCTGGACGGGGCACAGCACCTGATGCGGCCCGACGGCGTGAGCATCCCCTCCTCCTACACGTCGTACGTGTGCCCCGTGATGTCGGCGCGCCTGTGGGCGCACGTGCGCGAGAGCGAGTTTGCGCGGGACCCGCTGGCCACCTACAAGCCGCAGCACTACACCATGGAGACCCTCTGGGTCGTCTACCTGCAGAACAAGTACGACATCGCCGAGCCACAGGTTCGTTGTACAGGTCCTATTACTATCCGACCTAAAAGGGTACCCACCACTTACCCGAAGTTGTTATAGGGCGCAGCGGTACTCCCCTCAGCTTCCTTCTTCACTTCCAATGCTCGTCCCACATCCATGCCATTCTCCAGGGGGGTGGGCAAATTGAATGGACCGCCACACTTCTCTTCTTCTTTCGGTGCCGTTTCAGGTCCCCCCCCAACGTTGGCGATCACTGCAGCAAAGGCATCTCTATCCTGCGCCACCTGGAACAGGTTCTGAACTCTTGTTATTCCTGTCCACTCTTTGATGTTCCGCAGCCAGGACAGCTGCCTTCTACCAACTCCCCGGCGTCCCTCCACTTTACCCATTAATATCAGTCGAAGGAGGTGGTATTTTTCTCCCCTTAGCACATGACCCAAATATGGGACCTTTCGAATTTTCACACTCGACAACAGCTCCTCTATTCTGACATATCTCTCGCTCCTCTTCCGCATTTACAAACCGTGACACGCACGTCTGCCTTTCAGTAATTGGTTGATTTGATCATACCATGTCTCCCTTGGTCTTCCTCGACTTCTTTTTTCATTCTCACTACTTGTATATATCTTTTTAACCATTCTTCCCTCATAGATTTGTTCCTTATGTCTAAACCATCTTAGTGACCCTTTCTTAATTTGGATGAATTAATTCCCCTTGCATTGCTTTTTTACTTCTGCGTTCATTCTTCTTAGTGATCTCATTTCTACGACATTTTTTCTCCTTTTATCCTTCTCCTAACTCCGAGCTTCACTTACGTACATACAGGTCGGCACTAAAACCCCATTGTGCACTGCCAGAGCAAAAGAAAGAATGGTAAAAAAATTATATGTTAAAGATGTAAATGGAACTAGAAATAGAGGAAGACCGAGTAAAACGATCAAACAAATCAAATATTGAATGTCGGCCACGTGAGCAGTCAGAAATCGACACGCGTGCATGACATGATGTATGAATGTTGAGGAAGTGGGAGAAATATGTCAGGAAAGAAAAGTGTGGCAGTCCATTCTTTCTGCCTACCCTTTCAGAGAGAGACGGGATGATGGTTAGTTAGTTTTTATTTTCATAAATATAAAATGAGAGACCAATCAGTGTCTTGATTCGCTTGAACCAGCAGCTTGGTGGTCGTCCCTGTGGTCGCTTTCACTCCACTTTGCCCATGATGATGAGCTATTCAAGGTTGTCCTGATCTCTCCGGGCTATGTGCCCGATTAGCTTAAAAAATGTTAATCTAATGATCAACAAACTAAAACAGTTTTTGTGTAAAATTGTATATTCTAAACGTGTTGATCGCATTTCAGGAGCTGTTCACGTTTGACCACCCGAACCCTGAGGGCATCCCTGCGGACCGGAGGCGCTGGGCCGCTCGCTCCTTCCGAGCCCAGCGCTCCTGCACCCTGCACGGCTTCTGCGGCTACTTCAGCTGCCGGCTGTACGGCCACCACGTGCTCAGCATCACCCCCGCTAACCACACACCCGGGATGATCTCCTGGTTCCCCGTCTTCATACCCATCAGGGTGAGTCATAGATTTTTTTATATATCTATGGGTACCTGTCAAATTGATGCATAAACACAAATACTTATTCCTTTCTTTTTAAATGTTTTATTTAACTGAAATTAGACTAAAATAAGGGTTATTTATTAACCTTTTCCATGCTTTAATTTGCTCCGTTTTATCTATACCCAATATGCGGTACATATTTTCAAATACCTATGTACGCAATTAAATGACAAATTATAGCATTATGGCATGATCTATTGGACTATATAGACAGAACAGATTATTCTCTACAATATGAAAACTGTGGGTCAACACTCTTAGATGTTTATAAAAACAAAAACATAACATTTCATACAAAAACATACCGTATCTTTCGAATGTGGTCGCGCCATTCACTCAGCGTGTGTGTTCCAAATATTACATTGCAGTAAAATATGCACTAAGTACCAAAAAAATTTGTTTAGTTCTATATTACATATAGAACTAAACTGCTTTTTTTGGTACTAAATTGTTTTTTTTGATACTTAGTGCCTATTTTACTGCACCCATTCATTAACATTTAATAAGCGCACACAAGCGCAGATAGCAAATTAGTACTAACGCCATCTGTTGACAAAATTGTAAACTATAGCACTCGAAGGCGCGAAGACGCGCACTTGATTATCAATGTTTTTTTTTTATGAAATACAATTTTATTTTTGAAAAATTCTTGTAGATTAGCATTAGCATTGTGATAGTTCTACGAATGTCCAAGTGAGCGGGAAATACAGTTTTGTCAATAGAGCGCTGTAATATCTGCAGTCAATGTTCCTGTATCAAGTGTAGATACGGCCGCGTGTGAGTATGGACTTTTTGCCGTATCAACAGTTGATACGTTAGCGTGCAAAGAGTTAAAACAAAACAAGAAATACAGTAAAATTTGCAAAACAAATCAGAAATCCATCAATTTGACGGGTACTGTAAACCTAGTGTTAAACGAGTTTGAAAATGCCGAACTCCGGGGAGTAGGCAGAGAGGATGGACCACCGCACAGCTCTGTCCTGACATACCTCTCTAGCTTCCTCTATATTGTAATAACCACGTTCCTTGATTTTTCTGACTTTATTTATCTTCATGCCATGTTTTCCTCTGCCTTTAAATCCATCCGATGATAAATAAGAAAGTAATATTTCTCACGTTGTCTGATTGTCCACAGTCCCCGATGAAGATAAAGGCCGGCGACATGATCACGGCCAACTTCTGGCGGTGCTGCGGGCCGCGCAAGGTGTGGTACGAGTGGAACGTCACCTCACCGGACATCGTGCACGTGCACAACTCCAACGGCAAGTCCTCCGACATGATTCTCTGAGACGCGGGAAGGCCCCGGCCCCCGCGGCCCCGCCACCTCAAGTCCACCACTCGCCGCAGGAAGCGCACGTTGTCCAAGCTGCACCAGTTTTAACAGCCTTCATTATTGACTGCTTTCATTCCATCTTATGTCTTTGCTAATATAAATCTCTCTAACACACAAACAAGTACGACGCTAAAGAGGCTTAATACTTTTCTTTTTCTTTATTAGTTTATATAATTTAATCTGATTTGCCTATCTATGTTGGCATCATCAGGTATTAAACAACTAGCACCCGATGATGCCAAACATAAATTGGCGAAACAGCTGTCATAACAATTTCATAGAAATTTATTAATAAAATGTGAAATGTAACATACTAATTATTGAATTTTTATAATTCGTTATACGTATTGTGAAAAGCAATGGAAAACTACCACACTAAAGACCTAATTGGCATCACAAAAAGCAGCAAAAATGTTACACTTTGCTGCAAACCAATCCCTTAGATTGAAAATAGCTAAGTTTATAATGACGACCTCCGTAGCTGCTAACTATCGCATGCCTGATGCCTAACATCATCCCAAGTGAGGCCTGCTGTTTTTACCTCGTCCTGCAGGGCTCTTCTCCAGGTGGCTCTAGGTCTGCCTCGCTTCCTCTTTCCCCTCATAGTGGACCAGTCTAGTGCGTCCTGAGCGATGCAGGCTGGATTCCGTCTCAGAGTGTGACCAATCAACTGCCATTTGCGTTCTAGCGACTTGTTCTCTAATTGGCTTTTCGCCTGCCATGGTCCAGAGAACGGCATTTGACACTGTTTGGGGCCAATAGATCTTGGATATTGAGCGAAGGCACCTATTTATAAACACCTGGAGTATTCCAATAACGCCCGCGGTAGATTTCCAAGTATCACATTCGTACAGCAGTACGCTTTTAACGCTACTGCTGAATATTTGGAGCTTGAGCTTTCTCAAAATGATACTGGAACGCCATACAGGGCGAAGCATGGCGAAAGCTCTCCTTGCCTTGTTGAGTCTGCTGGCTACATCTTCCTCCGTACCTCCCGAGCCTGCTATCATACTACCGAGGTAGTAAAAGCTGGTCGTGGTCACAGGGGGGACACCGTAGAGCAAGATTGGGGTGGAGTGTGGACATTCGTAGGTCTACTGTCTTGGACATGTTAATTTTGAGACCTACTTTTGCCGCTTCCTCGTGAAGTCTACTTATTCAATATAAAGGAATTAAATTGATGCTTTTATTTTTAAAGTTATATATTTTGATCTGATTGGTTGGCATCCCCTTTTTTGTTTTTTTCCATCCATTCATATTGGATGAAAAAAACAAAAAAATCTATATGTATATAAAGGAGTCAGTTTTTTTTTAAATGTCACCAGTCTGTCGATGCCAGCGAACCTGGTGTAACCAGTCGCTGTTGAAATAAAGACAAAAGTGGAATTAGTTAAGAGCAATTAATTAAGAGCATTGTTTTATTTAATTCATACTGTTTTAATAAACTGAATGTGACTTTAGGAAGAAGAAAGAAAAAAAAAATACAATTTGTTTTGGTTTGTTTATTTTTAATTTTAAAATGCGTATAAATAGTCCTTACATTAAAATATAAATAGTTTGCAATGATACAGTGCTCCGAACATCATACGCTTGCTTCTTTACAATAAATAGGATTTTATAAAATTTGTTAAAAATATTCCTTATTCATATAATTCATATTGTACATAGCTTCAAACACCAAACCGTCTTGTCGCCCTTACGATTATCTTAAATCTAATTGTTAATTTTTTACATTACTTAAAAAAAAAGCTTTTTTTTGACACTCGTATTGTTTGACAGAACACAATAAAAAAATAAAAATATTTTTTATAAAAAGTTAGCACAAACGGATATATAACACTTTCATTTATTAAATTTCGGTAATTTTACATATGCATAGCAATGGTAAATATTTTTTTAATTAAATAAAGATGGTAAAAAAATTCCTTGCACGCTAAACAGAAATACTTCCGTCCATTTTATCTGCTTACACCTTCAGAGAGATGAATTGAGTTAGTGGTTCCGCCGATATATAAAAGACAGATTTTAAAAATGTTTTAAAAGCAGCAATGTACAATAAAAATATATATTTATTGTTTCATAACAAAGCTGTATAAAACTCCATATTAAATATTGATGAAAACTTCCTTTTACTTAGAAGTTTTATTATATTTTGTCGGAGTGACATGTTTCGCCTTGCTACGGTATTATCACATTTAATTTGTGTTCACATAGTTATTTTATTAATATTATTTAACTATGTAAACATTATATTTATAAGTAGTCACGTTATAAAGTTATTTTTCTTGCGCCTTAATTCGGGGACATACATACATAAAAATATAATATAACTTCTAGAAAACTGACATTTTCATCAATATTATTATTGTTATTAAAGTAAATATAGTGCATTTTGTACCTTCAATGACATTCTCACGATGATAATGTTGTTTTGATTAATAAAAATGTAAAAAAGAATGTGCTGCCCCAAGTTTTTAAATACTTAAATAAATATATAACACTTCATATTTTGTTCTCTGTGGAAATGCAATTTTTTAATTAAATTTAATTACTTATTTTCAAAGACATCTCAAAGATCTTCAAAGCTAATTAAAGACCAATTTAATCATTTTGATAATTGTGTTAAAATATTTATTAAGATATTAGATACCTTCATTATCAGAACTATTTTATATACATTTCTTCTGATGATGAAAGGATATCGAAAAAAATGATTTGGACACATGGAAAGAATGGTAAAAAGTATATGTCAACAATGTAAATGGAACTAGCGATATAGGAAGACCAAGGAAAACGTGGCACAATCAAATAAATCAAATATTGAATGTCAACTACGCGAGGAGTCGGAAATCGATGTGTGTGCATGACACGATGTTGAGGAAGCGAGAGAAGTATGTCAGGAAAGAATAGTGTGGTAGTACATATTTTCTGCATGATGGTTAGTTTAGTTATGAAAGAATGGATAAGGTGTCCTTTGTGTATTGAATTGTATCCTCGTTTCGAAGGAAACGTTGAAATCTCTCTTTGAAAAGATGTACGATTCTCCATATTTCTTTATGGTTGCTGCTAGTCTTGGACCATGCGAGCATCAGATAGGTCCAAAATCGATGCTTTTGAGATGTGGTGACGAATGCTGTGCATACAGTGGAAGGCGCGGTGAACGAACCAGTCGATCGTTGACCAGCTGGGCATCAGAGCAAGACTCTTGCGGCGTGCGCTCGAGAGTGTTTAAATATTTTGATCACAATCCAGAGAGATCAGGACAACCTTGAAAAGGTTATAATAATGGGCAAAGTAGAGTGAAAGGATCCAATTAAATCAGAGCATAGCTGCAGCGTGGAGACTGAACCAAGTGACAGGAGCGCATGGTGAGCCATGGTGGATAGTTTACGGGATAGACTTGACCCTTCATCTTGAGGAATGCGACTAAAGAACAAGATCAAACTATTGAATGTAACATCTTGTCTGCGGTATTAGAAATGTGCATATTAAAATCTATTCAATGCAAATAATGTTTTGTTCTATACAATATATTAATATTTCTGTCTCTTTAATTTGTAAATATGAATAAATTTGTAAATGAAATTATTATATTTTGTATGGGAACATTAATTATAATATTGAAAAGTACACACTGTTTTGACAACAATTTATTTTTAGATAAACGTATTTAAGATGGTTGGTCTCCCTTTAGTAAAAAAAATCTACACTGAAGAATGACAACCATCCAAAACACGTTTGTTTAAAATTGTGTTTTGTCACATTTGTTTAAAACAATTGTGCCATAACAATGTCTATTTCAATATTGTTGTAAGCGAATATAGAAGAAACTATATAAAAAATATATTATCATTGTTAAATGTCACATTTATGATAGTTTTTGTAAAGCAAAATTGGTGTTATAATAAAATTTTGAAAATCTAGCATTTTACATTTTGAACACAAATTTTCAAGTGAAACTTATGATCTGTTAATATTACAAGTTTAAATGATGTAGTTTTTTATGTATAAATAAACTTATTATAAATTTAATGTTTTTTTTTTCTCCTATATAATAAAATTTGGACATTATTGTTGATAAGTGAAGCAAAGTAAAGAGAAAGTGAGTGAACAGCCGGATGATTCTCAAATTTCGGCTATTTGAAAAAATATTTATGGGTTAAATTTTACAATCATAATTTAATATGGTCTGTTCTACTGAAGTCTGGACTCTGAAAGTCTGGCTGCGAAACCTGGACTCTGAAAGCGTTCGAGATGTGGATATACCGCAGAATTCTCCGTATACTGTGGACCGATAGGGTCAGTAATGCAGACGTACTGCAGAGAGCCAGAGCTAATAGAGAGCTGTTGTCGAGTGTGAAAATTAGAAAGGTCATATTTGGGTCATGTGCTAAGGGGAGAAAAATACCAGCCCCTTCGACTGATATTAATGGGTAAAGTTGAGGGACATCGGGGAGTTGGTAGAAGGCAGCTGTCCTGGCTGCGGAACATCAAATAGTGTACAGGAATAACAAGAGTTCAGAACCTGTTCCAAATGGCGCAGGATAGAGATGCCTTTGCTGTAGTGATCGCCAACGTTGGGGGGACCTGACACGGCACCGAAAGAAGAAGAATTTAATAAAATTTAAATAATTTTTTTATACCAATAACTCTTAACGTTATATTTGATCCATTGCAAATATAATAGAATTTTGGATTTGAAACAATGAAACATTCTTAAAATAAATAAATATATAATATTTTTCACCTTGTTGTTTCTCCGAAGGATTAGACAGATACAATGAACGGCCAGTCTTTTCTATTTTAACATACTTTTCTAGTTTTTCTTGTGTGGATTTCATTTATTCAACTTTCATCTGTATTTGCCAGTTCTGCGGCCTATCTCCACACAAAAAGGTCAGTGCAAGAACACCATTGTGTACTGCCATCTTAGCTTTCATGAATGACACATTAAAATCACCGCAATTAACATTGAATAAAGTGAAATTCGAATATTGTTTGTCAAACAATAGACATAAATAAATATATAATGCAGAATTCTATACACATTGTCAAAGAATATTTTTATAATATTTTTGGCACTGCAAGGGAAATATATATATAATAAAAAATAAAATACATAAATACAAAATATTGAATTGCCTTATTTTAGATATTTTAAAAAATAATTTGAATTTACATGAATATAAAAAAGTACAAATTTTTATAATATTAATTAAAAATTACCCCCTTTAATCCTGTTTTTATTTTGTTAGGTTACAAAGAAAATGTTTGTATTTTTTTTACAACGGCAATAAATTTGTGCTGGCAACACAGCTTGTTCAAATGTCAATTAAGTTTTATCGCATATAAATTAAATAACCATTTTTTCTGGAAACAGTCACCGAATAAACTCACCGCTTTCATTAATTTTGTGCTATTTAAGGAATACTCACGATTGTTAAGAGAACCAGATCAATAAATGAGTCAATTGATGTGGCCATTTTCAAAGTAACCCAACAACTTGTTGACGATGGGGAATTTCGACGTGTTTTGAACGTGTCGAAACAGGGACATACAGTTTCAGTCAAAATACATTTTATTTTCTGTTATCAGACACGCTTATCCTAATTAATTTACATATTTTATTTTGTGGTATGCCCATTGTGCGGCTTCTTTTGAAGCGAAAAAAAAATTGGTCTCGAACTAAAGTTGACTACATTTACAGTCTTACAATTTAGTAGCAAGGAACTAAAGTAATAAAATACATTCCATAATTAATATGAATAAAGCTTTTCGAACTTTTAACTCTAACCATAGATATACCCTAAATGTTTGGCTTAGGTTTTCCATGGTTTCCTCAGCTGTAAGGCAAATGTTGGAACATATATAGATAGCCCATGTACCCCAGAACTTGACTGAGTCAGTTCTGTAGAATTGAAAGTACATAAACTCAAAATATAGAAACAAATTTTTAAACTTTGGAAAGAAGCTATTACTTGGTGGTTTGACATATTTAAAATTAGAATGAAACACTTTTAAAAGTTGTATAAAACCACTTAATTTTGAGTCAGGAGCGCCAACCGGTTTCACTCTTTAACGAGCTTCGTCAGGGCTATACACAAACTAGTCTAACAATTTGTGTATAGCCCTGACGAAGCTTGTTACAGAGTGAAACCGGTTGGCGCTCCTGATTCAAAATTAAGTGGTTTTATACAACGTTTTAAAAGTGTTTAATTATAATTTTAAATATATTTTTTTAAATAACTAGTAATATCCTTGAGATAATCACCAGCAAGGATCATAATATTTTGAATCCAAAAAGTTTTCTAGAAGTTTTATTATATTTTATGTGAATGACATATTTCGCCTGTCACAAATGTCACATTTGGTAATGGCTTAGACCAGGGGTCTCCAAACTTTCCAGCCTTAGGGCCCATACTCCAGTAAGTTCCAAGGGCCAAAACCGTTTTAATTTTCCTGCCATTATCTATAATTTCTAGACTAGTCTAGTCTGATTGATGACACTGATCATTAGCTGTCGTAAGCCGGATTGATGACACTGGCGGGGCGGATTTGGAGACCCCTGCCTTAGACAGTCAAAAAATGTAATTCACATAAAATATAATAAAACTTGTATAAAAACAGACGTTTTAATTCGTATTAATGATTAAATATGGAGTTTTACATCATTGCTCAAGAAACAATGTATATGATACATTCATATAGCTGCAAATATAGTTTGCTGTAGTTCAAAACCAATTTTTTTGGACTGCTAATATAGCCAGCCACACTATAGGGGTTAATATGCAGAATCTTCGATTGCACTCTTAAATGCAGGGATAATCTTAAGAGCTTGCAAAAGCAATTGCGTGAGTTAACTGCTACGCCAAACCCGCTAACTACCTCACAGATCTGTGTTACCCTATAAAAGCCATTGAAGGATCACGCATGGGTTCAGTAAACTGTCCTCTATTTTTCAAGTCCAAACGATTCGCAAACCATCTGATGAAAACAATATTTGACACGTGCATTCTCCCGGTATCGACATACTGTTTTGATACAATCACATTCATAAAAAGAACAGTACAAAAACTCGAGTGACCCGGAGAGTAATGGAGCGCGATTTATTGCATAAGTCCCAAAAGTTTAAAAACATGCGTTTTAAAAGTTTTAGATGCATGTTTTAAAAGTTCCAAGTGTAAAAACTTTTAAATCTTTAAAATATGAGTTCTAAAAGCTTTCGAACATGATCCACCTTGAGTTCTAAAATTTTAAAACACGATTTCCAATCCAAATTCGAATTAAAAACTTTAAAATAAATAATAATTAAATAAAACAACGTTTTTTAACCTCTAGTCCTGGTTTGACCAGCCTGTTGATGTCAGTGAGCCTGGCAAAACCGGTCGCTGTCTGAATAAAGACAAAAGTGGAAGTAGTTAAAAAACATTGTTTTATTTAATTATTATTTAAAATGAACTGAAAATTTCAGTAAAATCATTTAATTATCTTTGAAATACATGTTTAAAAACATTAAAACACGGATTTTAAAATTTTAAATCAGGAGTTCTAAATGTTTGAAATTTAAATACTATAAATTTGAGTTTATAAGATTGAAAATACAGGTTTTTAAAATTCAGATATACAATAAACTTCGCAGAACTTTAATTCTGAGCGTATCAATGGGTTTATTTTTCTTGCGTTCATTCCAAAACTTCAAATTGGAATTGTCAATTGAAAAGTCGTTAATCACAATATTTCAACACTGTATTTTAGCAGTTCTTAGCAGTCCGTGTCTAATGGTCGCTGTTTAAATATATAAATATTATAAGCGTCCTGTGAAGAAGGCGACATCTATGGGAGAAGCTCGGTACCGGCGGAACTGTCGTGCGTGAGGTTCGAGTCCAGACTGGCGTTGTCCGAGTCCTGGCTGTGGTTGCCGCTGTAGTTGGCCGCCTCTTGCAGTCTCATCAGCATGTTCAGCTGGAACAATACAAAAACATTCATTAGATTTTGCTCACCACGTCAAATTTAACCCTGTTATACAACGATATTTATTGAGTTCGAATTAACATACTTTCTGTGTTATAAATTGTGCATTTCGCTCGTACAAACAATAAAGTATGTAATATTTTTTTAATTAAATACAAATGGTTTTGAATAACAACAAATAAACTCAAAATAAAATATGTATGAAATCTACACTTTTATTTTGTTTTGGCAGAAATGTACGAAGTCAGAAACATTAACGGGCATGTGTTGCACACTGTATGAATGTAAAGGAAGCGCGAGAGTTATGTCAGGATAAAACAGCGTGGTAATCTATCTGTCATGCAGGGAAACAGTATGATGGTTAGTTAGTTGACAAAAAAAATCAGCGAGTATTCATATTGAATGACTTGCAACAATATGACATCTATGGAAGGTTGGCAGAAACTAGAAAAACTATATTGGAAAAGGTTTGAGTCTCGACTAATTTTAACACTAGCCTCGTAAAGTGTGACAAATGCATAATAAGCAATACACAACTTGATTTTAATTTATTTTTAATAATGAGATTGAACTAACGATATAAATAATTGTAAATGATACAAATTGGCTTACCAAAGGATCTTGGTTGTTGGTGGATGCACTTTCTGAAGAATTCCCGTCTAATCCGATGTCTTCCAAAGTAATCCCGCGTAAATTCTGGAAAAATGAAAATATGAAGCTAAGCAGTCAACGAAAAGAAAAAATATTCCGCAATAATGAATTTGGGATCGCCCATCTTTTGTAAACCTACGATGCTTTAGATGCCTTAACCCGACGATCGCCGTAAGCACACATGTGCGCTCTACGTAGACGATCGCCATAAGCGCAGCTGTGCGCGCTTCGCAATATTCGAAAGATGTATTTCAAAATTAACTTCGATTTTCTCACAACGACATCTATGAATATTTAATAATATTAACAAAGCAAAAAGGATCGATATATTTCGATAGTCTGAGAGAAAATACGTGGCGTACCGGCGCGCTGTTTCTACAAACATGTGGCGATGAATGGGAACACATTTTTATATATAAGAGGTTATATGAACCCAATTACTGTATACAACTTTTTAGCTATTGATTCTCATGACATGTGATAGGTAGCTAGTCTATCGCCATTTCTATTTTCATGTATATTCTACTGGACCAAACATAGCATGATTTTTTCACTGCCGTCGCCGGGGGATGGAACCCGGGACCTTCGGTGTGGAAGTCACAGCATTTGCCACTCTGTAATGTGAGGGGTGTTATGTTACCTGTGCGGCGACTGGGTCGGGCCAGGGGTAGGTGTCTCTGACGTATTTGGCGGGGTCAGCCCATGCGCCGCGGCGCCCGTACAGCGCCACGCCCTCGCGTGCAGCCTCCACCAGGTACGGCACCACGGAGTAGTTCCACACCGATGCGAACCACGCCTGCGGAAACACAAAATATTATTTAAACATACAATATGACTGCAACTGCAATAGCTTATCTAAAAATTAGGAAAATACAAGATGCCAGGTTTAGGAGAATATTAGATGCTAGATTAAGGAGAATACTAGATATTAGATTATGTCATGAAAATATTTTAAACATCTAATGCGTTTTTTTTAAATATATTACGTAGTGTGTTTTTTTAGAGGTTTGGTTTTGAAACCGGCAACATTTTTTTAACAGACTATCAATTTGACAGTTGACAGTTGATTTGTAGTCAGTACGTTTTGCCATTTCACCATGAATGGACTGACGTCAGAACAGCTCTTGTAAATTGTGCAAATTTATTTTGAAAATCATGGTTCGGTTCGCCAAACTTATCGTGCACTACGTCCATTTTACGGTCGACATAATCGTCCATCGGAGCAAGTTATTCGGAAGACCCATGGATCGTTTTCGCACCAAGTACACTCTAGTGGATAATACGCATCCACAAAGATGACAATGTCGAAAATTGAACTTCACGATTGCGCTTCATTCGAGCTAGCCGTGGCGCTCATATGCCCAAAATCATATTTAAACAATAATGGCATAAAATTATCTATTAAATAAAGCCAATATCATAGACATTTCACAACACTCTGCAATTTATCATAAAATAATGGTGAAGAAAGTATGTACGTAACGATCCATGAAAAGACAGACGCTCGAGCCTAAGAGACCGAATAAGAAATAAGACGTACAACCGAAGTCGTAGACATCATGAATCGTAGAACTGAAGTCGTAGACATTGTGAATCGTAGAACTGAAGTCTTAGACAACATTAATCGTAGAACCAAAGTCTTAGACAACAATAATCGTAAAACCAAAGTCGTAGACATCATTAAAAGTAGAATCGAGTCGTAAACATCATGAATGGTAGAACTATACATGTATTAAAGTGGCAATAAGCAGGACACACAGAGGGACAAGATAACAATAGTTGAACATCCAGATTAATCAAATGAAGACCATGGGAAAACAAAAGAGAAATTAGAAGGCCACAGAAGAGATGGGCTTACGATGTAGCCTCAATAGCCGGTAAACTTTGGGTGAAAAATATTTTTTTGCAAGTTCCTAATTACGGTTCGGACATACCTGACTTGCAGCCAATTCCAGAGGGCAGCCGAGGAATAGCCGCGGTCCAACGGTGACGTCGGACGAGGAGTGCGCTTCGAGGAAGGAGTTGACGTGCTGCCAGACGGCCGGCAGCCACTCCAGCACGGAAGACAGGCGCGGGCAGCGTGGACATCCACCGAGTTCGGCTACCAGCTGCTTCCGTCTGAGATATCTGGAAGGAAGGAAGATATCATAAATTTTTATTTAAATATCTTAGTTAACCCTCCCTTCCCTATGATGGGTATCTTCTACACGTTGCTTCTAAAAACCATCAATATCTCTATACATATAATAAATACAAGGTATTCCTCAAAAGTGATGGTTTGTTTGTTTGTTAGTATTTTTGACTAGCAAGATGGAATATTGTTAAAAGTATCAAATTGTTTATCGCAATGGTAAGATAATTGAGTATTGTGAAGTTACCTAGCCAGGAAGCCCTTGACAGGTTCCATGTGGTTAGCCGTGAGGAGCCAGCGGAAGTTGTGGTGCAGCTGAAGATTGGTCGTATTGCACGTGGCTTGGGACATGGTTCCTAGAACAAACAAAACAAATTCTTAATTTACAACCCAAGAACACTGAGAGAACTATACGTTCCTCACAGCTATAGCAAAGTAAGGGGCATATCTTATTTTATGACCCAAATTGTCGCACAGAGGCGTTAAGAAGTTCTTCTGTATTGAACACTGCATGTGATATTCTCTTCTTCTTCTTCAAGTGCCCTGTCGGGTCCCCCCAACGTTGGCGATCACCTCGGCGAACCTGTCCCTGTCCTGCGCCCCTCGAAACAGCTCCTCCACACTTTGGATGCTGGTCCACTCCCTCACGTTTCGCAGCCAGGACATTTGTCTCCTTCCGGGCCCTTGGCGTCCCTCAATTTTTCCCTCCAATATCAGTTGGAGAAGGTGGTACTTTTCCCCACGCAGTATATGACCCAGATGTGAGATCTTTCGAACTTTGATAGTTGATAACAGTTACCTGTCAATTCTAGCTCGCCTCAGGACTTTGATATTGGTAACCATGTCTGTCCAGGGAACTCTGAGCATTCGGGGATGGAGCCACATTTCAAATGCTTCCAGTCTGTTCATTGAGCTAATTTTCAGGGTCCAAGTTTCACACCCGTACAATAAAACAGACCACACATAGCATTTGATCATTCTCTGACGGAGTTTCAAGTTTACGTTATCATTGCAGAAGAGTGATTTCATTTTATTAAACGTAGCTCTTGCTGCCTCAATTCTGCATTTTATCTCTACATCTGGGTCAAGAGATTGCGTTAGTATACTGCCGAGGTATTTAATATTCTCAATCAATTATAAAACAATATCATAAAACAAATACATAAATTGGGATTTAAATCAAGTATGAAAGACAAAAGAGACGTGTTTTCAACTTAGATATTTTGTTTGTCGTTTGAACCCAATTACTGTATACAATTTGTTGATATTTTGATTCTTGTGACATGTGATAGGTAGCTAATCTATCGCCGATTCTACACCAGACCAAAGACAGTGTGACAAGCACACTGCCATCGCCGGGAATCGAACCCGGAACCTTCAGTGTGGTCATAGTTCACACATCATTTATGCATCTAAAGTATGAAGGGAGATTGTTCCAAGCTGATGAGCTGGCTATTCAAAGGCTCGATCCCCGAAATTTGCACAAGGGCAACGCTTCGGCTCAACTAATCTTCCTATTGCCGAGGAGTTCTCCAAGTGAAGTGTGGGTGTGTCCTTACCTATGATGCAGGGCAGGTTGGCCCTCCTGGCGCCCAGCAGGCCGCTGAAGACGTCGGTGAGAGCGCTGGCGTGGTGCAGGTTGTCCAGGATCAGCACGGACGGCAGCACCAGCTCGGTGTTGCACTGCTCCGCCATGTTGCTCAGGTACTGACGCAGCTCCTTGGATGACTTGTGCTCCACGCTGCAAACACCACCCATTATCAAATAACAACTCAAGGCAGATCGCTGCAGGTTTTTTAGTAGATTGTATAAACTTTCACGTAAAGAGTAGTCTTAGAGATTAACATATATACAACTTCCAAAAAGTTTGTCAGACATGGTGATCATAAGAAGGAACGTGGAATGGGGATTGTCGTATTACATAAAGCGTGCGCTTAACCCAACCAATGACAGGTCATAAGTCCTGTAAACACCTTGATCAACCATATTCTGTTTCCAATTTGCATCTTCGTCTCTATTGAGATACAACTAATTCTTGAATATTATTTTTACTCAAGCGCGTACGTGATACGGGGTAGCACAGTATGGTACAGTCCAAAGTGTGCGTATCACGTTCTTTCATAGGCATAGGGCGGTTAAGACTCACTTGAAGGTGGCAATAGCCTCTGCCGGATTGAGGTGTGCAGCTGTGCGGGCGACGTGGAACTCGGCGAGTCTGGCGGCGAGGTAGGACTTGCCGGTGCCACTCGGTCCGCAGAGAATCACGCGTCTGTGCTCGCTTAGCAGGGACACGTATCTGCAAATACACAGGCATTTTATAATTAAAAGCATTAACACAGGGACATATTACAATTGGACATAAAGCTCCATTTTTTCTGCAAGAAAAATTTCTGCAGAAACACAGGCATGTGACAATTATAAATATGATTTTAACACATTTATGCATGAAAATTGGGACATTGCAATTGGAAATAAAGTTCCTATACATGTTTCTGCAGAAACACAGGCATGTGACAATTATAAATATGATTTTAACACATTTATGCATGAAAATTGGGACATTGCAATTGGAAATAAAGTTCCTATACATGTTTCTGCAGAAACACAGGCATGTGACAATTATAAATATGATTTTAACACATTTATGCATGAAAATTGGGACATTGCAATTGGAAATAAAGTTCCTATACATGTTTCTGCAGAAACACAGGCATGTGACAATTATAAATATGATTTTAACACATTTATGCATGAAAATTGGGACATTGCAATTGGAAATAAAGTTCCTATACATGTTTCTGCAGAAACACAGGCATGTGACAATTATAAATATGATTTTAACACATTTATGCATGAAAATTGGGACATTGCAATTGGAAATAAAGTTCCTATACATGTTTCTGCAGAAACACAGGCACATCACAATTGAGGCCACCAGGACAAGAGTGGTCTAACCAAAATTTTTTGAAAAATTGAGTTACTGGTCTAACCCACACCTATTTGTGACCTACTATAAAAGAAAAATTAATCTATCCACCATTTCCAAGTGGAAACATAGATATCGCCATAAATACTTCTTTTTCTCTGACAAAAAATCAAAATATATGGAGTCAAATGTGGTCTATTATAAGAAACCATAAAAAAATATCCTTAAATTTTATATTTCCCAATATTCAAAATACTATTCTAAAGACATTTACCAAACAAACAAGGTTTATCACTAAAGAAGACGCTAACCAATACAGTTTTTTAAAAAAAATGGGGAAAAAACGTCAAATTTTCAATCGCATTTATCTCCATTGCCTAAATTTGGGGTTAGACCACTCTTGCCCTGGCGGCCTCAATTATAAAGAAGACTTCGATATATTTATGCATGAATAAATTGAAATTTTAATTGGAAATAATGGTCCTGAACACATTTCTGCAGAAACACAGGCAGATGACAATTGAATTGTGTTTTTCAGAAGTAGCACGTATCCAGTAAACTCAACTTTACAGGACGGGCAAAAAACTGTCTGGTACAAAATTCTCCTACAATATATATATTTTTTTCAATACACATTTGTCTATTTTACTCCCTATGACAAATGTGTATTGAAAAAAAATATATATATTGTAGGAAAAATTTGTACCAGACAGTTTTTTGTCCGTCCTGTAAAGTTGAGGTTACTGGATGCGTGCTACTTCTGAAAAACACAATTCAATTGGTAATAAAGATTCTTATACACATTTCTGCAGAAACACAGAAACAGAAACAATAATTGCATAAAATTATCTATTAAATAAAGCCAATATCATAGACATTAACATTATTTTAATGTGTTTTTTTTTTCATTTTGAATATGTAAACCTTTAAAAAAAACATCCTATGGAATGTTAAATCCTTACCTATATACAATATTCTTTGGTATCAAGCTGTCGAAGGCCAGACTTCCCACTCCCTGGAGACAGATATACAAAGTCTTCACCATCCCGATGATGTATCCGCAGGGGAGCAGCTCGGGGAATCCAACCTCCGGTCCACGGGTCGCTTCTCCCAAGTGGTACGAAGTTATCGAATCGGTATTCAACCCCAGATTAGTTCCGGGATCAATCCTCGAAAGGTAATCTTTGAATGTCTTCCGAACGGTGTAATCCAGATTTTGCCACGTGGTTTTTCCGGAGATGTACGTGTAAGCTATCACGAATTCGTTACAATTCATAGACGCAGTATTAGTTCCGTTTTCAAAACTGTTATTTTTAAAACTGCTGTGCGAAGATTTGTTGCTTTTTAGACTGTTTGTGTTTGACTTATTGGGTAAATCGTGTCCGTTTTCCTTCTCGGGGCTGATTGGTGGGTTCTGGAGGGAGAGCCGCGACAGGGCGGAGTCTGGGGCTATGTCCGGAGGCTGGCAGTTGTTGAAGGCGGCCGAAGAGCGGTTGGAGTAGAATCTGGAGTCGCAGTGGTTGAGGGATTCGCAGACTTCCTCGTAGTATCTGGGGAACGTGTCCGGCTGGCCGAGATAAACGGCAATCGCGATCTTCTTCCCGTCGCTTATGTCTGCGCTGTTTTCGTTCAGTCCTGGAAGAAGATATTGAATAAATTATTAAAAAACCATCTAGCCGTTTCTCTGGAGGGGTAGGCAGAGGGGTTGGACTGTCACACCCTTTTATCCTGACACATCTCTCGAGCCTCCTCTACATTCATGGATTGTAACACGCATGCTCGTCGATTTTTCCGACTTCGAATGTGAAGGTGAATATAGAAGAAAAAAATGAATCCACAACACAAAGTGATGGTGAACATAGGAGAAAAATATGAATCCACAACACAAATTGAAGGTGAATATAGAAGTAAAATATGAATCCACAACACAAAGTGAAGGTGAATATAGAAGTAAAATATGAATCCACAACACAAAGTGAAGGTGAATATAGGAGTAAAATATTAATTCACAGCACAAAGTGAATATAGAATAAAATATGAATCCACACCACAAAGTGAAGACGAATATAGAAGAATAATATGAATCCACAACACAAAGTGAAGGAAATATATAGAAGAAAAATATGAATCCATAACACAAAGTGAAGGCGAATTTAAAAGAAAAATATGAATCGACAACACAAAGTGAAGGCGAATATAAAAGAAAAATATGAATCCACAACACAACGTGAAAGTGAATATAGAATAAAAATATGAATCCACAATACAAAGTGATGATGAATATAGAAGAAAAATATGAATTCACAACCCAAAGTAAAGGCGAATATAGACAAAAAATATGAAACCTCAACACAAAGTGAAGGCGAATATAAAAGACAAATATGAATCCACAACACAAAGTGAATGCGAATATAGAAGAAAAATATGAATCCACAACACAAAGTGAAGGTGAATATAGAAGAAAAATATGAATCCTCACCCAGATCAGCGTAGGTCTCTCCCATGGCGAGTTCTCTGCATTTGGGAGCTGGCAGGACTGTGTCCTGGCATTCCACCCCGCTGAGGCGCGCCTTGGAGGGCAGCAGGGGTTGATCCACGTCCAGTCCCGGAGAATCCTCGGCCAGGGAGGCTCGGTAGAGAGAGCCTGGCTCACCAGATCCCTGGTACTCCATCGTGGGCGTAGACGTAATGAACTCCAGCTGGTGTTGGTCCAGTTCCTTTGGATAATAAAGATTAAACATTGTAAATTCTATGGTATTACATACGTATGGAACTGGCAAAAGAAGGATGAAAGTAGAATAAATGCAGTAGAAATGATATCTTTAGAAGAATGTGTAGTAAATATGTATATGATAGAGTGTCAGGGTGAATGCAGTGCAAATGAAAGTGTTATGAAAAAAATAATGGAAGGAACATTAAGATGGTTTGGATACATGGAAAGAATGATAATATATGTAAACAATGTAAACAATGTAAACAGAACAAGAAATAAATAGAGGTTAACTGAGGAAAATGTGACATAATCAAATCAATCAAATATTAAACGTTGGCCACGCGAGGAGTTGGAGAAATTGACGTGTTTGTTTGATGTATGAATGTTGAGTAAATAAGAGATATTAAGAAAGAAGAGTGTCCCTTTGGCATTTATTTTTATATCTTCTGTAAAATAAAGCGACGGCGTGATTTTAATTGGTTAATGTTTTTATAATTACCCAGTATTTAAGGAACACTGACAGGTAGCATACTCAGAAACCAATCCGATAGCTTTTTATAACCAATACCATTACAAGAATTGTGTAATACAGAAAGTGTTACTCACACTCTTGCAAAGATTCTTTCTAAAACTGACTCTACCTAGTTTTAGTATTGACCCCAAAATATGTTGTGAGATATTTGTCTTGAACTCACATTATCGTTGGAGGGTCTCTGGGCATCCGCGGCGCTGAATCTTCGAGAGTCATCGGGGCCCGGTGGGGACTGAGGCGAAGGGGGCCCGGCCGTGGCCAGAGATGCATGGCTGCCTGCCAGAGACTTGGGCCGCACCAGTCTCTGCAGCCGCTCGTTGTTCTGCTTCAAGTTCAGCATCTCGTTCTGAAAAAAAAAAGACATTTATTTTTATATCTTCTGTAAAATAAAGCGTCTGCCGTATCAGTGTGTCTAAAAAAATTTAGTCTGGAAGAACGAAGACATGCGTATTGACAGCAAGATCAGAATTTGTAAGACATGCGTGTGACCTATCATGCCTTTGGTGATGCCAGTTTTGTAGAGAAATTCAGATATTGAATTTAATTGTCTCGGATTTGAACATTTTTAGTGTTAGTGAGGCAGTGCTGTAAAAGCTGAATATTTTCCAATTTTTGGAGTATTTTCCCTTTGAACATTGTTTCTTCATTACGAAAAACATCGTATTTATGTATGATGATGAAACATACCCTCATCTTGATGACAGTGTCCTTCAGACTCTCCAGCTGATGGGCGGAGCTGAGGGCCTCCAGTCTAATATCCGTCAGAACCAGGTCTTTCTCCCTCAGTTGCTTCTTCAGCTCATCCACCAGCTGTGGGTCGCAGCGACTGCCCTCTGCAAACACAGACCAAACACAAAATTATTACTGCACAGGATATCAAGAATAATTCCATCTTGCTTCTACGGTTCCTTCTATGTATCTTAACATGAACACTTTTGAAAATATACTTTTTAAATGTTTTCTTAAAATATAAATAGAGTAATTTCAGGTAATATGGCACACCATAAGCTTTTTGATAATAAAACTCAAAATATATGTGATCCATCAGTATTTATTGATTATTTCAGTCGTTTAACTTATCAGTAATCAATAATTGTACACTTTACGTTATTTAACTTAAAAACCTAACTACAAATAATTGTTTTCTTGAAATTAAAATTTGACCAAAACCAAAAGTGAGTGGGTATTATGGCCTAGGGGTATATTGGCCGCAAATTGTGTGTTTTGTGACTAGAATGTGGAGGAATTGATAGCAAATGGACATGATTTTCTGTTGTAAGATCTATCAATTCAATATTTCTTGTGTGACTGGTATGGCCATCAAGAATATGCCAAGTCGGAGATTGTTCTAAGAAATGTTGAAACCATTTTGTAAACGGGTTGGTTTGAATACAGCCCCCCGAGGTGCACGATTCATTTAAAGTTTTACGGGGAAAGAAATCACCCCCTTTTAATGAAGAACAAATAAAATAGTGATACATTATTGCAATGCGGCAAATATGGCCTACTAGGCCATATTGGCCCTCTGCCCGGTGTGCCATATTAGCCGCCGGAACGTTTGTTTATAAAGATACTCTAACCTAAAAATCAGTGAATAATACACATATAAAACTCCTACAACCCTATAGATTAAGGGCTTGCCTACAAAACAGGGCACTCACAACATGAAATTATGCACCATTTCAATAATTGAAAAGATTGAAACATACCAAAAATTAAGATCAAAATACGTAATTTGGGATTACTTCCCGTAAAGGACTCTTTGTGTTGGTTCTATTGGCTGAGGAAGGTGGAGGTGGAGTTGTGCCAATGTGGTAAGCATTTTGAGCGCTAGTGTCGCTTTGTTTCAGAGAAACAGTAGTGGGCCATATTGGCCGACCAGCCCATAATACCCGAAATTACTCTATATCTAAGAAAATTGGGAAAGCTTAATTTATACTATAGAGTAAGAGGATCTATATCACATTTTATGCTCTGAATTTCTGTACGCAAGCATTTCAAAACTATCTTATATTGAAGTGCCATTGTAAGATAATCTCTGTAGCTATGGCGAATTTAAAAACTCTCATAAGATTATATTAACATATTACCAGTATCATTGGAGGTGTTGCTCCCGTTGAGCAGGGCATCTTTCTCCATCTCCTGTTTCTTCTCAGTCTCAGCCAAGATCTCGTGAGAGTTCTCCAAACTGTTTTCGTTGGATCCTTCCCTGATCACGGAGTGGTGGTGGTCATTGAGGATGCTGTGGTCTTGCGAAGGAGATAGGTGGCTGAGGGAAGTGTGCTTGGAGGTCTTGCATATCTTGGCGTTGCGCGAGAACGCTTTGGTGAACGACGATCTCAACTAGAAATTAAAAACAAAAAATATTACTATTTCAAAAGGCATCCATTTATTGCATAATTCACTGGTGTGGATTGAGAAGGTACAGAAAAAGTTGAGGAGAAGATATTTGAAACTTACCCATCCTTTCTTCTTGTGCTTCTTATCTTGAGCTGATGAACATCCGCTGCTGAGACTATTCAAACTATTGACACTGTCGGTGGACAGGTGACGGGTCATATTACTCCCCGTGCCAGATCCTATACTACCAGTCGTGCTGGGCTGCTTCGGTAACTCCTGGAACATTCGAATTGAAAAAAAAATTAGAGGACCCAAAATGTACCCCTGTGGAACACCTGATTTTTAAATACATAAAATTTATTTGATCCTCTTCTTTTTAGTGTCAATGGCAAGCTAAGGGGTGATTCTAAAATGGACCTTATTTCTTATATTTCTCTAGTCATTGTGGCGGAAGGTTTGGTCGACTTTTTGTCTTTTCCAGGGGCATATGGATATCTAATTAATGTACTATTTTTTTACTAATCAAAAACTTTTTGCAGCAAAAAAGATTATAAAAATATATATTCAGTGTTATCAAAACGTTAGAATTTATAAAATTTAATTGTATCTCAATAGAGACGAAGATGCAAACTGGAAACTGAATATGGATGATCAAGGTGTTTACAGGACTTATGACCTGTCATTGGTTGGGTTAAGCGCACGCTTTATGTAATTACAACATTCCCCATTCCACCTTTGTTTATGATCATGCATGACAAATTTTTGGAAGTTGTATATATGCTCCAAATCTATACTTATCTTCACATGTCAGTTTCAATTGGCCATCTATGTAGATTTGATTACACATGTTAATCTTTTTAAGATCAACCTATACAATCCACCCACTATTATCCCACCCACTACCTTCGTCTCTATTGAGATACAATTAAATTTCATGAATTAATCACCCACCATGGGTGAAAATCCAGGATTTGTGTACAAGTATAAGTATACATTCACAAAAAATAGTTAGAATTTATATTGTACCGTATTTCCACTGTTTTATTGATGAGTTATGTAAGGTTAGGTTAAAATAGTTATTCAGGACAGATAGGTTAGGTTAGATTTAGAAAATTAAAAAAGGTTAGATTAGGTTAGGTTTATGACGGGACTGTTGATGTCAGCGAGGCTTACGAAACCAGTCATAAATATAATTAAAAAAAAACATTGATAAGGTAATTGTTTTAAAAGTACCTGATTGGGTCCACTGACAGAATCCTGCTTGATGCCCATGGAGGTCATGTGAGCGCTCGTGAGTCCAGCCTGGATGGACTGCTTCCTCAGGAGTTCTATGGTCTGCCTCAGCTGCGTCAGCTCAGAGTCCTGGAATAGACAAAATAATATATTAAATAAATAAAAACCGTGTTCGTATTTATGTACGCAAGTAAGAAATATTATACAAGGTGTCTTAAAAGTGGATCGATTTAAAAAAGAGTAAGCCATTTAGCGAAAAAATGTTTATTAATTATTAAAGTACATAATTTGGGAATTTATTTCTTAAAAATAATATTATACAAATGCAAACCCTCGCGTTTGCGGCACTCATTTAATCGAACAGTAAAATTTCTTATGACGGCTCGGCAGGTAGAATCCGTGATGGCTGCCATTTAGTGACGAATATTTTCTTTCAAATGCGTCAGGAAGTCGGTTTAATGGCGTAAACTTTAGATTTGAGATAGCCCCACAGGAAAAAGCCCATAGGGGTTAAATCAGGACTGTGTGGAGGCCAATTTATGTGACCTCTCTTGGAGGAGAATCAATCTGCCAGGGAAAATTTCACGAATTCGTGGCAGAGACGTATTAGACGTGTGTGACGTTATTCCGTCCTGTTGGAACCATATTCCATGTCGGCGTAAGGAGTCAGCAAATCGACGTGCGTGCATGACATGTTTTTATGAATTTTGAGGAAGCGAGATAAATATATCGTGAACGAACAGTGTGGCGATCAATTATATCTGGCTACCCCTTCGGAAAAACGCCGTGATGTATAGTTGGTGTGTGAATTGCCGTATATATATATAGTGCTGAATGTTTGTTTTCGTGTATTATTTGGGCGACTTAACTATTCTACATCCACTCTGCAACTGAATGGTGCGAATGTTGAAATGATCGATCAATTTAAATACCTTGGCAGCATTATCACTAAAGCGCTTGACCCGGACATTTGAACTAAAATGCAGAATTGAAGTTGTACGGGCTGCATTTAATAAAATTAGAACCTTCTTTTGTAACGATAATCTTAACTTGAAACTCCGACAAAGAATGATTAAATGTTATATATGGTCTGTTCTACTATATGGCTGCGAAACCTGGACTCGGTTGGAAGCGTTCGAGATGGATATACCGCAGAATGCTCCGTATACCGTGGACCGATAGGGTCAGTAATGCAGACGTACTGCAGAGAGCCAGAGCCAATGGGGAGCTGTTGTCCAGTGTGAAAATTAGAAAGGTCTCATATTTGGGTCATGTGCTAAGGGGAGAAAAATACCACCTCCTTCGACTGATATTAATGGGTAAAGTGGAGGGACGTCGGGGAGTTGGTAGAAGGCAGCTGTCCTGGTTGCAGAACATCAAAGAGTGGACAGGAATAACAAGAGTTCAGAACCTGTTCCAACGTTGGAGGGACCTGACACGGCGCCGAAAGAAGAAGAAAATTTGTTTATATAATTTATTATTAGATAGATTTTTTGAGTGTGTGAACCGATTACCGCGATGAAAGCACTATCTTCAGTGAAAATTTAGCGATTGGGGTTCATCGCAATTTTTTTAAACGTATTTTCAGAGTTTTGTTTTTATCCGACCACCCCGGATAATGGAGATTATTCTGTAATGGATTCCATTAAAACAAGACGCCATCTATCGGTGTGGAACAGTAAATAACAAAGGGTTTTGTTAAGAACATATCTTATTACAGACCACACGCGCTTTATGATATTTATATTTTTGTAATTGTGTCAATTTTAACACTTAACCAAACCTACAGTGATTAAAACGGAAAATTCAATAACAATAAGGCTAATTTGTATAGCGCCGATTTCGTCAATAGCTCACCACAAGGGCGCTTTGACAATGTTTTTAGCTATGAAAGCTGCATCTGACAACAGAAATCAGAAATCAATGTATCCGAGCATTGAACAACAACAAACCATCACGCCGTTTCTCCGGAGGGATAGGCAGAGAGAATGTAAGACCACACTACTCGATTCTGACACGCCTGTCTTTTCCTCCACATTCACACAGCGAGTCATGTTCGCATGGTCAACCATAAAATTTGATTAATTTTATCATGCCAAGTTTTCTTCGGTGTCCTACGATTCTGCACTCCATTCACATCGTTAACGTAAAACTAACTAACCATCACGCCGTCTCCTCGAAAGGGTAGGCAGAAAGAATGGACTGTCACACTTTTACTGATGCGGCACTCCATCCTTCTCTTTTCGCTCCGCGGGAGACGCGGTGTGATGGGTTGCGAACCTCATCGCCACCAATAGGCATCTCCCGCGCACACTTCGATCGTCCAACACCCACAAAATAAATCTAAAACAAATAATATAAAATACAATGATATAAAATAAAATAACAAAATAAAAATAATTTTATACTTTAGTATTATTATTATTTTGTTGAATCGCTCTTTACATCAGACAGCATGAGCCAAATGACAAGCCATCATGACAGCATGAGCCAAATCGATGTAAACGGTAATAGGCATGGTATTTGCTTTTCTTGTTTTTCTAATTGTACTGCATTGTTTCTTTATATTTCTTATTTCTGTTTAATTGTCTTATGTTTTATCTTACTATATTATTCGTTTTTACTTTAAAAAATATATATTATTAAATATATTTTTAATTGTAATCATAAACGCATTAGAAAATGACTGTAATACATATGATTTTTTTAAAAATAAATTGGATTGAATTGAAAATGATTTCTGTGCCACAGATCGTCAGATCAATTTTTTTTTTTTTTTTTTTTATGTACACAACAGGTCGTTTGGACCCAATTACTGTATACAATTTTTTTTAGCTATTATATTGATTCTCGTGACATGTGATAGGTAGCCAATCTATCGCCATTTTATTGTCACGTGGATTCTACACAAGACCAAAGACAGTGTGACAATCACACTGCCATCGCCGGGAATCGAACCCAGGACCTTCGGCATGGAAGTCAGAGCTCGTAACCACTCTGCCACGAAGGCCGTCGAAGAAGAAGAAGAAAACTTTTTCCACTTTTCCATTTCAATCCCTGGATTTCAATAGACAATTTACATCTGCGGTAAATCTCGGGACCACCGTATAGCTCGGGTGTTGATCTGATCTCGGAAGCGTGAAGCTGCACCTCAACCCAGACCCTCGCTTGTTTTGTAATTCGATCCTCGTTTGTTTAAAAAGAGAAGATTCAAACAAAAACAAAAAAAACATTACAATGAAAAAGTAAGATGGCCACAAACAGATACAATTTAAGTCATACATCTTCTTCTTCTTCTTCCTAGCCTTCCCTCCACTGCTGGATGTAGGCCTCTTCCATCTGTCTCCATTTGTCTCTATCCTGTACCGCTTCAATCCATTTTTCCGCTTCATCTTCTGTGGCCGACCGACACCCCTTTTGTTTTCCCATGGCCTCCACTTTAAGACTTTGAGAGTCCATCTTGAACTTGGCTGTCTGACTACGTGTCCTGCCCATTGCCATTTCAATTTCGCGATCCGATCCATGATATCGGCGTCTGATTTCTGTATTTGTAATTCTATCACTCAGACTTATGCCCAACATTTGCTACTCCATGGGTTATAGTCATACATACATGATAATAAAGATTAAATTCCTCTATAGCGAAATCCAGAGGAACTAAGTGATTATTACGTTATACTGAAAATTCGTTATAGCGAATATATGGAAAATAATGATGCGTAGATACCATCTGATACATGGGGCTTAATACATATTTTTTATATGCATGTGCAAGATATCAAGACTATTTGGCTAGCTAACAATGATGCTGTGTTATATTAGATTTAAAAAAAGTTTTAAACCATAATTATAATATTAAATTAGTTACTAAATCTATATAGAGTATAAAACAAAGTCGAGTTAGTTACACCATTTATAACTCAAGAACGGCTAGACCGATTTTGATGATTTTTGATTTGTTGGATTCGTCTCCGTTCCGAATAGCAGAATAACTATTAGAACATCGGAAAAATCACGAAAAAAATTATATATAATAGATAATTCATATCAATGTAATTAAAATACTTTTCATTTTGATTTTTGCACATTTATTGAACTTAATTCATTTTGAGTATTCATTTTAACTTGATAAATAACTGAATATAATTCAGCTAATAAGTTAACACAACATGTATTGATTCTGAGGCGGTACGAAGTTCGTCGGGTCAGCGAGTATTAATATAAAATGTACGTTTTTTTGTTATATTATATATTAGATAATCTTATCCAAAAAAAGATTTGGGTTCAAGTCCGGACACGACCAGATTCCTTCTTCATAATAATGAGTTATTTCCTGCGCACATTGCAGATTGTGTAATACTTATCCATATCCTATCTTTGATTGAATTCCTTGTTTTTTTTCCCTATAAAATATTGATTGTTTGGGACATGTTTCGAGCATCAAATGGGTCCTAGCAAGGAGAAACATATCACTACCATAAAATATAATAAATCACCTAGAAAACGAACTATCGAATACGTAAAATTGAGTTTACATTGCTGTCCTAGAGCTTTATACTTATTTAAAATAGACAAATACGTGCATCTTCTAGAAGTTTCATTATATTTCATAGGAGCGTCATTTTTCACCGCGCTAGGGTAGCAAGGTACTTTTTAAACCAATCTCCAGGATGGAGACCAGGTTTTCTGGAACAGGTCTCACAAAACCACACTGTTTCCCGTCTTCCCCCTGGAATCTTTCTGTTACTGCACACAGTACAGTCTTTAGAACCTTTGTCCAGTTTTGCAATGAAGTGGGGCTTGTACTGTAATCGCTCCTCTGCATGACGTATCACGCGAAGTTCCCACCATTACACGGAACGAATGAAGAATGTTTAAAATACATAGTTGTATGCAAACGGCTTAAATTGAAAAAAAAATCGAAAAAAATTAAATGGTGACAATATTCGAATTCGAACATTGAGAATGTTTGAGAGGTAAGTCAGGTCAGAATAGCGTGGTAGTCCATCCTCTCTGTATACCCCTCCGGGATAGAATAGTTAGTGATAATAAATACCTTTCTCTCCGCAGTGGCTGTGAGAGTCTGCAATCTCTGCGTCATGTTGGATAAACTCTGCTCGAATGCTGATACGACATGAGCCTGTAACAAGGAAGAGATAAAAAATTAGACAAGTGTATTTTTTGTATCGATTTTACCAAGTTTAGTGGAACTCCAAGTATCGTCATTAATCCGTTCCCGAGGAGAGGACGAATTACAAAATAGACGAATATCAAAAGTGCGAATATCAAACGGACGAATATCAAAATAACGAATATCAAAAGGACGAATATCAAAAGGACGAATATCAAAAGGACGAATATCAAAAGGACGAATATCAAAAGGACGAATATCAAAAGGAAAATATCAAAAGAAAGAATATCAAAAGGACGAATAACAAAACGGACGAATATTAAAAGGACGAATAACAAAACGGAAGAATACTTAAAGGATGAATAACATACAGACGGATTTCAAAAGGACGAATAACAAAAAATTACGAATATTAAACCAAATTTTCACATAGAAGTTATAAAAACGGTTAAATCCGTTCACAGGTTTGAATTTTGCCTATCTTTCATATTAATTAACAAACAAAAATTGCACTAAAATATACCTACATAAACACTTTTTCGGATGAAAAATTTTTTTTTTTGCTGTATTAGGATATAGCTAGAAATGGGAGTCACCTTTCATTATGGCATCAGGTAATGCCGCATCATGTAAACGATGCTCTGATGATTCACCAGCATTCTTTTTATGTTATCCGATGTTTATTTATTGTTTCTTTAACAATGATATAAAACTCCGTATTAAATAATAAATACGAATGAAAACGTCTTATTTATACTAACTAACTAACCATCACGCCGTTTCTCCGGAGGGGTAGGCAGACAGGAAGGATCGCCACACTGTCTACCCTGACATAATTCTCGCGCCTCTTCTAAATTCACACATTTCTCGTCGATTGTTCCTACTTCGAACATGGTCGCCTTTCAGAAATTGATTAATTTGGTCATGCCATTCTTCCTTGGCCTTCCTCGACTTCTTTTCCCATTCACACTACTTGTATATATATTTTTAACTATTCTTCCCTCACCCATTCGTTCCATATATCCAAACCATCTTAGTGACCCTTTCTTATTTTATTTATCACTTACATTCCTTTCTTACTTTATCATTAGATATTCTATCATACATTGTTTTTACGCACATTCTTCTTAGTGACTTCATTTCTACGGTATTTATCCTACCTTCATCCTTCTTCTGCCAATTCCAAGCTTCACTTCCATACATAAGGGTCGGGACTAGAACTCCATTGTGCACTGCCATCTTTGCTTCAGTCGATATATTTCTATTTGCAGTAATGACTTTGAGTGCAGCATTTATTTTGTTTCCAGCTCCAACCCTTCTTCCGATATCTTTCTCCATTCTTCCAACTCTTGTAAACATGCTTCCCGGATAAATACTTTTGTAGTTTTATTATATTTAATGGGAATGAGATGTCATCAATTAAGTTAACAATGGAGTTCTGGTTTCAACCCCTATAAATGGAAGCGAAGAATGACAGAAAAAAGGTGATAGAAATGAGATCCCTTAGACGTATGTATGATAAAATTATGTATAACAGAATGATTATATTGGGAAGGAGTGTAGAACGGAAGAAAGTATTACGAAAGGATCATAGCATTGGTTTGGACACACGGAAGAAATAATGATATAATTATACGTTAACGATGAATGGAGTACGGAGTTGAGGAAGACCGAGGAAAACATGGCATGACGATGTAAATGTTAATGATGTAAATGGAACTAGTAATAGCGGAAGACTGTCTGTGACTGTGCATTCTTTCTGCCTACCCCTTCGGTGAGACGGCGTGATGGTTAGTTAGTTGGTTAAAATAAAACTTCTAGAAAATGCACACTCGTATATGTTTTCATTCGTATTAATTATAATTCATAATGGTTTTAACTATGAATTTATACGATTATAATTACTTTGAGTCGACTCGCTTGCATACACATACACAAGGGTTGGTACGAGAATAGCATTACCGTAACACGCTAAGTGATGAGTATTGTAGGTGTGTCGTACACCCCGGCAGACAGGGTAAATAGCCGCACCCTCGGGGGTGAGCTACGAAGGGATGGAGTCACCCCCGAAAACATTACATCACAGGTTATTGCCCCAAGATAATAAGTACAATCTGGAATCATTACTATATATTAAAATAAAAATTGGAGAGACATCTCCAGGCGTAATCTAGTACTGTATGATTTGCAGAGCCTTTCATAGCGCATTAATAAAGATTTTCTGCTTAATGCTTCCCAATCTTGATAGATGACGCTAGCGTAGAGTGAACTTAAAATAATGTGAAGATAAGTGCAATAGTATATACGAGTATATACATCTTCCAAAAATTTGTCAAACGTGGTGGTCGTAAGAAAGGCGGAATGGGGAATGTTGTTAAACATAAAGCGATCGCACAACCCAACCAATGACAGGTCATAAGTCAAATAGGCTAAAAGTTAACTATTTTGAATGTGAAAATGCGGCTATAACAAACAATCATGCTGCAAGAACAGCAGAAATGGAAAATTTGCAACATATCGTCGGTAGAAACCTTAAAGATTTAACATCTAACCAAGAGATTCGTAGAACCTGCACAATTTATGACATTGTGAGATGAAGTAGGCAGAGAAGACGATTCTGGAGAAACCACTCCAGACGATCGCCGATCACTGTGATGACAACCAAAGATATGGAGAAAAAGCTGGACGTTTTCGTCATAGGACTGAATTTGATACACCTTTCTATCAATATAAACATTACTGGATATTAACTAAAGAAGCAATGCACAAAATTAAAGTTGCACAACGGCTCATGGAAAGATCTATGTTGGGTATCTCGCTTAGAGACCATATACCGAACGTGGAGATTAGAAGACGCACCAGGGTCACCGATATAGGGATACGCATTGCGAGCCGACGGGATGATGGAAGATGGAGCCAGAGGGTTACTGAATGGAGGCCAAGGTTGGGCCTGTGTCAGGAGACAGCTTCCAGGTGGAGCGATGTTACTGTGCGGAGAGCGGGAAGGGTCTGGAGAACACTGGCGTGAGACCAAGAGAGATTGCGTGGGAGTGGAGAGGCCAGAGTCCAACAGTGGATTGAGACAAGCTGACGAATAGAAGAATATTCAATTATAGGGTATGCATCGTATTTTCATCCATCTTTTGCCAGCTTCAATCTTCATGCTAGAACTTCATTGCTTACTGTCATCTTTGTTTCAGTATATATAACTTACGAAAATACGATAAAATTTTCGATAGGGAAAGAATTCCCCTATAAAGTAATATTCATACGCGTTCACACAACCCCACGTTAATACGAGTAGTAAGTGTCTGTCCGCTAATAGCGGAAACGCATCTTTTTTAAAAAGAGGGAAAAGAATATCGCGTGTCATTTGTTTCAAAACGAAGCGTAAAAGCCGTTCACGTTAATGGAATGAATACTGATTAAAAAGGACATTATTCCAAAATCAAATATTTAAAATTTCACGAATACGCCGTCAATTTCGACGTCAGCGTTGTTGTAACATGTTTTTTCTTCGAATAAAAACAGTGTTTAAATATTCACAGCTATGGGAATTCACTATACAAAAACATGTATAAACTTCCAGCAAATACAAGCCCATCTTCTTCTTCTTCCTCAGCCTATTCCCGTTCACTCCTGGACAAAGGCCTCCTCCATTCGCTTCCATGTCACTCTGTCTTGTGCAGACTGCATCCAGGTTATTCCGACGTGTCTGTTCAGATCATCCTTCCACCGTAGTTGCAGTCGCCCTGCACTTCTTTTTGCCGTCCATTTTTCATCTGAGCTTCTAGCTACGTGACCTGCCCATTGCCATTTTAGAGTCGCCACCCGGTGGATGATGTCAGTGACCTTTGTTTTTTCTCTCACCGTATCGTTTCTGACTCTGTCTCTTAGGCTTCTTCCTAACATGGCTCTTTCCATGGCTCTTTAAGTCACTCGTAGTTTCTCGGCACTTTGTTTGGACAATGTAACAGTTTCAAGACCATAAGTACCAACTGGCAGAACGCAGGCTTCATAGACTTTTCGTTTCAGGTTGATCGGTATTTTTCGGTTTTTAAGGATATAACTCATGTTTCCGAAAGCTGCCCAGCTTAGTCCAATTCTTCTTTTTAGCTCTGCGGTTTGATTATCTCGGCCCAATCGAATATTGTGTCCCAGGTATATTCTTGGACATTCTCAATTCTGTTGCCGTCCACGTTGATTTCAAGCCTTTCCGTGCCCTTTACCTTGGTCTTTGCCACAAGCCCATATAAGTGAGTAAAAAAATATATATATATTTTGATTCGTACACGTATTAATACAATTCATTTAACTCTGCATGTTTCAAAATTGTAATACTTAAAAATAAGATAAATATACCATCAATAAAAATATTATTAAAAAAGAGTGTTTGAATATGTAAATACGGAATTCAAATGGTTTAAAACAAACAAACAAATAAACCCGTTTCCCCGCAGGGATAGACAGAGAGAATGAACCGCCACACTACTCTATCCTGGCAAACCTCTTTAGCTTCCTCCACATTCATACAACGAGTCATACACGCACGTCGATTCCTCCGACTTCTAACATGACCAACCTTTAAAATTTGATTAATTTGGTCATGCCATGTTTTCCTCGGTCTGCCTCGACTCCGTACTCATTAACATCATTTACATCATTAACGTATACTTTCTTAACTATTCTTTCTCCATCCATGCGTTCCATATGTCCGAACCAACGCTGCGATCCTTTCATAATTTTGTTCATAATACCTTCTTCCGCTCTACATTCCTTTCTTATAATCAGCATTTGAGATTCCGTCGTATATCGTTCTACCACACATACGTCTAAGGGACCTCATCTCTATCGCATTTATTCTGCTTTCATCCTTCTTCTGTCAGTTCCATGCTTCGCTTCCATACATTAGGGATGGGACCAGAACTCCACTGTGAACGGCCGTTTTCGCTTTCATTGATAAATTCTTGTTTCCAATAACTATTCTTAAAGCTCCGTTCACTTTGTTATCCGCACCAACCCTTCTTTTGACGTCACTATCCGTTCGGCAATCTGCTGTGAACATTCTACCTAAATACACAAATGGTTTAAATGTAAATTAAAATCAAAACTATCGGCGAGCATAAGTGACACGAAATACGTAAGTAAAAGAATCTCTACACATTCTTTAGGGGATACGACACTATGATTAATTAGAGAGTTTAAAAATAATTTTATAGTCCTGACGTATTTTAGTCCCACCGGAAAAATTCCCAAGGGATTCCTGCGATCGCGTGTCTTCGCCCATATAAAGGAACGACCGTAAAGTAGCGTGACTGACCACGCGGAACGCTTATAATAATAAGGCATAGTAAAAATATGATTATTCTAATGGCAGAAGCATCACGGTGGGAGTGGTCAAATAGACCCCACGCCGTTCTTAAACACAATTGAAATATGTTAATTTCAAAAATAGAAGTTATTTGAATCCATTTTTAGATATTTGAAGACCGTAATCTTAAATGTTTATTGTTAGGCAAAATAACATAGCATCTGGAGTTGTTCGACAGTGTAAAAACAAGGAAACCGTAATACTTCGGTAATTAATAATGAGAGGAGAAAAATACCCATTCTTATAACTGATAATTTAGGGGAAAATATCAGGAAGAAGAGGACCAGGTCGGAGAAGAATCTCTTGGCTGCACAATTTAAGACGATGGTTAAGAAGTAGCACCACATCGCTGTTCAGGGCTGCAGTCAACAAGGTGGAAGTAGCCCTGATGAACGCCAACCTTCGCAGAGGAGACGGCACTTAGAGAAGAAAATGAAGAATAACAAAAACTACAAAAAAAAACATAACAAACTAACCATTACGCCATCTCTCAGAAGGGGTAGGCAGAAATAATACACTGCCACACTGTTCTTTCCTGACACACTTCTCTCGCTTCCTCAACATTCATATATCGCGTCATGCACGCACGTCGATTTCTCCGACTCCTCACGTGGCCACATTAAACAGAGCGTAACTTATATAATAAATAAAATAAATAAATAACAATAACAAACCCTACGCCATTTAATAACAAACCGCCACACCACTCGATTCTGACACACGTCTCTAGCTTCCTACACATTCATACACGCACGTCGATTCTTCCGACTTCTAACAAGGCCGACCTTTAATCTGGTCATGCCAAGTTTTCCTCGGCATCCCACGACTCCGTATTCCATTCACACCGTTAACGTAAAATAAATAAATAAAAATACAAATAACACTTTAAGAAAACTGAAGTTTTCATACGTATTAATTATTTGATATGAAGTTTTACATCATTGTTCAAGAAACAATAAATAAAAATTGTCAACAATTAAAAAAAACGGTTCGTTTGCAACAAATTTAATTCGGACAGGTGCGGTGGTTCGCGGTGACCAATTAGAGCAGTGACAGCTGTTTCGCACGGTAGTTAAAATTTTATATCGTTAAAGCATAAAAAGCATGAAAAAACAGGTTTAGGAAGATCGAGGAAAACGTGGCACGATTAAATCAGTCAAATATTAAATGTCGGCCACGCGATGAGTCGCAGAAATTGACGTGCGTCCATGAGAGGATGTATGAATATTGAAGAATCTAGAGAAGTATGTCACAAAATAACAGTGTGGAGGTCCATTATGCTTAATCGTATCACCTCGGAGTTTGACATATTTTGTAATAGTTTGGCTCATCTGAGGGAAGTACTATCTTTATTATAATTGTTTGGTATATTTATTTTATTAATATGTCATGCATGTTTCTCACTCTTTTTATTAATCTATTATGTATTACTTATTATTGTGTATCTTTAGTGTATTGGAAAAAAAATCTGTAATGCTTTAGATATGTTTAAAATAAATAAATTAAAAATTAAAAAAAATCTGCCCTAAATTTCGACGTGCTCGCATGACACGCTGTATGAATGTAGGGCGGTTCAACGTCACTGTACAGGCGGCACTCGACTTTCAAACGTTCGACTTTCGCACAATTCGCTATTTCGCACATTTTTCGAAAGTCATTTTTTGTTCGATAAACGATCGCTCACGTGTCGCTCACTTGTGTCTCACGTGCAGTCGCGTTTGTACCCACCATTTTGGTGTTTTTTTTTATATGACCTCTACTTTTGCACATTCAACTTTCGCACACATTTTCAGGATCAATTAAGTACGAAAGTCGAGGGCCGCCTGTATATATGTAAGAAAAATATAAATAATCGTTTATTGTATTATAAATTCGAGATGGTTAGGCAGTGCTCGAGCAAGGTGTGTATTCTTGCAATTAGTCAGATGTGTATCGGGTCACGCAAGCCCCGCGGGGGCAAGCAGAGAGGAGGATAATGACATAATAAATTATAAACCCGTGAAGCATAATATAATTTCTGTATGCCTTTGACGACGTATTCAACCCCTTGTTGCTACGATTTTTTTAATATAAAGAAATGCTTTCTACATATCCATAATTACTTATTTAAAAAAAACATACTTCATTGCGTGTGCTTGTAAGAGATACCACGTGGACCGTCTACTAGATGTGCGCTGTTTTCTTCTCTCACCCTCGTACGTACAGCTCGCTGTCATTTTCTTTCAAACACAATATTTTATTTTACGTTCGTTGTACTCAAAACCATCAAGAATTTTGTTGCATAAAAATGACTCATTAATACCTCAATTAAAATACTTTCTGTGTGATAAATATTGCATCTCACTTGCACATCTCATTTTGATAATCTCAATAAAATATTGTATTTGAAAAAAAATGACAGCGAGCTGTATAAGCATGCAGGTGAGATGCAATATTTATCGCACAGAAAGTATTTTAATTCAGGCATTTATGAGTCATTTCCATGCAACGAAATTCTTGATGGTTTTGAGCACAACGAACGTAAAATAAAAAAAATGTGTTTGAAAGAAAATGACAGCGAACTGCTGAAAACGGACGAAACTAAAGTATGAATGGAATAAAACTAAACATATATTACAAAATACAATAATACGAGTACATTGTTTTCTTTCATATATGTAAAGAGACAGCGAACACATTGTCCTAAAAGCCCTCAGCATTCCCACAAAACCAAGAAGAGGTCGCCCAATGGCAACATGGTGGGCCAACATGGAAAAGTCCGGACCGGAAGAGTTTTCAGGGATCGCAATGTGCTCAGAGTCCTATACAACGCATTGCTTCGGAGCAGGCTCGAAAGTGGTTCTGTGATATAGAGTCCTCACGAGGCGAGATATTCCGTCATGCTGGAGAGAGTTCAGAAAAAAATTCTGAGGTATCTCTACATGAAGGAGTATGGTAGTTATCCGTGGCTCTATTTTTTCTGGGCGGCATTTCTTCTGGGAATGCTCTGAACCAATTCTTTACAGCTTCGAAGAGATGGACATCTAATAACCCATTTCTTCAGATTAATTAGGGGATACTTCGAGAACTCGGCCGTACTGGAGGATGTCGGTCTTTTTGTCTCCGATAGATATCTCCGACAGCGACAGCACAGATTGTTTTACCTACCGGCCGCCAGAACCAATCTGCCTCTGGTGACACCGGTGGGAAGAGCAATTAGTTTGCTGAACGCGGTCTCCTCGGAGATCGACGTCTTTCATGTTAGTGAAAGTACGTTCAGGGGGCAAATACTATTGACTTTAGGAAGAATCTTGTCTTCCTAATGTCGAGCCACCTCTAATGCGTTCCTGGTACTTTGTTGTATTTTTATAATATTTTACCTGTACTTAATAGATGCATTAAACATTTTCTTATTTGTAATGTCTATTGAGTTAATAAACTGATTTGATTTGATTTGATTTGAAAAGGAGCTCCGACGCGAGAACCTGACAGTGGAGATGAGTCGAAATAGAAAAGTTTGGCGTTTTCGTACGAGGAGGGCCGACCCCAGATGGTGGGAAATGGCAAAGGGAAAGAGAAGAAGTATAACAATGAACTTCTTCCAAAAATCTAATTAACTATAAATCAAACAAAAATAGTTTATACAACATTTTGAATGTATACAAATTCTTGTAGACAAATACGGGATTATACCCATTGCTGATATTTTTTTTTTTCATCTTCGTCTCTATACCTAAAGATAAAATCAATCCTTATAAAAAATTGTTTATTTTCTCAAAAGACATCACAAAATATTTTATTTTGACACAGTTATTTGAGAACAGGTAAAATAATACCATGAACCATACCATGCATGAGTGATGGTTCCTTTTTACAAAGACAAGATACTCTCTAAATTCAAGAGTATTTGTCTTCTGAACGTACTTTCGCTAAAATGAAAGAAGTTGATCTCTTCACTTTTCACTTTGATTTTTGCACATTTATTTAACTTAATTCATTGGACTTGGATCTTCTGGCTTACGGAGTAAGAAAAATTACTGAATTTAATTCAACTAATGAGTTAACACAACATTTATTGATTCTGAGGCGGCACGAAGTTCGCCGGGTCAGCTAGTTTTTTTTATAAATTGGCGCACTTTAAAAATAAATTAACAGGAAATAAATAACGTTAAATTGCTAAGGCATTCTAAGGGTTAAAACTGAACGAATGGTTTTGTTATTTTGGGGGTCCCACACATAACAGGTGACTACAATTTCGAAGGGTTGCCCAACACTAATTAGTGTATTGTAATTGTGTGTTGTGACCCTTTTACGAAATTAATTAAGGGGCCGTTACACCTTTATGCTACGCTACGCAATGCGTCCTGCGTGGCGTTGGAGAAACCTTTATCATCATTTACTTAAATATAGGTACTGCCGATTTCGTCCATTGCATGTGTATTGCATACGTATGAATGTGGAGGAAGCTAAATCAAATCAAATCAGTTTATTTCATCAACAGACATTACAAAATTTATTTTTAAGGCATCTATTGAGAACAGGTAAAATAATATATTATATATAGTATACTACCAGAAACGCATAAGAGATGGTTCAACATTAGGAAGACAGGATACTCTCCAGAATTAAGAGTATTTGCCTTCTGAACGTACTTTCACTAACATGAAAGACGTCGATCTCCGAGGAGACCGCGTTCAGCAGACTAATTGCTCTTCCCACCGGTGTCACCAGAGGCAGATTGGTTCTGGCGGCCGGTAGGTAAAACAATCTGTGCTGTCGCTGTCGGAGATATCTATCGGGGACAAAAAGCCGAACACCCTCCAGTACGGCCGAGTTCTCGAAGTATCCCCTAATTAATCTAAAGAAATGGGTAATCAGATGTCCATCTCTTCGAAGGTGTAGAGAATTGGTTCCGAGCATTCCCAAAAGAAATGCCGTGGGATAGAGCCACGGATAGCTACCATACCATACTCCCTCATGTAGAGAAGCTAGAGAGGTGTGTCAGGATAGAGTAGTGTGGCGGTTCATTATCTCTGCCTACCCCTGCGGAGAAACGGCGTGATTTTTTTGTTGTTGGAATGTTTGCATAATTTCCATTACAATAGTCAAGTCGTGACACGCTGCATGATAGAAGAACCCGCCGTTCGATCCTCTCCGCCTACCACTAATTGCAAGTTGATCGGATCGTTTATAAATCGTTTGTATAATTAAACGGTACACGGTGAATAACGGATATTTTTACTCGCGATGTCAGACGGTGCATGTGGGTGGAAGAGACAATTGGGTGATGCCTTTGAGACTGCGGCCGCCCTCAGAGTTAATTAATTGAGCGTGACTTCTGGGTCACCCTGTAAATCAGACCTCAAACAATGTGAAACAGGGTGAATAATAAACAAACACAAAGATGATTAACTTTACAACTCTGTAAAATGAATATTCAACAATCACAATGTCTTTTTTTTTAGAAATTTTATATGATACGAGAACATAACGTCGTTAACAAGTAGTCACAATATATTGAAAAGGCTCGTGTGTGCGAATTCTCCAGACCAATTTATTGTTGCCGCACTTTTATAAATTTTATTTATGGAAGAATACATTTGTTTATGAAAGAATACATTTATTAAGTGTTTCGTTTATGTGAGAGCTATTTTTATTTTGTTATTTTATTTTATAATGACATTTATATATGGACAAGTGTATGAAAGAGATGAAAGGGTTGGAAGTAGGTGCAAAAATGAACGGTGTGTCAGTAAGCTGTTTGTTGTATGCGGACGATGCTGTGCTACTTGCAGACAACGAGCATGAACTACAAGCTTTGGTGTCTAGTATGTATGAGGTATGCAAGCGATACGATTTGATGATGAATGTGAATAAGTCCAAGGTAATGATTTTCGAAAACAAAGGAAGCATGACAGTCTGCAACATTAGTGTAAACGGTGAAAATCTGGAACAAGTGGATGAATTTGTTTATTTAGGAAGTATGTTTACAAAGGATGGGAGGGTGGAGAAGGATATTGAAAGAAGGGTTTGGGCAGGCAACAGAGTAAATGGTGCACTTAAAGTTGTCATCGCAAACAAAAGTCTATCCAAAATAGCTAAGATGGCAGTGCATAATGGTGTTCTTGTGCCGGACTTTATGTATGGAAGTGAAGCATGGAACTGGCAAATGTAAGATGAAATTAGAATAAATGCAGTAGAAATGAGATCTCTAAGACGAATGTGTGGGAAATCTGTACATGATAGAGTGACAAATGCAAGTATAAGAAGTGAATGTGGTGCGAATGAAAGTATTATGAAAAAAATAAGGAAAGGGTCAATCAGATGGTTTGGATACATGGAAAGAATGAACGAAGACAGAATGGTAAAGAAGGTATATGTAAACGGCGTGAACGTAGCTAGAAATAAAGGAAGGCCGAGGAAAATGTGGCACGATCAAATCAATCAAATATTGAATGTCGGTCACGTGAGGAGTCGGAGAAATCGACGTGCGTGCATGACAAGATGAATGAATGTAGAGGAACCGAGAGAAGTATGTCAGGACAGAGCAGTGTGGCGTTCAATTCTTTCTGCCTATCCCTCCGGGGAGACGGCGTGATGGTTAGTTAGTTTATTAACCCGACGATCGCCGTAAGCACACATGTGCGCTCTACGTAGATGATCGCCATAAGCGCAGCTGTGCGCGCTTCGCAATATTGGAAAGATGTATTTCAAAATTAATTCCGATTTTCTCACAACGACAACAATGAATATTTTTCGATAGTTTGGAAGAAAATACGTGGCGTACCGGCGCGGCGCGGCGCGCTGTTTCTAAAAACACGTGGCGATGAATGGGTTAATGAAGAAATAATGGTAAAGAAAATACATTTATTAACAGTCAACAAAATCAGTCACACATGTAATGTCGGCTCCGCGAGGAGTTGAAGAAATCGTCGTGCGCGCATGACACAATGCATTAATGAAAAGGAATAAGCATGTCTGGAAAGAATACTGTGGCGGTCCATTTTTTCTGCCTTCCTCTTCGGTGAAACGGCGTGATGGTTAGTAAGACATATCCACTAATTAAATATCCATCCCCGAATCAATCCTTAACATTTATACATCGTGTCATGCGCGCGCGTCGATTTCTCCGACTCCTCACGTGACCGACATTTAATATTTGATTGATTATTAAAAGTGCTAAACGGTTTCTTGTCACACTGTAGTCAAATCAGTCTCCTGATTGTAAATTGGCGCTGCCCGTGTCAGAAGCGTAAATATTTTACGAGAATAGACATACACATGTGTATGTACGGTCGCACAGTGTAATAACCATCACTGGAGTGATCTCAGAAAGTTTTCGCCTCGTGACGACCTCTGACCCCGAATCAAGGGGAATTCTAACCAATCAGAAACGGGTTGATACTGCAAACTTGTAAATAACTCGAGAGTATCACACATTAACATACTCAATACTAACTAACTGAGCATCGCGCCGTTTCCCCGGAGGGGTAGGCAGAGAGGATGGACCGCCATAATGCTCTGTCCTGACACACGTCAAAAGCTTCCTCTTCATTCACATTTATTTATTTCTTTTGTGTATTTAACTAATTTGGTCATACCATGACTAACTGGTTGGTAACATGCCATGGTTAACTCAATGAACAGACTGGAAGCATTTGAAATGTGGCTACGTCGCCGAATGCTCAGAGTTCCCTGGACAGACATGGTTACCAATACCGAAGTCCTGAGGCGAGCTTGAGAGTTGACAGGGAACTGTTATCAACCATCAAGGTTCGAAAGATCTCACATCTGGGTCATATACTGCGTGGGGAAAAGTACCACCTTCTCCAACTGATATTGGAGGGGGAAATTGAGGGACGCCGAGGGCCCGGAAGGAGACAAATGTCCTGGCTGCGAAACGTGAGGGAGTGGACCGGCATCCGAAGTGTGGAGGAGATGTTCCGAGCGGCGCAGGACAGGGATAGGTTCGCCGAGGTGATAGCCAACATTGGGGGGACCCGACACGGCACTTGAAGAAGAATAAGATGCCATGTTTTCATCGGTCTTCAACGGCTCTCTTTCCACTCGCACTGCTTGTATTTTAACCATTCTTCTCGTCCACTCGTTCCATATGTCATAACCATCTAAGGGGTCATTTTCAAATTTTATTTATCATCATCTGTCATGCATGGAACTGGCAAAAGAAGGAGGAAAGTATAATAAATGCAGTAGAAACGAGATCTCTTATACGAATGTGTGAAACTGTGTATGATCTGCGGGTGAATGTCGAATAAAACATAAGAAGTGAATGCGGTGCGAATGAAAGTGTTATGAACAAAATAATGAAAGGAACATTACGATGGTTTGGACACATGGAAAGAATGAATGAAAAAAGAATGGTAAAAAAAGTACATGTTAACGATGTAAATGAGATTAGAAATAGAAGAAGACCGAGGACAAGTTGGCACGATAGAATACATCAAATATTGAATGTCGGTCACATGAAGAGTCGGAGAAAACGACGTGCGTGCACGACATGATGTATGAATGTTAAGGAAGCGAGAGAAATATGTCAGGAAAGAAAAGTGTGGCAGTCTATTCTTTCTGCCTACCCTTCGGGAGACGGCGTGACGGTTTGTTAGTATCATCTGCCTAACATTTCTTCCTAATTTCGTCGTTTGGAAGTCCATCATATACCGTTTTTACGTACTTTAATTATTATTTTGCCAGCTCCAAATTTCACTTACATACATAAGGCTTGGCACTAGAACTCCATTATGTACTGCCATCTATGCTTTAATGGTTATCTTTATAAGTGTTAATGAAAAAACTTAGTTTTTATATCACAATTGTATTTATTTTACGACAGCTGTTTTATCAACCAATGTTGACATCATCAGGTGTTACAATGTGAAAAAATACTGTTGTAAAATAAATACAATTGTGATATAAAAACAAAGTTTTTTCATTAACAGTTATAAAATGTTAAAGTATCATAGTGTTTCGGCCAAAACAATGGGTTATATTTATATTTGTAGCGATGACTTTGAGAGCACCATTTATTTTGTTCCCAGAATCGACCCTTCTTTTGATATCTTTCTCCATTTCTATTTCCATTTTCAAGAGATGGAAATATATTTCAAAATAAATAAAAATCACAGTACTGTTGATATTTGGCTTTTGACTCGTTTGCGATCACTGCAATAGAGGTTAGGTCAGAAAATATGTAAAGATTCGATGTTTCAATCGAGAAAAAAACATGTCGTCATTTCTATAAATATGCCGTCACGTAAACAGGACAATAAATATCCGATTAGCACGGAATACTAAAGCCATTTGATTATAATAGATAACTCCTGCAAGTAGGATGCACAAACGTTATCAAATGACCTTGTTTTCAATAAGATTCTCCTACTATACAATACAATGTGGTATCTTTATTTATCTGTACAGTATTGATAAAACAATAATACAAAAAAAATAATATAAACTCATAAGGCAAAAAGTGTGAAAGAGTATGTGTATCTCGGTCATAAAATCAGACTCGGAAAAGAGAATCAAACTGCAGAGCTGCCTCGAAGAGCTGGACTGTGTTGGGCTGCCTTTGGTAAACTGATACATGTCTTTGAAAATGATACCGGTTTGTCTCAAAAGGTCTATGATATGTGTATACTGCCCATGATGACATACGGACTAGAGACGACAATTCTTACAGCAAAAAGTGTCCACAGGCTCAAGTGTACACAGAGGTCCATGGAAAGACAGATACTTGGTGTGAGCTTGCGTGACCGCATAAGAAATGAAGAAATCAGACGCCGCACCAGGGTTGCTGACGTCATGGACCGAGTGGCAAAATTGAAATGGCAATGGGCTGGACACTTGGCTAGACAGGGTGGCAACAGATGGGCACCCAGGATACTCTGTTGGAGATCATGGGAAAATAGGCGAAGTGTCGGAAGGCCACCGATGAGATGGACCGATGATATTATCAAAAGGGTTGGAAAATCTTGGATACAAAGGGGGCAGTATAGAGACGAGTGGAGGAAATTGGAAGAGGCCTATATCCAGCAGTGGAGGGAACAAGGCTAGCAAAGAAGAAGAAAAGAAGATAAGGCAAAAAATATCGAGGATAATGTACTTGGACTTGGATCTTCTAGTATACAGAGGTTCAGCTCTAATGGCTATGCAGTGTAACCTATCACATGCAGTGGCGGTACTCTCATAGAAGCCTAGAAGCCCGGCTTGCGTAAGAAATTTCGAATTAAAACCTCTTCTGGCTTACAGAGGTTCAGCTCTTGTGGCTATTCCTATTACGTCTGATGGGAACATTGTTGGAAGGTGATTTGGTGGGTTGTTGGTTTATGCGGGGGCATGATTACTTAGATTTGGAGGTTTTGATTCAAATTTTTTTACGCAAGTCGGGCTTCTGGGCTTCTATGGGAGTACCGCCACTGATCACATGTCATGAGAGTCAATATGCTAGTTACAGTGGCGGTACTTCCATACAAGCCGAGAAGCCGGGCTTACCTAAAAAAATCTATAATAAAACGATGTTTTTCGCGCGTTTGAGCCGTCTACGAATAAAATAATATTTTGAATTTTCGCGCGAGGCATTATCCACTACGATTTGTGCTTGTTGTGACGAATAATAATAATAATAATTATTGATATTTTTGCAGTCTAATTTATCTACATAAAGATGTCGACGAAGGCCAAGGAAGACATGGTATGACAAAATTAATTAATTACTGAAAGGCACCCATGTTCGAAGTACGAACAATCGACGAGCTTGCGTGCTACGCTGTGTGAATTTAGAAGAGGCGCTAGAGTTATGTCAAACTAGAACATTTAAATTTAAATTTAAATTTATTAAAAAAATTATAAACATTACAGAATAACAAATCCAAATCGTTTATAATCACAAAAATAAAATTAACAATTTAAAAAATATATTTACAAATAATATATCAAGAAAACAAATGAGAGCATGTAAGAAAAAAAAGAAAAACAGAAGACAATTTAAAAAAATATATTCGAGAACAGTTTGGTAAAGATAAACATTTTTGTACAATAAGTAGAGAACCAAAAAGCAATTTAATACATAAAAGATAGATGCTTTCTGAGGGTAGCCTCACTATCGTGAAAAATGTCCACATCCGAAGAGATGCGGATTAATAGGATTATTGCCCTGCCCACGGGCATTACCTTAGGTAGATTGGTTCTACACAGTGGCAGGTGAAATAATCTATGTTGCCTTTGTCGCAGATAATTGTCGGGGACAAACAAAGTCAAGTCATTCAAAATATCAGAGTTATGTATTCGACCACGAATCAGTTGAAAAAAGTGAACACCCAGGTGGATGGTTCGTCTAATTTCCAATGATTGGTAGTCCAGCATACCCAGCAAGAAATCAGTTGGGTACAGCCAGGGGTAGTAACCGTTTTCTTTAAGGTACAGAAATAGTAAGAATTTTTTCTGTGAACATTGTGGCGGTCCGTCCTTTCTGCCTAACCCTCCGGGAAAACGGTTAGTTAGTTAGTTCAATTAATCGGGACAAAAAAATAGGTATTTTTCATATCTAACAAGAGGTCATCCGCTATTGAAATCGCATGGGTAATGAGATAAATGAAATGGCATACATTTATTCACACATTTGCAAAACAAATTAAATACACAACTTGCTATGCCGTGGCATTGGCAGGCAATCAACATTCCTGACAGACGTATGGCCGTTTCATTAGCACGTACTCGAGCACCGGTCATAACAAATTGCGTACTAACATTACTCGAACGCCATCAACACTTCGGAATAGTCAACAACCCGTCAATTAAAATCATAAGCGAACCGTCCACTAGCCAGAAAACCAACTTGAATGCCAGACAGTCTACATTGCGATCAGCAAAGACTTCTGCGATCGGTAGATTGACTGTGTCAAAACGCTGTCCTAGCACAAACTTTGGCGACCGAGCCTTCGCGGTAGCCGGTCCTTCAGCCTGGAACAATCTTCCAGCAGACCTCAAGTGCATTGAGAATCCGTCAGAGTTTAGATCGAGGCTCAAAACGCACCTTTTCAAATTGTCCTTTCTGATATAAATGTTCCAAACAAAGTGCCGAGAAACTACGAGTGAAAGAGCCATGTTAGAAATAAGCCTAAGAGACAGAGTCAGAAACTATATGGTGAGAGAAAAAACAAAAGTCACTGACATCATCCACCGGGGAGCGAATCTAAAATGGTAATGGACAGGTCACGTAGCCAGAAGCTCGGACGAAAAATGGAGAAGAAGACTGCTGACTTGGAGACCGTGGACGGCAAAGAGAAGTGCAGGGCGACCGCACTACGTTGGAAGGATGACCTGAACAGACATGTTTGAATAGCCTGGATGCAGTCTGCACAAGACTGAGTGACGTGGAAGCAATTGGAGGAGGCCTTTGTCCAGAAAAGGACGGGAATAGACTGAAGAAGAAGAAGATGTAAATGTTGATCGACTGCGTCAGGTGCAGCCCTCATACTAAATATGTTTAATTTTTAACTAGTTCATAAAACGGACCATTTACTACAGCGCCCTTGAGATGATTAATTCATAAAAATTGCGCTCTATAAATTATCCAATTTATTATTATTATAATAAACTATTACGCCTTTTTCCCGGAGGGGAAGGCAGAGAAAATGGTGCTCAACACTATTCGATTCTGACACACCTCTCTAGCTTGATCCACATTCATACACGGACGTCGATCCTTCCGACCTTATTATTTGATAAATTAAAACAAACTAACACACATTCATTTTGATTTTATTTAATTTTTCGATTCACGAAAAATAATTTCTCCGCGCCGGGACTGTAACTCACTTTTTACATTAAAAAAATATTCCAGACTTGTGAAGATTGTCATATTTAAATTTTTTAAATATGTTTAAATTAATATATATTATTTATTACAAGCTCACACATTAAATTTCATATTTATGGCAATTGATTTTAAATCGTCGAACGAGAATGCATAATTTGATTGGTCAAAATTCTCACGTAGTCAATAATGCTATAAATGTGTTGATATGATAATTATCAATAAAAAAAACTGTAAAAATTTAAATAAATTCTTGTCGAAACATGCAGATAAATATTACATTTCTAATAACTTAGCATTTTCACAAAAATATATTATATGTTTACCGTATTATTTTTCTATATAAACTATTTAACTAACCATCACACCGTCTCTCCGAAGGGCTAAGCAGAAAGATTGAACCGCCACACTGTTCTTCCTGTGTGTTTGTGTGTATTGAAATCGCTGTGTGAATTCTAATATCATTGATATAAATCCTTGATGTTACTAAATTTTTTAGTTAGTAACATCAAGGATTTATATCAATGATATTAGAATTCATTTTACAATCTTCAATGTGAGCAGAAAATAGCTCATTATTATGAAGAAGGAATCTGGTCTTGTCCAGGCTTGAACCCATGTCCCCTGGATCAGGAGCCAAGCGTTCTATCCCCTAGACCACCACCCGGTTGATATACAATATATATTCCCATAATTTTGATATTTACTATATCATTATTTGTGTAGTCACTATCGATACAATATATCGAAGGTTATTAATGGATATCCAAAGTATACAATGGATTTTCGGGTCCAACTAACGTAACGATGGGAAATTTAGGGGTTCATTATTCACATGGAATAAACATTGGGGTGGAATAGGACTCACAGCCCTCGGGTTACGAAAGTAAACACTTTAACAACTAAACTGAGGGTAAAATGACACTAAATGTTTATTTGTTGTCTGTTTTATTGTACACATAAGACAAAGTTTTTTAATTCATTTTTTAATATTGTGAATGAAGACATAATGGTGAAGAAAGTATAATTACCATTCTGTGGTTAAAACAAATACATGATACGATGCCAAAGCACGAACTGCGAAATTAGAAGCTCCTACCAATGCCGTCTTGAAAGTATTTACCAGGTAGTAAGCCAATGCCGTCTCGAATCTATGTTATCAAGCCGCAATGTTAAGTTTATAACTCTGGGTCCATCGATCTGACAGCTGTCAAATGTCAGACAATTTTGGTAAAAATATCGCGATTTTTTCGAAACAATTAATAAACATAAACCTTCTTACGATATTATTGCATTAGGCATGATTATTATGAATTTTGAGCTTTCTGTGCTACAAATTTTGAAGTTATTATATTTTGATTTTGAGGTTATATCGAAAGATTATTTTGAACATTTTGCATACCAAAGTTGTACACAAACTAGATTATACAATTCAATGTGTGTTCAAAATATTACTATTACTTTTATAAAGTGAACACACTGAAGAAAATGCATATAAATACTTGACAAATGGCCCGCACGAGGAGAAAGTAAAATTGACATACCGGCACTGCGGAAACACAAATGTAGTATTTTAAAATTTTTGTTACACGTATATAAGGAATAATAATACGATCGTAGTCGTATTTTACATTTATTTCACATTTAATCGAAATAAAATACGAGATCACGGCACGAGACACATTCTAACGGCCTACAATAGCTCCATGTTGCAAATATTATCTATGTGATTACGGCCTGGTAAATACTTTCAAGACGGCATTGACCAGGTAGTAAGCACCATAACATTTTTTTTCCATGGTCCATGGAAAGACAAATTTTAGGCGTAAGTCTAAAAGACGAAATGAAGAAATAAGACGCCGAACAAAAGTCATAGACATAATAATGGACCTTGTCGCTAAGCAGAAATGGCAGTGGGTAGGTCATGTCGCCAGACAGGGAACAGAGCGATGGGCACCCAGAGTCCTCAAATGGAGACCATGGGATAGAAGAAGAGGAGTGGGCCGACCCCAAAAAACGAATAGAATATCTAATGATGAAGTAAGAAAGGAATGTAAGGCGGATGATTACGTGATAAATAAAATTAAGAAAGGGTCACTAAAATGGTTTGGATATATGGAACGAATGGATGAGGGAAGATTGGTTAAAAAGATATATACAAGTAGTGTGAATGGAAAAAGAAGTCGAGGAAGGCCAAGGAAGACATGGGATGACCAAATTAATCAATTATTGAAAGGCGGCATTGTTCGAAGTAGGAACAATCAACGAGCGTGCATGTCACGATGTGTGAATGTAGAAGAGGCGGGAGAGTTATGATAGGGTAGAACAATGTGGCGATCCATCCTCTCTGCCTACCCATCCGGGGAAACAGCGTGATAGTTAGTTAGTTATGAAACGATTGGCATTAGAACTTCATTATGCACTGCTTGCAATCTTCGATTCAGTCGATATATTTATACATGACGATGAACCATTTTTACAAAGTGCCTTCGTACACACAGCGGCCGACTTGTGAATGCGGGTTGTGTTTGGGTCGATCTACTTTGTTCGAAAAGTTCAAATCGAAACAAACGGAATAAAAAAAAATACACCAAGAAAAAAACGACCATAAAACCAGATGCCCCAAGGGCTCGAATTGCTGGCGATAGATTAGAGGTCTATCTTAACCAGGATGTGAACATGCTGGTTCTCAAACATTTATTTTGAAATATTATATAATATAGCAATTTTCAATAATATTAATTTAAAACAGGCAGGCAACAAAGTAAATGGTGCACCTAAAGTCATCGCAAACGAAAGCCTATCCCAAAAAAGCTAAGGTGGCAGTGCACAATGGTGTTCTTGTACCGACCCTTATATGTATGGAAGTGAAGCATCTTACTGGCAAAAGAAGGATGAAAGTAGAATAAATGCACTAGAAATGAGACCGCCACACCGTTCTGTCCTGACATACATCTCTCACTTCCTCTACATTCATACATCGTGTCATGCACGCGCGTCGATTTCTCTGACTCTTCGCGTTGCCGTCATTCAATATCTGATTTATTTGATCGTGCAACGTTTTCCTCGGTTTTTCCCCTTTTTCTAGTTCCATTTACATTGTTAACATATACTTTTTTTACAATTCTTTCTACATTAATTCTTTCCATGTGTCCAAACCATCTTAATGATCCTTTCATTATTTTGTTCATAACGCCAACATTCGCATCGCATTCACTTCTTATATTTTCATTCGACACTCTATCATACACAGAGTATCCACGCATTCGTCTAAGAGATCTCATTTCCACTGCATTTATTCTACTTTTGCCAGTTACATGCTTCGCTTCCATACATAAGGGTCGGTACAAAGACACCATTGTGCACTGCCATTTCAGATTTCTTTGGATGTTTTTTTTTTGCGATTACAACTTTAAGTGCACCATTCACTTTGTTGCCTGCCCCAACCATTCTTTCAATATCCCTCTCCACTCGCCCATCCCTTGTAAACATACTTCCTTAATAAACAAATTCATCCACTTGTTCCAGATTTTCACCGTTTACACTAATGTTGCAGACTGTCATGCTTCCTTTTTTTTCGAAAATCATTACCTTGGACTTATTTACATTCATTATCAAATCGTATCGCTTGCATACCTCATACATACTAGACACCAGGGCTTGCAGTTCATGCTCGTTGTCTGCAAGTAGCACAGCGTCGTCCGCATACAACAAATAGCTTACTGACACACCGTTCATTTTTGCACCTGCTTCTAACCCTTTCAGCTCTTTCATACACTTGTCCATATATAGACTTCTATATGATTTGGAGATTCAAGGATTTCAATAAAGTATCTTATTGTAGTGAAATTTGTATATCTAAATAATTGATGAGAGAGAAAATAAAAACGATATTGTAAAAAGTTGGATATTCACTGGTACAAGGCCAAAGATAGGGTGGGTCGCTTTTTTATATCAGAGTAGGTATAAAGTCATCCGTGCATCCAAAATATATGCCGAGCGACCTTACCTCAAAACAAAATTTCAAAAAAATGTTCCGTTCTTTGATATTCAAACATTTTAGAAAGCGCATTTTTAACACATCGCGTTCTATGGAATAATTTGATATTTTGATCATTACGAAGTTCTATAAAAATTCGGGAACAATGATGTAAGAATGAAAAAAAGTCGAGGGACACAGATGAAATCATGGCACGGTCAAAATGACGGTTTGACAAGTAGGACAAATAGCATACATGCTCGATGTATGAATGTAGCTACGAGTATGTTTTAAGGTGTGGTATTTATAAAAATTAGGCTATATAAATTACCAAATTTATCATTGTTTTTATCAATTAAAATAATTATTGATATGTTAAGGTTACTACATTTATGATGCACAATAATATTAATATTGATATGTTAATTTCTGAAAGTAATTCTGATATATTAAATGTGCTTTATTTCTGATAAATTAATTATAATAATTTAGATATATTGTACATACGATGTAAATGGAACTAGAAAAAGAGAAAGGCCGAAAACGTGGGACGATCAAATATAATAAATCCAATATTTAATGTCGGCCACATGAGGAGTCGGAGAAATAGAAGTGCGTACATGCCACGATGTACGCACTTCTATTTCTCTGTTGTATCATATTTTTGAGGAATCGAGCGAAGTATGTCAGAACAAAGCAGTATGGGGATCTATCCTCTCAGCCTACTTCTCCGGGGAAATGACGTGAAAGTTAGTTTAAATCAAATCAGATCAGTTTATTAACTCAAAAGACATTAGAAAAAGGAAAATGTTTAAGGCATCTATTGAGTACAGGAAAAATATTATACACATACAACATAGTACCAGGAACGCATTAGAGATGGTTCGACATTAGGAAGATAAGATACTTTCTCAAGTCAAGAGTATTTGTCTCCTGAACGTACCGTCACTAATATGAAAAACGTCGATCTCCGAGGAGACCGCGTTCAGCAGACTAATTACTCTTTCAACCGGTGTCACCAGAGGCAGATTGGTTCTGGCGGCCGGTAGGTAAAACAATCTGTGCTGTCGCTGTCGGAGATATCTGTCGGGGATAAAAAGACCAACATCCTTCAGTACGGCCGAGTTCTCGAAGTATCCCCCGATTAATCTAAAAAAATGGGTTATTAGATGTCCATCTCTGCAAAGCTGTATAAAATTGGTTCCGAGCATTCCCAAAATATGTATTTGTTTACAAATACATAATTTTGCATTTGTTTACAAATATGTATTGCATACCTCTAAAAAAATACGCTATATAAAATAAGAATCTGAAGAAGCGCGTCCAGATAGAACAATATGGTGTCTTATCATTTCAACCATTCGGGTTCATCTTTTTCTATTTTCCCGTGATGGTAAGTTGTTAGGTATCTTTTAAATTATATTATAACACTAAGATAACCGAACAGATATCGTAAAAATCTTTCTCGTTCCCACGTATGGAGTAGAAATTAATGAGAAAAACATCTTACCAGGGAGCTTTGCGATCGGGTAGGAGTTGGACCAGTATTTATATAAAAAAAATACACCAACAAAAAACGGGCATTAATTGGTCCTGAGCAGATTAACTAACGGTCCAATATTAATCTCAATCCTTCTTCGTCCAGCCGAGATGACAGCGGATGACCTATGGTAAACGAGTTTTTGAAATATGTCTTGATTAGCTTTTAATAATTCGATAATAACCCGTTCACTGATCTCTAAGTACGCTCTAGAACTAACTAACAAACAAACTAAACATCTCGCCTGCCACACTGTTCGCTATATTTGATTGATTGTATAGTACCAACTTACTAACTAACCATCACGCCGTTTCCCCGGGGGGGTAGGATGAGAGGATGGATCGCCACATTGTTCTATCCTGACATAACTCTCGCGCCTCTTCTACATTCACACATGCACGCTCATCGATTGTTCCTACTTCGAACATGGCCGCCTTTCAGTAATTGATTAATTTGGTCATGCCATGTCTTCCTTGGCCTTACTCGACTTCTTTTTCTATTCACACTACGAGTTCTAGTGCCAATCCTCATGTGTGGAAGTGAAGCTTGGAGCTGGCAAAGGAAGGATGAAAGCCGGATAAACCCCGTAGAAATGAGATCACTAAGAAGAATGTGCGGGAAAACGTTGTATGATAGAATGCCGAACGAAGAAATAAGAAAGAAATGTAAGGCAGATGACTGCATTATTGATAAAATTAAAAAAGGTTCGCTGAGATGGTTTGGACATATGGAACGAATGGATGAGAGTAGAATGGTTAAAAAGTTGTACACAAGCAGCGTGAGTGGAAAAAGAAGCCGAGGACGACCGAGGAAAACATGGCATGACCAAATTAATCAATTACTAAAAGGCGGTCACATTCGAAGTCGGAATAATCGCCGTGCGTGCTTGGTACGATGTATGAATGTAGAGGAATCCCGAGAGGTATGCCAGGACGGAGCATTGTGGCGATCCATCCTCTCTGCCTACCCCTCCGGGGAAATGGCGTGGTGGTTAGTTAGTTGGTGTAGGCAAATGCATGTATAAATCCAAATTAATCAAGTTTTAAAGGTCGCCGATGAGTGTGACGATCACACTGCCATCGCAGGGAATCGAACCAGGGACCTTCGGTACGGCAGTCAGAGCTCTTATATTCTGCCACGAAGGTATGCCCTTCTGTCCTGACATACTTCTCTAGATTCATCTACCTTAATACATCGTGTCAAGAAGAGAATCTCTATAATGCAAGTAAGAAGTATAGAAATGTAATTTATTATTTCCTGTCGATGTGTTTAAAGCGTCTAAGAATTGAACAAACGGTAAAACTTCGGATTACGTCCAACAGTGATATACACCTGTGAAAAAAACTCGTATACGAGAGGACGAGACATTCATTCTCGGCTATTAATCATAATAGGTCTCATATCAACAGGAACTCCTTATGTTGCACGGCAGACCTTCTCAAACTTGTTAAATCAAATCAAATCAGTTTATTTTCTCAAAAGATATTACAAAAAAAAATATAGTATGCATGCGAAATGATCTGATGATGAATGTTAATAAGTCCAAGGTAATGATTTTTGAAAAGGAAGAAACCATGACAGTCTGCAACATTAGCGTGAATGGTGAAAATTTGGAGCAAGTAGTTGAGTTCGTGTATTTAGGTAGTATGTTTACAAGAGATGGGCGAGTGGAGAGGGATATTGAAAGAAGGGTTGGGGCAGGCAACAAAGTGAATGGTGCACTTAAAATTGTCATCGCAAACAAAAACCTATCCAAAAAAACTAGAATGGCAGTGCACAGTGGTGTTCTTCTACCGACCCTTATGTATGGAAGCGAAGCATGGAACTGGCAAAAGAAGGATGAAAGTAGAATAAATGCAGTAGAAATGAGATCTCTTAGACGAATGTGTGTAAACTCTGTGTATGATAGAGTGTCGAATGAAAATATAAGAAGTGAATGCGGTGCGAATGATGGTGTCATGAACAAAATAATGAAAGGATCATTAAGATGGTTTGGACATATGGAAATAATGAATGAATAAATAATGGTAAAAAAATTATATGTTAATGGAACCAGAAATAGAGGAAGACCGAGGAAAACGTGGCACGATCAAATAAATCAAATATTGAATGTCGGCCATGTGAGGAGTCAGAGAAATCGACGCGCGTGCATGACACGATGTATGAATGTTGAGGAAGCGAGAGAAATATGTCAGGAAAGAAAAGTGTGGCAGTCCATTCTTTCTGCCTACCCCTTCGGGGAGACGGCGTGGTGGTGACTCTGACTCCTCACGTGGCCGACATTCAATATTTGATTTATTTTCCTCGGTCTTCCTCTATTTCTGGTTCCAATTACAACGTTAACATACTTATAAGCAGGTTGGTTGGTTAACTAATAAGCAGGTTTTTATTGTTTCTAGTGTGCTCGTATTCAAGTTTCTGGATAATTCCATGGTCTGGTTTCCTTCCTAATTTGATACTGTGGTCAAGATAGACATACGAATGTATTGTCTATTGTTGAATTGCTGTTGGATGGACTCAAAAGAAGAAGAATTCAATTTTTCTACTGCCATTTAATTCGTCCAATGCCAGGTTTGGGAATCCGTGCTGGCGCCCTGGATGTGATACCAGACAATACGAGACGAACACAGAACCAGTATGGACGCATGCGCACCTATTTCTAGGAAAGACCATCGCTGATATAACGGGCATACGCTTGGTTTACAGTTCACAATGGAACACCCATGACACATTGGCCGATAACATGACGGCCTGTCAGTAGAATACATACACTTTTATATGGGATAGAATTTATAGACATTTCAGACACGATGATTTTGAGACATTTCAGAAATACCAAATCTTGGGATATTTCAGAAATGCCAATTTTGAAACATTTCAGAAATGCCGATTTTGAGACATTTCAGAAATGCCAATTTTGAGACATTTCAGAAATGCCAATTTTGAGACATTTCAGAAATGCCAATTTTGAGACATTAGAAATTCCAACTTCGACACATCTTCATGATGTCATGTGTGTGAAGACAGTTCCATTCTTCGCTTCCATATATAAGGTTCGGTACAAGAAAACCATCGTGCACTGCCATTTTAGCTTTTTTGAATAGGTTTTTTTTTGCGATGACAACTTTAAGGGCACCATTCACTTTGTTGCCTGCCCCAGCCCTTCTTTCTATATCCCTCTCCACTCGCCCATCGTTTGTAAACATACTACCCAAATACACGAACTCATCTACTTGCTCCAAATTTTCACCATTCACGCTAATGTTGCAGACTGTCATGATTTCTTCTTTTTCAAAAATCATTACCCCAGACTTATTCACGTTCATCATCAGATCATTACTATTCACCAGAATTTGTAGTTCATGCTCGTTGTCTGCAAGGAGGACAGCGTCATCCGCATACAAAAGACAGCTAACTGACACTCCGCTCATTTTGGCACCTACATCCAACCCTTTCAGCTCTTTCTTACTTAGAAACCATCAAATAAAATTAACTGTTAAGATTCACACAGAAGATGGGTGAGATTCATTTTAAATACATTACATGATAGATCTATGAACACGACCTTCGATTTATTTTAAGAGCTTTGAGAACGAATCTACAGAGCGTAATTAATTGGTGGTACAACATTCAATATTGATTCAATTTCCGTTCTATCACATATCCAATTCCCAAACACCCGTGAAGGAGTTCTAACAAATTACTCGGTAGCACCTAATTGAATTCAATGCCTTCACGCGCGTCATAGTTCGAAGAAGCAAAAAGTTTACCGACTTATAATATTAAAAAGGTTAAAAAAAAATTCAAATAAAAATGTAAAAATAAAAGAGTTTTTATAATTTTTTTAAGATTAATACGAATGGAAACGTCTGTTTTCTAGAAGTTTTACTATAATTTATTAAAAAGACAAGTTTAGCTTTTCTAAGGCTGCCTAGGAGCCATGTTAGGAATACGCCTAAAGGCCGTCCCACACTGTTTGAAACAAGCTCTCCACAAGGGTGACCTTGGTGGAATGTGGAGCCCACATGTGGAATGCGTGTTTACAACGGTTTACAATACGCATACTATGCGCGTCCGTTCACAAAGGTTGTTGAAGGTGAAACGAATTTTGGTTTCAAACAAGTGTCTACACAGTTTTAAACCGCCGGTGGAGACCGATGCGGAGAGCTTGTTTAAAACGGTGTGGCACGGCTTTAAAAGAGAGGGTCAGAAACGACACGGTGAGAGAGAAAACAAAGGTCACTGACATCATCCACCGGGAAGCGACTCTAAAGTGGCAATGGGCAGGTCACGTAGCCAGAAGTTCGGAAACGAAAAATGGACAAGACTTCTGACTTGAAGACCGTGGATGGCAAAGAGAAGTACAGGGCGAACGCAAATACGGTGGAAGGATGATCTTAAATACATGTCGGAATAACCTGGATGCAGTCTGCACAAGACTGTGAGTGACTGTGAGTGACTTGGAGGAAATGGAGGAGGCCTTCGAAACGCACACCATGCCTAGGGATGCACGATAACCTACATCTAAAAGATAACTTTTACATGCATATTCCATTCTTAATGTGACAAGAAAAATCCCTTGAAATTATCAAACTGTGGTGGGCGGAAACTTTTGAGCCTTCTTCGTAATGATGTGTGGGCATATTTTTTAATTAAAAAAAAGTAAATTACAGTACGTAAACACGGTATACCAAGCGTGAAATTACTGGTTAAGATGTTTTTCAACTCAATTATATGAGCGGAATATAAAAAAAAATCTAATTATTCTATTTTTTTAAATTTAGTCTAATTTATACATTTATGGCGTACAGATTGAAATAGTTAAATAACGTCGTCTTTCTCACTCTTTCTATTAAAATTCTGCCATAGACTATACCAACAACACTCAAAATACTAATAGCTCTGTAGTTTCCACATTCCATATGAGATCCTTTTCCTTTGTACAGAGGCATGATTACTGCTCTTCTCCAGTCTAGTGGGGTATATCCTTCCTCTAAACATTGGTTGAACATTTTACATATCTATGCAGAAACTACTTCGCCACCGTTTTTGATAAATTCTATAGCGATGCAGTCATATTCTCTACACCTTTTCCACTTTTATTGCTTTCACGGATCTTTCAATCTCATTCATACTTATTTTTTCTATATTGCCATTTATACGTCTCGCGTTTACACCAGTTCTAATGCTTTCATCATCACTTGTATCACCACCATACATTTACATAAAACACTCCATCCATCTCTCTTGTACGAGCTTCCATTCCGTTAACATTCTTCCCTCACTATCCAAAATTGCTTTCACACATTCGCTTTCAGGAGAATTTCAGGCTTTCTTCACTTATTTCAATAACATTTTTATATTGCTATCACCATCGGAAGACAAAAACAGGGTTTCCAATAATCAAACATCATTTAAAAACATGTTTTATAAGTTAGTCACCACGTTACCAGTAGTTTTAAGATATTTAATACGTACCCGGATATTTTCAATGAATCGAAAAGATCAACAAAAAATACATATATAAATGTAAAAAAAATATTACCTCATCCAGGATAGGACAGCTTTGATATCTCGACTTTCTGATGGCAAGATCCCACCAAGGGACAGGAGGTTTGGACCTCAGAATAGTCTGACAGCCGACCTTCGAGTCCTGAGACTCATAAAGGGTGTCCAAGGTCTGGCTGAATCCAGAACTTCTGCTGATGCCAGGAGAAAGCCCCCTTGGCGATTCGGAATTCGATGGTATACCAGTGATGCACTCACAACACACGTGGTTCTTTGAACCTATAGAAGTGACGTCAACAGAAACAGAATGTCTATAGTTTGGTAGAGTGTTGTGGAGATTTTGTATTCTGTTATACAACCCACCGATTTCACTATTTGATCTCCTCACTCCATTGCGCTTGGGAAAAGCGTTTGGATACGAAAAATTATTTAATTCCATTGGACTAGGTAGTCCCGCTTCGTTCGCCTCTTTAAATCGTTCGTCTTTTAGAATATGTCCAGTCACGGGCGTGTTGGGTTCTGAGCAATGTCCAATTTTAGCCCTGTTCAAACTCCCGTAATATGGGTTTTCGTATGCGGGTTTGAGGTCTATAGATTTCGGTCGTCTCGCATTAAGAGTCGCATACTTCTGAGGCGATCTGTGAAATCTTGGTACCGTGGGCAGTTCTCTCAAAACGTCGTCGTTGTTATCTTTGGTATCTAGTCCGTTGGTGACGGACACATTGGTGGCTTCGACAGATCCACTCTCACTATACGTTTCACTGCTAGTCCTCCCAAAGTCAACGTCTCTGTATGGTATAATATTTATTTTGTCTACGATATTTTCAGGTAATCCATTTTGGTACGGTTTTATGTCGTTCTTAAAGGTCTCACTAAAATCTTCAGGTTTTTCCGTTTGAACAATTGGAATAACTCTGGCCTCTGTTGGATCTTTTTCTCTGTGTTTGGACCTTTCTTTCCTATGCAATTCTTTTCTCTTTGGTTTGATATCTATTGAATCATAGTGGACTTCTTTTCTGTCTTTTGTACTCTTGGCGGGCGAGTTCCCGTTGCTGTTTGGAGGCGAAACTTTGGCGTAGATTGGTTCTTCGAAGACGATTCTAGAATTGTCCACGTTAGGCGGTTCTGGTTTGGTTATCCTGGCGACGTTGTTGTTGTCGAGGAACGTCTTTCTGTTGTTCCTCCTCAGAGTGAAGTACTCCGAGTGTCCGTTGGCCGCCGATGGAGACGGGTCCAGGGTGGCGTCCTTGAGGCGTACCCTACTCCTGGTGGACCGGATGGTGGCGAAGCCATCGTGGATCTGAGACTTGTGCTGCATGCCTGGGGAGGCGGTTACGCCCATTCTCGAAGCATTTTCACACGAGAGTCACATAGTCAATTTATCTACACTTTTACTGCATAAACTTATAGATTTTTGATGAAGATTCCTTTACGAAATTCAACGAACTAACTATAATATAATTTTTAAAACAATAAATAAATAAATAATTATCTTGAATGAAGCACTATATTTGTGGAGCATTATTACAAATAATTTTTAAAACACTTTTGCCTGTTTTTACACAACTTTATTTTTGTCAAACTAACCGGTTTCGCTCCCACCAGAGTTTCGTCGGGGTTACAAAACAAAGTTTATTTTGTCACCCTGATGAAGCTACCGTGGGAGCGAAACCGGTTGGTTTAATAAGTACTATCTTTATTATAATTGTATGGTATATTTATTTTATTAATTTGTCATGCATCTTATGTTTCTCGCTCTTTTTATTAATCTATTATGTATTACTTATTATTGGGAAAAAAAATCTGTAATGCTTTAGATAAGTTTAAAATAAATAAATAAAATAAAAATAAAGTTGTGTAAAAACAAGTAAATTATTATTTTAAACAATAATCTTTCAGGTAACCGTTTAGGTGAAAGGACATTTTTATCAAGGATATAATCGAGGTTCCTTTTCATACAAAAAAATCAGGAATCATATCTTCGTTAGAAAGGGTACATTTTTAAGTAGCAACGTGGTTCGAACAAGTGGCTACAACTATACGATTACAAATAGGCTGTTTTGCCATTAAGCCACAGCATTGATAAGTAATATAAATAATTAAAGACTTCATATTATTTATTGCTTAAATTAACGGTAAACCCAAACGAGATATTTTTACGAATCAAACAGAGCTAGATTCAGAAATAATAACACGTTTTACCATGTAAGGTTAGGTTAGGTTACATGGTAAAAACAGGCTAATGAAAATGACTGATTTATATAGCGCCGTTTTTACAAATAGATCGCCCCAATGGTGCTAGCTATCCGGTTAAACATATATTTCTTCTATATTCGCCATCACTTTGTGTTGTGGATTCACATTTGAATAACTTTTTGGGGACATTGCATATCACAACACTTTTTACAAACATGTTTCAGCACACAAACTTCCCTTCTTCATTGTATGAATTTTAACCAAAAAATGATAAAATTCATACACTGAAGAAGGGAAGTTTGTGTCCCGAAACATGTTTGTAAAAAGTGCAAAAAGTGTGGTGATAATACAGTGTTACCAAAAAGTTATTCAAACATTGATTTATTAACCTTTACCACTCCTTTGTCGAATGTCAGCCGACATCGCTATATTATGTACGCTACAACTCAGTTGTCGGCTGTCGGCCGACAATATGAGACTTGCGCGCGCGGTGTATTTTCGCGCGCAAAACTTGACGTACTACCTCTGATAAAAAAAAATAAGTCACGTCTGTTTTCTAGAAGTTTTATTATATTTTATGTGAATGACATATTTGCCTGTCTAGGCATTGTCAAAGAACGAATGGACGAAGGAAGAATGATTAAAATGTTGGATACAAGCAATATGGGAATGACATGAATCGCCCTTTCTAAGGCATTATCAAATATCCTTTGATAATGCCTTAGAAGGGCGGTACATGTCATTCCATATAAAATATAATAAAACTTGAATAGAACAAACGTTTTTATTCGTATTGATTATTTTATATAGAGTTTTACATCATTGTTGAAGAAACAATAAGCAATTATTAGTATTTATTTAATTAAGATTTTAATTACGTAAGTAAGTAGTGGATAAAGACATCAAATCGTGCGTCTCAGAAAACAAATTGAGATAAAATAAACAAAACTCCAAGGGTGCTGCAGGCACTTGAATTTTGACTGACGTGTATAAATACTCCGAGACACTGGTTCTCAATTTTATTGTATCACAGAACCCCTTTTAAGAAACAAAAAAAACAACATATTTTGGGTTTATTTTTTTGAAATTTTCATTTTACTGACATGATCTTTATTATCGGAAGAACGATATAAACTGCTTATATCGTTCTTCTAGTGATGAAGGTGTAAAATCTTTAAAACATTCATGAAAAATTCTGCCGCTATAGAAATCCACAGTTTTAACGCCTTGCGTATGCCAAAAAATAATCTGTTTAAATAATATTAAAAAAAAAAACGATGTTTTTTTAACTACTTCCACTTTTGTCTTTATTTCGACAGCGATCGGTTTCGCCAGGCTCGCTGGTATCGACAGACTGGTCTTTCGATGCCAGCGAGCCTGGCGAAACCGGCCGCTGTCGTAATAAAAACAAAAGTGGAAGTAGTTAAAAAACATCGTTTTATTTAATTATAATATTATTTAAAATGAGACCATTCAACCAATTCCCACCAATTCATCAAGACATTTCAGTAAAATCATTTGATTATCTTAAAAATAATCCGTTTAATTAAAAAACTTTGTTTTATGTATCACAATTGTATCTTTATTTTACGCGACAGCTGTTTCGTCAACCTATGTTGACTAGTAGCCTAGCATCCCTAGCAAGAAATCAGTCGGAAAGAGCCACGGGTAATATCCATACTCCCTAAGATAGAGGTATCGCAGACATTTTTTCTGCACCCTCTCCACCATCAGGGAATATCGAACCTCTTTATAAATAATCGAGTTTTATCCCCCATTAGACGGGACTTCAATATTCCACATGTTGGAAATCACTGCTCTTGAAGGAAGGGTACCACGACACGTGGCTCTGTTTAGGATCTTTGATTTTAAACAGAAGCATACGCACAAGAGAAAAAGGTAATGGGAAATAGAGAAACGAACAAAACCAGAACACTGATAATCTGAAATAATTAGCCATCATTTTAGTAGATAGCATAAAGGAAAATTAAAACGGGAAGTTCTAACAAACTATCACGTCTTGTGGAAGACGATGGATGCCAGAAACTACGTAGATACACTTCTCTAGCATCCAAACAGCGTGAAACGGATTTTTTCGAAAATTCATTTTTTTATTGATCCGTACTGGCCCAAAACATGGAACCTGGTTCTGTAATGCTTTTCTTTCCTGACATACATATATCGAAGCCTTAACATTCATACATGACGACCTTCGTGGCCGAGTGGTAAGTGCATTGAGTGCCACCCCGAAGGTTCCGGGTTCGATTCCCGGCGAGGGCAGCGTGATTGTCACACTGTCTTTGGTCTGGTGTAGAATTCACGTGACAATAAAATGGCGATATATTAGCTACCTATCACATGTCACGAGAAACACTATGATAGCTATAATAATACCCTTTACATCGATTTGGCGCATGCTGTCATGTTGTAAAGAGCGATTCAACAAAATAATAATAATACATCGTGTCATGCACGCACGCCGATTACTCCGATTTCTCACGTGGCCGAAATTCAATATTTGATTTATTTGATCGTGCCTAGTTTTCCTCGGTCTTCCTCTATTTCTTGTTCTATTTACATCGTTATCATATACTTTTTTACCATTCTTTCTTCATTCATTCTTTCCATATGTCCAAATCATCTTAATGTTCCTTTCATAGCAATTTTGTTATTGTAAATTGTATACGTGAGGAGTCGGAAAAAACGACGTGCGTGCATGACACGATGTATGAATGTAGAGGAAGCGAAAGATGTATGTCAGGACAGAACAGTGTGGCGGTCCATTAATTCTGCCTACCCCTTCGGAGAGACGGTGTGATAGTTAGTGAGTTATTAAATTGAATACAGTGATTGGGTTGTTGTAAAAACCTGTTGCACGTAAAAACAAAATACTTAATGGAAGACAATAATGAGTATAGGTGATTGTGTATCTTGGCTCATGTCTTACGAGACATTGGCTATTCGGTCAGGTACGGTAGTTGGTGGTTTTGGATATATATCTCTTCCAAGATCACGTACCTATGAGTCAAAACCGCAGACATATTATTACGTTTCGTTTACAAGGCGTAGAAAATTCGCATAGATGCGATTCAGGAATGATATTTAAAAACAGTGGACTTGGATCTTCTGGCTTACAAAGGTTCAGCTCTAATGGCTATTCCTCTTACGTCTGTAGGAAACATTGTTGGAATGTGATTTGGTAGTTGTTTTATGATGGGGCTAAATGTGTGGCCCGGAGTGTCCCTCCGACAGAGGGCGAGGGGAAATTTAGGGTTTATGATAAAGTCTTACATTATTGTCAAGAAATGGACCAGTTAGGGTTGGGATTATATTTATAAGTTGGGATGGAGTTGTGGTAGGAGATATTATCCTGCGTGTGACCATTTTGTTTGGCGGAGTACGTAGTGGGCTATCGGGGAGGTTTTTTTTTAGCATAGAAAAAACCTATTCAAAAAAGCTAAAATGGCAGTGCACAATGGTGTTCTTGTACCGACCGTTATGTATGGAAGCGAAGCATGGAACTGGCAAAAGAAGGATGAAAGTAGAATAAATGCAGTAGAAATGGGATCTCTTATACGAATTTGTGGATACTGTGTGTATGATAGAGTGTTGAATGAAATTATAAGAAGTGAATGCGGTGCGAATGATGGTGTTATGAACAAAATAATGAAAGGATCATTAAGATGGCTTGGACATATGGAAAGAATAGTAAAACAATTATATGTTAATGATGTAAATGGAACCAGAAATAGAGGAAGACCAAGGAAAACGTGGCACGATAAAATAAATCAAATATTGAATGTCGGCCATGTGAGGAGTCAGAGAAACCGACGCGCGTGCATGACACGATGTATGAATGTTGAGGAAGCGAGAGAACTATGTCAGGAAAGAAAAGTGTGGCAGTCCATTATTTCTGCCTACCCCTTCGGAGAGACGGCGTGATGGTTAGTTAGTTAGTTAGTTAATGTATCATAGTGTTTCGGCCAAAACAATAGACTATGTATTTTTTTTATTAATTTTTACAAACGCGCGTTAATTATTATAACATGTTTAATTGTGTTATTTATTATATAAAATACGCATTACATCTTCCGCTGGGGCCGTCAATCTTTATATTCCGTGCTATATGTGTCTGGCATAGGGGTACTTAACAAATGGTTTTCTGATACCCCCATCATGGCTGTTCTATTTTTAAATGCCACTTCCTCAATTAAACCTAAGTACCGCTCGGTGCACATTTGCTGCTCTTGAAGGGACAGCCTCTCAGGGCTGGCGCAAGACACGTTCACTGATGACGGTGATTCATTTTTATGTTGTGCTATCGTTTACTAGAGCATTGAGAACTGTGTATCATAGATACACAATGAACAACTAGAAACTAACACACGTATCTACGATGAAGGATCTCGGGATCATCTATGAGGGAAGGCTGACTTTTCGTGCACATATCGAGAGGATTTGTGACATTGCACTGAGGATGTTGGGTTACATCATTCGGACCGGAAGAGTTTTCAGAAATCCCAACGGGTTGGTGAAAGTGGTTCTGTGATATGTATCCGACATCTACAAAATGTGAAGTTATTTAATAAATAGTAGCATATATACAAGTTCCAAAAATTTGTCAGACGTGGTGGTCGTAAGAAGGGCGGAATGGGGAATGTTGTTAACATTAAGTGATCTCTTAACCCAACCAATGACAGGCCATAAGTCCTGTAATAGCCTCGACTACCATATTCTGTTTCCAAAAAAATTTACGTCTTCGTCTCTATTGAGATACAATTAACTTTCTTTTGATACACCTTGTATAAACACAGAACAAGGACATCTGTCCCATCTCCTCAGTTCTTAGTAATGACGTCGTAGCGTGATCTTAGCACGGCTCGTTGCGTTGCATTCTATCATGCCAGGATCTCGGATTCGAACTCGTCTTGCGTTCTGCTTCATGATTTCAAGAAGCGACGCATCATGGTTACATGTACAGGATAACGCAAATGACCTTATGATGTCCCATTCAACCCCCGACAAACACCCCTTCAACTGTGTTTAGTTAAAAAAAATTGCTATGAATACAAATTACACTGATTATATCTTTGAAATAAATAAATTTATTAATTTAATTTCAAAGAAATTTGCTGCGACAGTTATTTCGCCAACCTGTGCTGGCATCATCAGGTTTAACAAACCACTAGTTGTATATAACAATCTAGTTGTTTTTTTACAAAGGTTAGCAAACCAGCTGTCGCGACAATTTCATAGAATTTGATTTTCATTACAAATTACACAATTTGTTGCGACAGCCATTTCGCCAACCTGTGCTGGCATCATCGGATGTTGCAAATAACCAGTTGCCTATAACAATTTAGTTGTTTTAATCACTGGTTGAATTTCAATAATTTTTAAATATTTTAAAGATATTGAATTTAAATTATTTTTACTTATTTCGAAATGTGTACTCGGTTCACAACACCATAACGATTTAAAAAATGACGCTAATAAATTAAATATTTCATTATAAATAAACAAATTTATTTAATTTCAATTAAATTGTTACGACAGCTATTTCGCCAAACTGTGCTGGGATTATCAGGTGTTACGAAGAACCAGTTGTCAATAACAATTTAGTTGTTTTTATCGCAGGTTGGCAAAACAGTTGTCGCGACAATTTCATAGAAATTAAATTACAATTACCTATTTCGAATGTGTAGTCATTACACAGCAACGCGCCTACTTTTTACGATAGTGTTAAAAAGGTTTAAAAAAAATGCCAATAAATTGGCGGTAATAAATAAAATAGAAAAAAATATTAAAAACAAAGTGAGCTCAGTGTTACGTCATGTATATTTGAAATTTACAATTTAATGTATTTTTCTGACAACATCAACGTAACAGGCGGCCTTGGGTAACGAATCGACGACTGGGCCTATTTTAGATGGCTGTTCCGCCCTAGAACACCTGTGGATCGAGCTAATTGCTAATACATCGAACACTTTATCCATAAATCATTATCGTTGTCTAGTTCATCCATGTTGTTTTTAATTGTACAGGGAGGCGCTAGATGACCTTAATGGTTTAACATTAAATAATAAATGAATTAAAGAATGGTAAAAAAAAGTATCGCTTGACCCTGACATTGAAATAAAATGCAGAATTTAAGTTGCACGAGCTGCATTAAAGAAAATGAGAACCTTCTTTTGCAACGATAATCTTAATCTGAAACTCCGACAAAAAAAAACTAACTAACCATCACGCCGTCTCCCCGAAGGGGTAGGCAGAAATAATGGACTACCACTCTTGTCTTTCCTGACATATTTCTCTCGCTTCCTCAACATTCATACATCGTTTCATGCACGCGCGTCGATTTCTCTGACTCCTCACATGGCCGACATTCAATATTTGATTTATTTGATCGTGCCACGTTTTCCTCGGTCTTTCTCTATTTCTGGTTCCATTTACATCATTAACATATAATTTTAACTTTCTTCATTCATTCGTTCCATACGTCCAAACCATCTTAATGATCCTCTCATTATTTTGTTCATGACACCATCATTCGCACCGCATTCACTTATTATATTTTCATTCGACACTTTATCATACACAGAGTATCCACACATTAATCCAAGAGATCTCATTTCAACTGCATTTATTATATTTTCATCCTTCTTTTGCCAGTTCCATAAGGGTCGGTACAAGAACACCATTGTGCACTGCCATTCTAGCTTTTTGGATAGGTTTTTGTTTGCGATGAGTGCACCATTCACTTTGTTGCTTGCCCCAACCCTTCTTTCAATATCCCTCTCCACTCGCCCATCTCTTGTAAACATACTACCTAAATACACGAACTCAACTACTTGCTCCAAATTTTCACCATTCACGCTAATGTTGCAGACTGTCGTGGTTTCTTCCTTTTCAAAAATCATAAATTGCGTAATGTCCCCGTGGTTATTTAATCTGTACGAGTATATGGACAAATGTATGGGAAAATATTGTCTGAATATGGAATAAGTACAAAACTGATCACGGCAATTAAGTCACTATACACGGAATCTCATCTCTTTATCAAATAACGCGGAACTTTATACCGTGTTATGTGAGGGTTGGGAGAACAATGCGTAAAACACGTATCACTTAGCATATGGCACGTTTAAGATATTGTTTTTAATACAATGACATTTCGCAAGCTGTTGACTGGGTGCCACAATGATTAGGAACATATTTTAATATATCATAATGGAAGGCCTATGGTAATGGCATGTATGTGTGTTTGTAGGCCGATCGGCGTTACTCCTAGGCGGAGTTCTACTCCTAAATGTGCGTACGGATCTTGTAGACACAGCTGGATAACTATATGGCATCATTATACAACACACAAGAGAATTAACACGACTGCAGAGCTGAATTATCAACAATTATACATAACTAACTAACTAGCTAACCATCACGCCGTCTCCCCGGAGGGGTAGGCAGAAAGAATGGACTGCCACACTTTTCTTTCCTGACATATTTCTCTCGCTTCCTCAACATTCATACATCGTGTCATGCACGCGCGTCGATTTCTCTGACTCCTCACATGGCCGACATTTAATATTTGATTTATTTTATCGTGCCACGTTTTCTCGGTCTTCCTCTATTTCTGGTTCCATTTACATCGTTAACATATAATTTTTTACCATTCTTTCTTCACTCATTCTTTCCATGTGTCCAAACCATCTTAACGACCCTTTCATTATTTTGTTAATAATACTTTTATTCGCACCGCATTCACTTCTTATACTTGCATTTGACCCTCTATAATATACAGATTTACCACTCATTCGTCTTAGAGATCTCATTTCTACTGCATTTATTCTACTTTCATCCTTCTTTTGCCAGTTCCATGATTCACTTCAACACACAAGTTCCAGGTAATTAATTATTCCTTAATTATTGTCAACAATGTATTAAGCCACACCAAATACCTTAATTACCGTATTCTGCGTGCATAAAAACAACAACGCGTTTGATTATCGCTTCATTTGATAATGCCTTAGACAGGCGAAATACGTCATTCCCATAAATTACAATCGTTTGATCCAAATGACTGTATAGAATTTGTATTTTAAACTATCATATTGATTCTCATGATGTGTCATAGTTTTGTCTCCCTGCCACGAACGTCGTCATTTACATCATTGTTCGATGAACAATAAATTTATAGGTGTCCTTGCATTGGTACATAGCAAGTCCCTCTTGATTTCTTAAATATAATTTTTCTAACGGGAGTCCCGCATGGACGAGTGACGGGCCTAGGGATTGAACGAGCCAAGCTGACGAAAGGCGCCGTTCGCCTATAACAGCTTCGGGTAAGTGGAGAGAATCCTCTATGTCCTCAATGGCACATAGGAAGTGTTCGTATTAATTTTATGGCATTTCTTCTGTATTTTCTGTAGCTCATTCGAGTTCCCCGTTCTGCCATACAACAATTAATAAATAAAACACGCACTCCAGTAGTTGCGAGTGTGTCTGTAATAATCACCGCCGACTGTATGTGGACCCGTTGCCGTCGGTCAGATGTGCTCAAATTTATTCAAAATGCGTCATTTGTGTGAAGTCTCCATTGTTACGGACATCAGCTCAATTGACTTAGACACGAAAAAACCGGTTAACAATCGTATGAGATTCCAAAATTATATTAGAATATAATGTCGCATTTCCTTTAGTGCTTTTTAAAAATATATTTATAAAGATTTGAAGGTAAAGAATAAATGACGTCAGCGAAGAGATTGGAAACGGATATTCGCAGCAAACAGATGCTACTTTGGCCTCAATAAACACTTAAAGTAGCGTTTACTATCCAGAAAAACTACTTGGACTTGGACCTTCTGGCTTACAGAGGTTCAGCTCATGTGGCTATTCCTTTTACATCTGATGGGAACATTGTTGGAAGGTGATTTGGTGGTTTGTTAGTTTATGCGGGGGCATGATTTGTGTGGCCCGGAGTGTTCCTCTGAAGGATGATCGATTCTGGGCGCTTGTGGCGGCTGGAGGTGTTTGGGTCGTAATTTGAGAGGTATTTTATTGTGGGGTTTGTGAAGGGAGTCCTTTGTAAAAACGTTCATCTTTATCTCAATAGAGACGTATCTCAATAGAGACGAATATGCAAATTGGAAACAGAATATAGTGATCGAGGTGTTTACAGGACTTATGACCTGTCATTGGTTGGGTTAAGCGCACGCTTTATGTAATATAACATTCCCCATTCCACCTTTTCTTATGACCACCATGTATGAGAAAATTTTGGAATTTGTATATATGTTAATCTGTAACACCACCCTTTACATGGTAGTTTCAATATACACGCGCCATCTATGAATATTGGATTTTAAGCATTAAGCAGAAGATCTTTTTAGCGCCATTATCGTATTGCTAGATATCGCCTGGAGATGTCACATCTTTGCTTTTATTGTTCAAGAAAGAACGAATAAAGTCGAATTACATAAGCATCATTCTGAAACAATTGTCTTTCTTGTATCAAGCAGCCGCAGCCCGCAGTCGGGGCGCATTGTCCCGGGTATGAATGGGAATATAATAAAAAATAAACTCGTATTGAGAGTGTCTGTCCAAGATGGCGGTTCGGTTGGGACCTTCGCTTACGTAAGGAAGGCACACTTGCCCGGCATCTGCCGCCCGTCGTCAATAGCCCGATACTACTCGCGCATAATCACTTGTTTGATTCTCACACACTCACGCGCACTTGCTCCGCTCGTCCAACACGTGCACATGATCCCATCCCATAACGGGAGATGACAGGAATATGGCACAATCTATTATATAATTAATACGAACGAGAGAGTCTATTTAATGTATGGAAAGGAAGCAAGAAACTGGCAAAATAAGCATGAAAGTTGAATAAATACAGTAGAAATGGGAACTCTTAGACGAATGTGTTGAAACTATGTGTATGATAGTGTCAAATGAAAATATAAGAAGTGAATGCAGTGCGAATGAAAGTGTTATGAACAAAACAATGAAAGGGATTTAAAAAAAAAATAGTTTCACTATTATTTGCCTTGGATGGATGTTCTGGCTTACAGAGGTTCAGCTCTAATGGCTATTCCTCTTACGTCTGTAGGAAACATTGTTGGAATGTGATTTGGTAGTTGTTTTATGATGGGGCTAAATGTGTGGCCCGGAGTGTCCCTCCGAAAGAGGGAGAGGGGGGATTTAGGGTTTATTTACTCATAATGTACAAGGCTTATTTATATATTCAAGTGGATTCTAATTTACTTTGTTATTTTCTTTCGGGCGTCATTCTTTCTTATGGAATTTATACAGGATTGGAAGGAAAAGTCGGCTGTGGCCTGTTTGGAACTTCTCCGCATTCGCCAAGTGATGAGGGAACCACAGAAACCTCACGAAGAGAAGTCGAACTATTCGAGTAATCGGATAGGTCTTCCGTTTTAACAGAAGAGTGATCGGCTTTTGTTACAACTCGACAACTAATGAAAGGTATGGTTTGGAGACATGAAAATAATGAATGAAGAAAGAATGGTAAAAAATATGCTAATGGAACTAGGAATAGAGGAAGACCGAGGAAAACGTGGCACAATCAAATAAATCAAATATTGAATGGCGGCCACGTGAGGAGTCGGATAATCGATGTGCGTGCATGACACGATATATCAATGTCGATGAAGCGAGAAAAGTATTACAGGAAAGAAAAGTGTGGCAGTCCATTCTTTCTGCCTACCTCTTCGGGGAGACGGCGTGATCGTTAGTTAGTTATGTCTGTTTTAAAAAAATCACGTAGTCTCGTCGAAAAGGTAGGCCGAAATAATAGAACGCCACACTGTCTTTTCCTGATATACTTCTCTCAATTTTTCACGCAATGCACGCACGTCGATTTCTCCAACATCTCACGTGGCCGACGTTTAATATTTAATTGATTTTATCATGTCACGTTTTCCTCGGTCTTCCTCTATTTTTTATTTCATTTACATCGTAAATATATTCTTTCTTCATTCATTCTTTTCATGTGTCCAAACCATCTTAATGACAATTTTATTATTTTTTTCCTTGCATACAACAGGTCGTTTGAACCCAATTACTGTATACACATTATTTTTAGCTATTATATTGATGATAACATGACATGCGATAGGTACCCAATCTATCGCCATTTTATTGTCACGTGAATTCTACGAATTCATTCTGAAACTTGCCGAGCGTTTTTACAAAGGACTCCCTTTACATCCTAACCCCACGATAAAAGACCTGTCAAATTACGACCCAAACACCTCCAGCCGCCATAAGCGCCTAAAATCGATCCTCCATCAGAGAAACACTCCGGGCCACACAAATTTGGCCCCCGCATAAACTAACAACCCACCAAATCACCTTCCAACAATGTTCCCATCAGACGTAAGAGGAATAGCCACATCAGCTGAACCTCTGTAAGCCAGAAGATCCAAGTCCAAGTCCAAGACCAGACCAAAGACAGTGTGACAATCACACTCCCATCGCCGGGAATCGAACCCGGGACCTTCGCTGGGACAATTTTGTTCGCGCTCCGTTCACTTTGACACATACAGATTTACCACACATTCGTCTAAGCGATTTAATTTATTCTTTACTTTTATCCTTCTTTTTCAGTTCCATGCATAAGGGTCGGCACAAAACACCACATTGCAATCGCATTACAATTTTAAATCACAATAGTAGACTTCAAGATTATGCACGGCTGAATGGTCTTGGTCGGGTGTACATTGGCCACACAGCGACCTCGAACAAATGATGCGTAGGTTCGGTTTCGCCCCAGGAAACAATATTATATCATCTAAAGCTTTTTTTCTAGCCGTTTCATTCGTTGGGCAATCTCCAGTCAGCTGTTTAGCCCGCGGCAGCCATTTTAAATTCGATTTTCGAACGCGAGCGTTCGTTTATTCTTAATTCGAATTTAAGTGGACGCTCCTGACAGGCGCCTTCATCTGCATCGTTGCCCTATGATATTATTCAATAATACCGTTACGCCAATGAATGGGAAAAATGCCTATAAAGGTTTATTACGAGTGATGCAATATCTGAACCGACGTTGACGAATAAAGACACCTTTATAATCAAATGGTGCACTTATAGTTGTCATCGACTTGATTATTGTAATGGAATTTATGCAAACATTCCAAAATAACAAATAAACAAACTTCAATCTGCGTTCAATACAACAGCAAGACTCGTTAAAGGCATTGCAAAAAAGTCCCATATAACACAACATCTCAAAGAACTTCACTGGCTTAAAAGTCCAGAAAGAATCCAGTATAAACTCTGCTAGACAATCTTCAAAGCGTTACATGGAATGGCACCAAGTTATATATCTGAACTCTGTATAACGGACAGCCTAAATACAAGGAAATCCACACTTCGCTCAGCGAACTCCTCGGCAATAGGAAGATTATTTGAGCCGAAGCGTTGCCCCAGTACAAATTTCGGGGATCGAGCGTTCGCGGTAGCCGGTCCATCAGCTTGGAACAATCTCCCCTCACACCTCATGACAGATTTAAGATCTAAACTGAAAACCCATCTATTATTTTATATTTCATACCCAATTTAAACATTTATTCTTTGTTCTACTATACTTTTTAACCGTTCTCAAAAATTTAGATTTTTAGATTTAAAACACATCTTAATGCGCCCTTGAGGTGATTACATCACAAAAACGGCGCTATAAAAGTTAGCATATTATTATTATTATTATCGCAAACAAAAACCTATCCTAAAAAGCTAGAATGGCAGTGCACAATGGTGTTCTTCTACCGACCCTAATGTATGGAAGCGAAGCATGGAACTGGCAAAAGAAGGATGAAAGTAGAATAAATGAAGTAGAAATGAGATCTCTTAGATGAACCCCAAGACCACCACCTGGTTCTAACCATACCATACCACCATCTACAAGTCCTAGCTTTTTTACGATTATCATGGTTTACGAGCATTGTTACATACAACCTTGAAATAAACTATATAAAAATACGCGCGTTTTTACACATTTTAGCACGTTTGTTTACATACAAACTACGTCTTTAAAAGAATACTTATTTATTTAGATAAAACCACAAAACTTTGACCTAAAATTCTGGAATTATCTATGTTATAACCAAAGAAATTAAAAGGTTAAAATGTCTCCTCTTTGTTATAATGCCGAACCGTGTTAGTTATAAGAGCTTAAACGTGATAAGAACGTTTAGTATAAAACATTAAATTATTATCAAGTCCGCGAGAATCGTATTTGGAACAAACGCCAGATGAATTCTAAGTTTGAATTCAAATTGATGTTTCAGATCCTAGAACTGTGGTTCCCTGCGATGCCGGTACCGCCCACTGGGGGGGTAGGCAGAGAGGATGGACTGCCATACTGCTGTCCTGATATACATACTCGTCGATTTTTCCGACTACGAATGTGGTCGCCTTTTAGTATTGGATTAATTTGGTCATGCTATGCTTTTCTTGGTCTTCCACGGCTTCTCTTTCCACTCACACTACCTGTGTACATGTGGTTGCCCACAATATCAACTTAGGACACCACCTTTCAGAAAGACCGCCAAAAATATGCAAAGATAGCTGGTGTTCCACTTCCAAAAGGTATGATCCCGTTCAAGAACAGATCAACGATCTAGAAGATGAGGAAGAAGATGATTATCCTTCTAGGGGTCCTCGAATCATTTGTTTTAAAAGTAGATAATGACCAAAATAATAAAAGGGGGCGTAAAGTATTAATTTTCCTAAAAAGGGGGCGGTGTGTATTTTTTTTAGTTGAAAGGGGGCGATGTGTATTTTATTTATCTGAAAGGGGGCTATTTGTATTTTTTTATTTGAAAGGGGGCGGTGAGTATTTATTTTGTAATTTGGTAGGACGAAAAAGGTTGGGAGCCTATGTTCTAGAATATGAAAACGTAAAATAAATTAGCCATTCTTAGCAGCCGACACGCATCTGTAACATAATGGCGGATATGTATTGAAATAGTATATAAAGTGAAGCAAGTATACAAGCCATTGGATATGATATATGTGAACTTTTTAAGTACACGGTCATGGGGAGTTGGCATCTGTTGTCCAGAAATAATGTCAAGTGGCGAACGGGATAATTCTGGAATATAGGTTGGAGGTAAACGCGTCATTTAAAAATACGTCTGTATAATATTAAATATGCGATAAGATAAATTTAATACGACAAGAAGGCCTCATGCATGCCATAATGGAGGGTATGACCGAGGGGACACACTCTAGGGGACGCCCACGCCGAGAGTACCTGGAGGATCTGTTGGTGGACGTGCGCTGCTCATCATATGCAGATTTCAAAAGAGCCGCACAAGACAGGGAAGAATGGAAGATAAGAATAGTGGAAATTGCTGCAAACCAATCCCAGGATTGAAACCAGAGAGAGAGAGAAGATAAATAGCTTCAATATAAGCGTGTACCCTGGATGGCAAGAAGAACAAACCAGACGATCATTGACCAGCATGGTATCAGGGCAAGACTCTAATGGATGTGCTCTCAGAGAGTGTTAACATATTTTGGACACATAGCCCGGAGAGAACAGGACAATCTTAAAAATCTCATCATCATGTGCAAAGTGGAGGGAAGGCGACCAAAGGACGACCAACAAGTCTCTGGTCCGATCAAATCAGAGAGCTGACTGATTTCTTATTAGTTGCAGCCTGGAGACTGACAGGAGTGCATGGCGTACCATGATCAATGGTTTACAGGATGGACACGACCCTCAATCATGAGGAATATGACTGAGAAGAAGATAAGCTTCAACTTCAATATACGACAGACGTTCCAGATATGGCTTCCAGCATCATTAATAAATTAAGGACATTGAATAAATAAAGGGAAAGGAAAATATGCGATGTCGAGTGTGTTGTTAGGTGGGGTAGGCAAAGGAGAAGATACTGGTATGCACACGTGAGAAGAATGGATCCATCCAGACTCCCTTTCATTCTGTTACACGGCTAACTTCAAGGTAGACGACAACCAAAGAGGTGGATCGACACACACAGGAGGCCAATTCCTCTTAAGAAACAGACCACAAGGCCAACACTGAGTAGGACTTGGATATTCTGGCTTACAGAGGTTCAGCTCATGTGGCTATTCCTCTTACGTCTGATGGAAACATTGTTGGAAGGTGTTTTGGTGGGTTGTTAGTTTATGCGGGGGCATGATCTGTGTGGCCTGGAGTGTTCCTCTGAAGGAAACGCTAAGTAAAAGAAGAAGAATTTCTTGCAAGAATTGTTACATTCAAGCTGTGGCGGTACTCCCATAGAAGCCCAGAAGCCCGGCTTGCGTAAGAAATTTCGAATCTAACCCCCCAAATCTAAGAAATCGTGCCCCCGCATAAACCAACAACCCACCAAATCCCATTCCAACAATGTTCCCATCAAATGCAAGAGGAATAGCTACAAGAGCACCTATATAAGCCAGAAGAGGTTTTGATTAAAAAATTCTTACGCAAGCCGGGCTTCTGGGCTTCTATGGGAGTACCGCCACTGCATTCAAGGACTTTATTCGTGAAAGAGTAAAATTAATTTAAACGTGTGGTCACCGTGGTGAATGTTATTTTTATAATGGCTCAGTTCCCAGCACGCCTAAGAGATTCGTCATCACGAGTCATCGATACAAATTATGGATGATTAGTTATCTGGAGTCGATATCAGAGGCGAAGAGAGTGGCGTTGTTAATCAGGCCCATCGTTACGAAATATGAAAGATAACCAAGCAGGAAACAATTATTTAATATACGAATGTGTCGGCCTAACGAACAAAATTGCAGTGCCAGCACTCGTAGCTGGTCGAAGGAAGAAAGCAGCATGACGACCTTCGTGGCAGAGTGGTAAGAGCTCTGACTAGCATACCGAAGGTTCCGGGTTCGATTCCCGACAATGGCAGTGTGATTGTCACACTGTCTTTGGTCTGGTGTAGAATTCTCGTGACAATAAAATGGCGATAATTTAGCAACCTATCACATGTCATAAGAATCAATATAATAGCTAAAATAAATTGAATACAGTAATTGGGTTCAAACGACCTGTTGTATACGTAAAAAAAAAAGCTGTAGAAATGAGGTAAGCTGACAGTTAGCCGTACACAATGTAGTTCTGGTCCCAACCCTTATGTATGAGAAGGGGCAGAAGAAGGATGAGACCAGAATAAATGCGATAGAGATGAGGTCCCCAAGACTTAAGTGTGGTATAACAGAATTTCAAATGCTGATATGATATTATGTAAGAAAGGAATGTAAAGCGGAAGAAGGTATTATGAACAAAATGATAATGAAAGAATTGCTGCGTTGGTTCGGACATATAGAGCGCTTTAATTGAGAAAGAATGGATAAGAAACAATACGTTAACGATGTAAATGGAGTACGGAGTCGTGGTAGACCAAGGAAAACATGGCATGACCAAATTAATCAAATTCTAAAGGTTGGTCGTGTTAGAAGTCGAAAGAATCGACGTGCGTGGATGACTCGTTGTATGAATGTGGAGGAATCTAGAAAGGTGTGTCGGGATAGAGTATTTTTTTATGATTATTTTTTATTGTTGAATCGCTCTTTACATCATGACAGCATGAGCCAAATCGATGTAAAGGGTGATTCTTGTGACATGTGATTGGTAGCTAATCTATCGCCATTTTATTGTCACGTGAATTCTACACCAGACCAAAGACAGTGTGACAATCACACTGCACAGTAGTGTGGCGGTCCATTCTCTCTGCCTACCCCTGCGGGGAAACGGCGTGTTGGTTCTTTGTTGTTGTTGTTAAGACAGATTTATCGTGTCACGATTACTGCAATATATTTTTCATATTTTTTTTGTATGCAACACGTCGTTTGAGCTTTGATTGAAAATTGATTGAACAATGATTGAAAACACACCCATTGTACAGGTGATGGAATTTAAATATCTTGGTGTCAATGTACTGAGCCGTTGTGATGTTCTTTAAGAAGTGAAAAGTCAGGTATCAAAAGCTTCGGTTGTATTAGGATGCACGAATAAAAATATATATGGAAAAACGAAGATATGGAACTGAAGAGTAAAGTCCAAATTAACAAAACCAGTTTCAGACCGATAGTGAAACAAGAACTGACACAGTTAGCACTCAATCACTTTTCAGAACTACAGAAATGAAAACCCTGAGAAAAATAGCATGCAGGACTTTACGCGACAGAATGAGAAACACGACAATCAGAGCAGTGTTGGTACTCCCATAGAAGCCCAGAAGCCCGGCTTGCGTAAGAAATTTTGAATCAAAACCCCAAATCTAAGTAATCATGCCCCCACATAAACCAACAACCCACCAAATCACCTTCCAACAATGTTCCCATCAGACGTAAGAGGAATAGCCACAAGTGTTGAACCTCTGTAAGCCAAAAGAGGTTTTCATTCAAAATTTCTTACGCAAGCCGGGCTTCTGGGCTTCTATGGGAGTACCGCCACTGCATCAGAGGGATGTGTGATATCCAGGATGTTGTCAGATGGGGGAAAGAAGAAGGTATTGGAGGGACCATGTAGAAAGAATGGACACGCAGAGATTACCACAGCTTGCCTTACATGGTAAACCAGAGGGAAGAAGAATGCCTGGACGACCACCCAAGAGATGTAAAGACAGCTGGGAATCCATATCGCAGGAGGCATCAAACTCTGCATAAACAGGCCCAGGCAGCTTCCAACCAGTTTAAGAAGAAGATATTGATTCTTATGACACGTGACAGGTAGCTAATCTATCGCCTAGGTAGCTAATTTTAATTAGCACATATTACATATTACCTCTCGTTCGAGAGGCGGAACTATACCTAACTCGTAAAGGTTTGTCCCGACACAGTTTAGTCGGCATCGGGCGTTGGAACAGTGAGGAGCGTGCATTTGCCGTTGAGGCCTACTTTTCGAACGGATGTTCTATGTATAACAAGTGAATGCGATGCGAATAAAAGTATTATGAACAAAATAATGAATGGATCATTAATATATTTTGGAAACATGGAAAGAAATAATGGAACTAGAAAATGAGGAAGACCGAGGAAAACGTGGCATGATCAAATAAATCAAATATTGAATGTCGGCCACGTGAGGAGTCGGAGAAATCGAAGTGCGTGCATAACAATGTATGATTATTGAGGAAGCCAGGGAAGTATGTCAGTAAAGAAAAATGTGTCAGTCCATTCTTTCTGCCTAGCCCTTTGGTGAGATGACATGAAGGTTAGTTAGTTCATAATTTAAAAAAAAGTGTTTTGATTCAATAAAAATATGTTTTTATGGTATTCCAAAGTGTTCCAACTAAGCATCACACCGTTTCCCCAGAGGGATAGCCAGAAAGGACGTTTGTAATTAAACGGCACCTACAAATAAATTTATACGCCATTGGAAAAAATTGAATTATAAAATTGTTCTATTCTCGTTCTAAGCGGTTACGCTCCAAGACATTTAAAAATTGATGTCATTTTAAACAATTGCCATTTGGCGGATACGGTTTAAATAAAATGACGGTAATAAATAGCCATATTTAAAATATCAAAGATATGTTTTCAAGGCGAACAACAAGTTCATGATAATATATACGCAATGCGGAGATTTTCATGTTTTAAGCATCGTTGAGACGGTCAATAAATTAATTGACAATGTTTCGGCGAATGACTTGCATTGATGCGACCAAAAGAAATATTCCCACTGATGCATTAAAAACATAAGAGTAAGATGGGAATCTATAAAGCATGCGTAAGACCAATAATAACATATGGTGTCGAAGCTAGAGCAGACACAGTAAGGACCTAACAAGTTTCGAGGACCTCCGAGATGAAGACACCGAGGATGATAGCAGGTAAGAAACTGAGAGGAACACCAGAATAAAAGAGATATGTGAGGTTGAGGATACTATAAGATGGAGCAGACAGCGAAAAAGGGACTGGTACGGTCATGTTCAAAGAATGGACACCACCAGACTCCCCAATATTACATTGCATAATCAGCCTCATGGGACTCGTCTTCGTGAAAGACCTCCTAAAAGATGGAAGGACAGCTGGGAGTCTACTTCATAAGAGGATACTTGCATTATGTGCCCAATAAATATTTATTTTAGATAAACTTATGAATTAAAACACTCGACATGTTTCGAAGGTTTTACATCTTCATCATCGGGAGAACGTGTTTTTGGAGTTTATAAACTTCTCCCGATGAAGAAGTTGTAAAGCCTTTAAAACATGTCGATAAAAATAATCTCAAAAGTGGAAAAAAAGTGTTTAAATTCATAAAAAAATCGTGATATACATTTATTAATTTCAGCCAATAATTATTAATTATCATATTGATTAAAACCGCCGCATTCAAAGTCGGAAAAATCGACGAGTGTGCCTGTAAAGATGTATGAATATAAGGATGCCCGAGAGTACTGAGAAGAATGCAAAAATAAAATAATGGCGGTGCATTATCTAAGTTTACTTCAATGTTATTAAACTATAATTAGAGTTCATTAATTATTTAAAAGATATTTAAATTATATAACGTACGCATATGAAAATTCGTAGCAAAAACACGCACGCTTGAACGAAATTATTTATATGCATCGTGTGTAGGAAATCATACGAGTTCTTGTTCAAATTGACCCCAATTTAGCCTCGTTAAGTCTAATGGAGTCATGCAGAGGCGAAAATTGAACTGGTGAATCCGAAAGGGACACTGAACCAAGATGTTGAAGACGAAAGCTAAGGTGGACAAGGGGATTTGAGAGAATAGGATGAAAATAAATTAAACAGTTTGGTTGTGAAATTGGGAATTTTTCAGTATTCATAGGGACTTACTAGAGGATTATTGTAATGGAATTTATGCAAACATTCCAAAACAACAAATAAACAAACTTCAATCTGCGTTCAATGCAGCAACAAGACTCATTAAAGGCATTCCAAAAAAGTCCCATATAACACAACATCTCAAAGAACTTCACTGGCTTAAAAGTCCAGAAAGAATCCAGTATAAACTCTGCTGGACAGTCTTCAAAACGCTACATGGAATGGCACCAAGTTATATATCTGAACTCTGTATAACGGACAGCCTAAATTCAAGGAAATCCACACTTCGCTCGGCGAACTCCTCAGCAATAGGAAGATTAGTTGAGCCGAAGCGTTGCCCCAGTACAAATTTCGGGGATCGAGCGTTCGCGGTACCTTAGATGCATAAATGATCCGACAGATTTCAGATCTAAATTGAAAACCCATCTTTTTCATATTTCATACCCAATTTAAACATGTATACTTTGTTCTACTATACTTTTAAGCCGATCGCTTTTTTAAGCGGTCACATTTAGATTTTTGATTTAAAACACGTCTTAATGCGCCCTTGAGGTGATTACATCACAAAAACGGCGCTTCAAAAGTTAGCATATTATTATTATTATTATAAGTCCTACCGCTTTCCCGAAGCTGTTATAGGCGGACGTCGCCTTTCGTCAGCTTCGCTCTATCAATCCCTAGGCCCGTCCTTCGTCCATGCGGCACTTACGTTACTGGGGTTTTGTGATTAAAGAAAATCAAGAGGGACCCAGGCCACGTTTAAACTACCCATTTCCTCTAATGTCTCTATCGAAAAAACAAAATGTATGACCTTTTCCAAAACACCCAAAACATTTAACTGGTAATGGGAAATCAATCCATAGAACAGGTCAGGAACTTCAAGTATCTAGGCATAGACCTGGTGGGAGGAGCTGATCTGCGGGAAGAAATACAAGCCCAAGTAAACAAGGCATCTGCAATTTCTGGCGCTCTAAAATCCACAATATGGAAAAACAGAGACATGGCCATTAAGAGTAAGATGAGAATATATAAAGCATGCGAAGACTTCCGAAATGGAGACACTGAGGACGAAAGCATGCAAGATACTGAGAGATCGCGTGAGGAACACCAGAATTAGAGAGATATGTGAGGTTAAGGATATTATAAGATGGAGCAGACAGCGAAAAAGGGACTGGTACGGTCATGTTCAAAGAATAGACACCACCAGACTCCCCTATATTGGATTGCATAATCAGCCTCATGGGACTCGTCCTCGTGGAAGACCTCCTAAAAGATGGAAGGACAGCTAGGGATCTACCTCACAGGAGGAGCAACACTCTGGTCTAAAACAATGATGAAGAAGTATTCTTCAAATAATAAAAAATACATGAAAGAAACAGTATGAAATATTAAAGCTATTTTATAATCATCTTGTGTCGGTTTCTTATTCGAACGTTTCGGAAGTCTTTGCAGTCTCCATTTGATATTAAACGTGGTAGTCTAGTTAAAATCACCATCAGCCTATATCCGTCCACTTCTGGACATAGACCTCCTCCATCTGCTTACATGCCTATTGATCTTGGGCAACACGCATCCATGTCGTACCGACGATCTCTTTGATGTCGTCCCTCCATCGAAGTTGGGAACGTCCTGGGTTTCGGGTCGCAGTTCTAGGACACCAGCAAAGGATGCGATATGTCCATCTATCGTCAGAGCTGCGAACGACAATATATTGAAGCTTAAATGCGATTATGTGATAATGCAGATATAATATGACGTATATTGCACTAAATGCATTGCATTAAAGAAAGATGGATGCGGTGAAATAAAAAATGGCGCAACGTTCAATCATGTTGCCGCCAAAGTATCATAAGCCCTTTCAACAAGAATCGCACGGTAGAATGAACGAATCATTTTGGAAAATTTACAAATTTATTCATGGTGATTTATCAAAATTTTATCATAGAGATAAAAACGTCACTGATAACAAATACTAGATACAGATTTACGCGTTGAAATATCTATACAAACATGGTATTAGAAAAATAGAGGTTTGAAATTTTCGCAATGTAGCGCCAAAACTATTTACGTCGCACTTTCGTTAACAACATATTCGGAGTGTGCGAATCATAGAAATACTAGGGTATTCCTTTGTCTTTCAAATCAATTGTGTATAGTATACTACCAGAAACGCATGAAAGATGGTTCGACATTAGAAAGACCGGATATTCTCCAGAATTAAGAGTTTTTATTTGCCTTTTGAAGGAACTTGCACCAATATGAAAGACGTCGATCTCCGAGGAGACCGCGTTCAGCTCGTAATTGCTCTTCCCACCGGTGTCACCAGAGGTAGATTGGTTCTGGCGGCCAGTAGGTAAAACAATCAATGCCATAGGTTCTCAAAGTGGGCGATAACGCCCCTTTGTGGGCGTTTGAGACTTTCAGGGGGGCAGTAGAGACCCTAAAAAAATATTGTCTAAAAAGACAAAAAAAACACGCTAATCACGTAGGTACTAATAAAGCAAATTAAACTTAAATATTGATTTAAAGATTTAATAATATGTTAAAATTCAACTATGTGTTTCTAAATATTTGGAATAACTTTTATGGGAGGGGGGCGTTGAACGTTTATTTTTCTTGTAAAGAGGGCGATGGCCCAGAAAAGATTGGAAACCTATGATCTATGCTGTCTATAGTATCCAACTAACTAACTAACCATCACGCCGTCTCCCCGAAGGGGTAGGCAGAAAGAATGGACTGCCACACTTTTCTTTCCTGACATATTTCTCTTGCTTCCTCAAAATTCATACATCGTGTCATGCACGCGCGTCGATTTCTCTGACTCCTCACATGGCCGACATTCAATATTTGATTTATTTGATCGTGCCACATTTTCCTCGGTCTTCCTCTATTTCTGGTACCATTTACATCATTAACATATAATTTTTTAACCATTCTTTCTTCATTCATTCTTTCCATATGTCCAAACCATCTTAATGATCCTTTAATTATTTTGTTCATAACACTATCATTCGCACCACATTCACTTCTTATATTTTCATTAGACACTCTCTCATATACAGAGTATCCACACATTCGTCTAAGAGATCTCATTTCTACTGCATTTATTCTACTTTCATCCTTCCTTTGCCAGTTCCATGCTTCGCTTCCATACATAAGGGTCGGTAGAAGAACACCATTGTGCACTGCCATTCTAGCTTTTTGGATAGGTTTTTGTTTGCGATGACAACTTTAAGTGCACCATTCACTTTGTTGCCTGCCCCAACCCTTCTTTCAATATCCCTCTCCACTCTCCCATCTCTTGTAAACATACTACCTAAATACACAAACTCAACTACTTGCTCCAAATTTTCACCATTCACGCTAATGTTGCAGACTGTCATGGTTTCTTCCTTTTCAAAAGATATTTTCGGAGATATCTATCAGAGACAAAAAGCCAAAACAGTCTCAATCGAAATAAACCGCGTAAAAAGAGGCCATACAATAATGATTCTGTTCTCTCTGTTATAAGTTAACCCAGTTATTTAGATTTTTGTCATCGTATGAAACTTCTGAACAAATATAGTTACATAATGGGACAAGTGCGCGCGCATGGTTACTACACTTTGATAAGAGTGTTGACACTTTCAACATCTTTGACTGATAAACGATGTCATATACATCGTTCTGGTGTTTATTTTAAGATTCAACTCAAGCTGTTAATGGACATATTTAATTAAAACGATATGTTTTTACATCGACTCTTATTTATTTTATAGTAGTTATTTATTATTTTGTTGAAAAACTCTTTACATCATCACGGACACACAGCCAAATCGATTTAAAGGGTAAAGCTATCATATTGATTCTCGTGACATGTGATAGGTAGCTAATCTATCGCCATTTTATTGAAATGTAAATTCTAAACAAGACCAAACACACTGAGAATTTGTTTTATTTTTCTCACATCGACAGACTGGTGACATGACCAGTATGTCGATGCCAGCGAGCCTGGCGAAACCGGTCGTTGTCGAAATAAAGACAAAAGTGGAAGTAGTTAAAAAAAAACATCATTTAATATGGATTTTTACATCATTGTCACTAAAATGGTTTGGACATATGGAACGAATGGATGAGGGAAGAATGGTTCTTTACAGCTTCGAAGAGATGGACATCTAATAACCCATTTCTTCAGATTAATTAGGGGATACTTCGAGAACTCGGCCGTACTGGAGGATGTCGGTCTTTTTGTCCCCGATAGATATCTCCGACAGCGACAGCACAGATTGTTTTACCTACCGGCCGCCAGAACCAATCTGCCTGTGGTGACACCGGTGGGAAGAGCAATTAGTCTGCTGAACGCGGTCTCCTCGGAGATCGACGTCTTTCATGTTAGTGAAAGTACGTTCAGGGAGCAAATACTATTGACTTTAGAAAGTATCTTGTCTTCCTAATGTCGAACCATCTCTAATGCGTTCCTGGTACTTTGTTGTATTCTTATAATATTTTACCTGTACTTAATAGATGCCTTAAACATTTTCTTGTTTGTAATGTCTATTGAGTTAATAAACTGATTTGATTTGATTGATTTGATTTAAAAAGATATATACAAGTAGTGTGAATGGAAAAAAAGTAGAGGAATGCCAAGGAAGACATGGCATGACCAAATGAATCAAATACTAAAAGGCGGAAACTTTCAAAGTCGGAAAACGGCATGATGACACAAAATATAAAAAAGCACGACATGCTTCGGGGGATACCTCCCCAAACAAAGAAAGACTAATATAAAAACGCATTTAAAATTCCATACAATAGTTCAAATTTAAAAATTAGCTGGCCTATTTTGTATAAGTATTAATAATATTTTTTATCAGTTAAAACTAATAAATAATAATAATTCATAATTATAATATATTTAAAAAAAAAATTACAAAAAACATACATTTGAAAAGACATAATTTATATAGAAATTAATAAATGATTAATTAGCATTTGATTGGGAATGGGAGCTTGGGAGATTAAATGTAGACAAAGTATTTCAGGAGAAAAGAGTAAAAGGAGGAATCTGATTATTAATTATGTTTTGAAAATGGAGAGGTATCCTCCGAAACATGTTTTGTGGATTTTTTTAATGTTTTGTGGATTAAACAAAGTTATTTTCAATTTCCTAAGTATATTAATAATAGTAGGTTAAATTTAATTAATATTTTAATAGTGTAGAGATATTTGAGAGCATATAAAGAGAGGAAATCTCTTTATTGACTGTGCTCACCTACCGGGCCGCGTAAGAGTAAACACGATGTGATGAAATACCGTACTGGGTAGGACCCTAAAGGTGCGGGACCCAGGTAGGCCCATTTCGGTTATCACTAACCCAAGGCCTTTGTCCATACGACTTGGTGCGTTGATCCCCGCGTAAACTGAGGCCCGATCGAGTAAAAAAGGCACATTTATTGTTTCTTATAATAATATACAATAATAAATTGGATAATTTATAGAGCGCCATTTTTATGAATTACTCATCTCAAGGGCGCTGTAGAAAATGCACCGTTTTATGAACTAGTTAAAAAATAAATATACAGTAGTCTCGGTTATCCGACCTACCGGGGTAATGCCCCTTTCCTTTACCCGACTGCACGCATTATATTCGCGCGCCAGGCGACAGTCCTCAGTGCTTACGTAGCTCTTTCGCTGAGAGGACGTGTTGCGCATTTTTAAAGATAAGGAAATAAAGGCCATGTTTTTGCCTCCAAATGTGACTTCCTTATGTCAACCTATGGATCAGGGGACCTTAGAGACAATGAAGAAGAATTATCGAATAAACCTGCTTTCTTCTTTAGTTGACGCTATAGACCAGGGAGAAAACATGGTGAACAAATTGCGTCATCTTAATTTGAAAGACGTGGCTTACTACGTGGCCCAATCATGGGAGAGTGTTGGAGCGAACACCATTTCTAAATCTTGTTTTGCTCCAAAAAATGAAGAATCTCCAGGTGGTGAAAATGTACAGAAGGAGACCGAAACGGAAAACACCAGCCTACTTCCATTGTTATAACACATTTTCAATGTCGTTTTTATCATTTTCCGTGTTATCCGACCTTTTCGCTTATCCGACCTTGCCGCGGCCGGTTTAGGTAGGATAATCGAGACTCTATTTAGTATGAGGGCTGCACCTGACGTAGGCGATCAGCCCTTCCTATCAGGAAATGATAATTTGAAAAGGTGCGTTTTGAGTCTCGATCTAAACTCTGACTGATTATCTATGCACTTAAGGTCTGATGGAAGATTGTTCCTTTCAGATAAACGGAGTGAAGGTTTGTTCTGTTAAGTGAATAAACTATACCTTTTTAAAATAATTAGTACGAATGAAAACGTCTGTTTTCTAGAAGTTGTAATATATGATTCGCCTATTTAAGGCATTATCAAATGTTAACATATCAAAATCTACATTTGATAATGCCTTAGTTAGGCGAAACATATCATTCACATAAAATATGATAAAACTTGTATAAAACAGACGTTTTCATTCGTATTAATTTTTTAACATGGAGTTTCATTCGTATTAATTGATTACAAAGGGGTTTTAATTGATCTCCCATTTTAGAATTTTTTAACGTGGAGTTTCATTCGTATTCATTGATTTCATTCGTATTAATTGATTACAAAGGTCTGTATCACTCATTTTAATCAAAATAGTGTAATCTTTGATGTTGCACAAGGATACAACTCTTATAAGATAAGATAATAAAATGACAATATGTCATCTGATAACTTCATTTTTATTGATAATAATAATAATTAGCCTAATTTGTATAGCGTCGTTTACATGAGTAACTCCCCTCAAGGGCGCCGTGATAATGTTATTTTGTAAGGGGAGCTGCATATGACACAAACAATTCAATAATTGTTAGTTATGTTTTTTTAATATATACGAGGCATATCTAGAAAGTAAATGTACTGAGGCTCTCACGACCGGATAGATTTTATTTTCGACATGTTGGCTATACTTCCGTGTAGCCTGACCCTTCTCCTCCGCAACGAGACCGGTTCGAGGTCAGCACGTTGAGAAGTGTCGACACGACAGTACGTTTCGTGAAAAATGTCAATCCAATCTCAAGTGTTGTGAAAATGTGGATTTTCAAATTAAGAAATAATAATTGGGTTTTTGGAATGAAACAATCTTCCAGCAGATCTCAAGCGCATTGAGAAGCTGTCAGAGTTTAGATCGAGACTCAAAACGCACCTTTTCAAATGATCCTATTCTGATGTCTATGCCAGATCGCTGCCGATGCCAGTAAATCTGGCATAGTCGTAGTTCTTAAAAAAACACAGTTTTTTAAATTAAATTATTGATTAGATGGCACTATCAAACGTTTTCAATAATGCCCTAACAAGGCGAGACTTGTAACTCCCATAAAACAAAATAAAACTGATATTTTCATTCTCATTAATGTCGAATACATTACTGCTTTAAAGTGTATCAAAAGAAGATATTTACGTTTGAAATATACACGTGAAAAAGAAAATTCGTATATTTGAAAGCGCGTATAAGGCGGGACAGAACGTTTTTGTGTTTACATTTAGATTTAAATTCAAAACACGCGTTCTGTGTGGCCATGTGACAGAGTTGCACCTATAGGTAGGGCTGAGTAAGTACCATGGGAGCAAACAGGTTGAAGAAGGAAAAAAAACAGAAGAATACTGTTCGATTTGCCGCCAAAACGACTTCCGGAGAATTCGATATTTGTATTTGGAATACAATCGGACATTTCGTTACATCTGTGAACAAATTGTGACATTTTGGGATTGTTATTGTCTGCTCTTGATGCGTGATGAATTATTCATTGTGGTGTACCGTTTCGGTGCTATATAGATCGCTATTCGAATTTCAAATTTGAATTTAAATATCTATTATGATTTCAACCGATCGGGGTCAATTATAACCAGATAAAAACATTTCAAATATTCTTGTACTCGTACGTAATACGAAATCGTAGATGCTCATTTGTTTATATCGGAAGAAAATGATCTTTATATGATTTTGGTTTAGAACTATCTTTCGTATACTTTTTGCACCATAAATAAGTTCAAACATCAAGGTTTTGCTGTTCGTTACGACTAGAAATTAAGCGTTTGAACCATAACATAGATTCGAATAACTGACATCAAAATAATAGTGTAATTAATATGTATTTAAATTATTACATTATACAAACGCTTAGATGTGTTATAATTATATTTCAAACAGAAAACAAATGAACACAAGCTGCTAGCTCCAAATTCAAATGAACGAATGATAAAAACATCTTGTAAAGGAATCCTCACACTAAATTTGTATGCGTCACTGAAGCGAACAAAAACACTTGAAAAACAACACAATTTTCAACGAACTTCTCGATTTTTTTCAATAAACTCGTTTGATACTGAATGGGAATCGATTATTTCACAGTTGCGATGTATGAGATGACACATTTCACATAAAAATCCGGTTTTGAAACATCGTACGCGCCATTATTACATGGGTTTTGTGCGGGCGAACGACACACGTCAACCGCGCACGGGCAATCTCGAATGACTGATTTCAAATTCGAATTCGAGCAGACGAGTCAGTCGTTCGGGTTTCGAATGTTTGTTTATAAAAAATCTCCCCAGATTTTAACAACAGACTCCCCAGATTTTAAATAATACCCAGATAATAAATTATGTGATTTTTTTAAACACTTTTTTTTATTAATTCATCACGATATTTTTCTTTACCTACAAAATATATTTTGTAGCACCTCTATATTAAAAAAAAATATTTGTATCGACTATAATAATGGCTGACTTTAAGATTATAATATTATAACTTTATGTATGGAAGTGAATCTTGGAGTAGGCAAAAAAGAAGGATGAAATTAGGACAAATGCCGAAGAAATAAGATCACTGAGAAGAATGGGAGGAAAAACCATATGTGATAGAATAACCAAACAACGAAATAATGAAGAAATGTAAGGCAGATGATTGAATCATAAGTAAAAATAAAAAAGGATCCCCGAGATGGTTTGGATACATGGAACGAACGGACGAAAGAAGAATGTTTAAAATGTGGTATACATGCAGTGGCATGACCAAATTAATCAAATATTAAAAGGCAGCCACATTCGAGGTCAGAAAAATCGACGAGTGTGCATGTTGCGATGTATGAATGAAGAGGAATGGAGAGGTATGTCAGGACAGAACAGTATGGCAGTCTATCCTCTCTGCCTACCCCTTCAGAAAAACGGCGTGATGGTTAGTTATTTAGTTAAGAATTTGATTGATTCATTTGGTCAACCAGTTCGGTTTTGTGCTCTGTTCACATTATTCACAAATCATATATTTTTGACACATTCATTCGTTCTATGGTATATGCCCAAACCATCTCAGTAAAGTTTTTTCTTTATCCTATTACGACACTAAGATTTGCTCAAATATGATACAAATCCCTAGATTTGGGGTATTATCCCAATATTCAAGTCTATATAGTAATATGTTGCATTTGAGTTCTTGTATCTTTGCGTGATTCGAAATTCGAATGTGAGCGATTCGATTCGCTCTTTCAATCACACAATGAGTGATTTTCAGGGGTACACAAACAAATTTTAAATGCTTATCCCTAAATTTTTTAAACTTTTAACTGAAATAAATATAAAGTAATTAACTATCTAACTAACCATTACGTTGTTTTCCCGAAGGTGTAACCAGAAAGGATAAACCGACACATTGTTCTATCCTGATATACTTCTATAGCTTCCTCAATATTCATACATCGTCATTTTTCTGATTTCTCAGGTGGCTAACATTAAATTTTTTATTGATTTGATTATGCCGCGTTTTCCTTGCTCTCTCTGTATTTCATTTCAACACTTTAATTTATTATGGGAATAATGAATCATCTTATTCCATATTGAGGATTGCATAAAAATCTAAAGTTAAAATTAATCGTAGGTCTATGTAAGCATATTTACACTGTTCAATATATTACATATAGTGGTATAATGCTAACTCTTGGGAATGAAATAGAAACATGGAACTGACAGAATACGAAAGGAAACATAATAAATAATGTAGCGATGTCTTCTTTCAAACAAAATATAAAAATAAAATCTTGTATGAAACAACTTTAAGCACGTAGGTATATAAGGAGAAAATACAAAGCAGATGAAGGTATTAATTACAAACATATTTTTTTCTATACTATTTCTATCTATTTTTTTCTATTTTTACTTTAAATCATAATATAAACAGGCAAGAACTCGCATGTCATCAGAATACGATAAAATTTTGAATAAAAGAGAGCGAGAGAGGAATAGGAAAGCATGACATGACCAAATCAATCAAATACCGAAAGGCGGCCACATTCGAAATTGGAAAAATCGACGAGCGTGCTCGTTACGATGTATAAATATGGAGGAATCTAGAGATGTATGTCAGGACAGAACGGTGTGGCGGTCCATCCTCTCTGCCTACCCCTCCGGGGAAATGCATGATGGTTGGTTAGTTAGTTATCTAGAGAGAGGAATAAAATTCGAAATGCGCACGATGCGCATAACCGTGAACGTTTCTGGATTATTTTGAATTTTGTTCTGATTATTGTTATACGACAGTAGTATTGAAAACAATGTATGGAAGCGAAGCATGGACCTGGCAAAAGAAGGATGAAAGTAGAATAAATGCAGTAGAAATGAGATCTCTTAGACGAATGTGTGGATACTCTGTGTGTGATAGGGTGTCGAATGAAAATATAAGAAGTGAATGCGGTGCGAATGATGGTGTCATGAACAAAATAATGAAAGGATTATTAAGATGGTTTAGACATATGGAAAGAATGAATGAATAAAGAATGGTAAAAAAAATTATATGTTAACGATGTAAATGGAACCAGAAATAGAGGAAGACCGAGGAAAACGTGGAACGATCAAATAAATCAAATATTGAATGTCGGCCATGTGAGGAGTCAGAGAAATCGACGCGCGTGCATGACACGATGTATGAATGTTAAAGGTGAATGTTAATTAAAGGAAGCGAGAGAAATATGTCAGGAAAGAAAAGTGTGGCAGTCCTTCGGAGAGACGGCGTGATGGTTAGTTAGTTAGTTGGTTTATTGAAAACAAAAGGAGAAGAATTTGGTATTGTTAAATTTAACGTGTGTCTGAAAAGTAAAAATAAAAACTTATTACTGATTACGATTGTACAGTAAACCAAATTTTTAAAGGGTAGAAAATCTTTACTTTCGTGAATATTTCACGGATTGCTACTAGTAAATTATTAATTGAAATGAAGTTTGTTGTAACAATGTTGTATACCCCTGTAGTAAGAGAGGTATAATTTGAAAATGGAAACACGCCTCATTGGGTAAAGACTACCGAAGATAGGGTATCGAGTTACACTTAGAAAAATAAAAAAATAAAATGATAATAAAACAGACAACGTCTATGGTAATTTATCTCTAGCGAGGCGAAACATTTCACTCCATAAAACACATTATATAAAATATAAAAAAGTTTTTTATTTTATTTTTAATAAAAATAAATTTACGGCGTTAACACTGTGGAGCTCTTTTATATAATTTTTTATTATGAATTAAAAACACTGTTCTTTCTACTTTTGGGTTTATTTTTCTCGACACGTTTCGAAGGAAAAAATCGTGAATGAGGAAAGTAGTTAAAACTCCATATTAAATATTTAATACCAATGAAAACGTATGTTTTCTAGAAGTTTTATTACATTTTATGGGAATGACATGTTTTGCTTTGCTAAAGTATTTGATAATGTATTAAGTGTCTTCATTTGTCGATGAGATCTAATCTAATAATAATAATAATAAATGGGATAATTTATAAAGCGCCATTTATATGAATCACCATCTCAAGGACGCTGCAGAAGATGCTCCGTTTTATCAACTAGATAATAATAATAATAATAATAATGATAAAAAAATATATATAAACATATTTAGTATGAGGGCTGCACCCGACGAAATCGATCAGCCCTTCCTGTCAGGAAATGATAATTTGAAAAGGTGCGTTTTGAGTCTCGATCTAAACTCTGATTGATTCTCAATGCACTTAAGGTCTGCTGGAAGACTGTTCCAGGCTGAAGGGCCGGCTACCGCGAAGGCTCGGTCGCCAAAGTTTTTGCTTGGACAGCGTTTTGGCACAGTCAATCTACCGATCGCAGAAGACTTAGCTGATCGCAATGTACTCGTAGACTGTCTAGCATTCAGGTTCACTACAACTAATATACAACAACAACAACAAACCATCACGCCGTTTCCTATTTGTCCTATTTTCATCATATTTTTGCCAGCTCCGAGCTTCACATCCATACAAAAGGGTTGGCACTAGAACTAAATTATGTACTGTTTATCTTTGCTTTAGTTGAAATGTTTCTATTTGCCGTGATGACTTTGACTTTACCCTTATCGAGTGCAAAAAGGCAATTGATTCATTTGAAGTATGGGCAATCACTTGAAAATGCAAGAATGGAATATACGAATTATTTTTTTTACAATTAGTCTGTGGGAACGATCGTGAAAATAAAATACGGAGAGTCAACTTTGAGACCACGCTTGACGTAAGTTAAGCTAAAATACAATGAAAGAATCGAAAAAAAATATACAAAAGGATGACTCTGTACAAATTATCGCTTTATGATAAATTTTTACCTGGCTCACCTTGAAATCTGTAGCTTTTGACAGCTATCTATTATCTATTGCGTTACAATGTGAAAACAGAGCTTGTCAAACTGTGTGACGTAATAAAAATATTTAATCTTAACTAACTAACAAACCAACACGCCGCGCCGTCTCCCCGAAGGGGTAGCTCGCTTCCTCAACATTCATACATCGTGTCATGCACGCGCGTCGATTTCTCTGACTCCTCACATGGCCGACATTCAATATTTGATTTATTTGATCGTGCCACGTTTTCCTGGTCTTCCTCTATTTCTGGTTCCATTTACATCGTTAACATATAATTTTTTAACCATTCTTTCCTCATTCATTCTTTCCATATGTCCAAACCATCTTAATGATCCTTTAATTATTTTGTTCATAACACTATCATTCGCACCACATTCACTTCTTATATTTTCATTAGACACTCTCTCATATACATAGTATCCACACATTCGTCTAAGAGATCTCATTTCTACTGCATTTATTCTACTTTCATCCTTCTTTTGCCAGTTCCATGCTTCGCTTCCACACATAAGGGTCGGTAGAAGAACACCATTGTGCACTGCCATTCTAGCTTTTTTGGATCTTACAGATATAAAATAAAACACTTTGAATTTAATCACGGTATGGTTATTATAATTGATGCCAACTAGTTTCGCTTCGCTAGCCATGGAAAGAGCCATGTTAGGAATAAGCCTAAGAGACAGAGTCAGAAACGATACGGTGAGAGAAAAAACAAAGGTCACTGACATCATCCACCGGGTGGCGACTCTAAAGTGGCAATGGGCAGGTCACGTAGCCAGAAGCTCAGACGAAAAATGGACAAGAAGACTGCTGACTTGGAGACCGTGGACGGCAAAGAGAAGTGCAAGGCGACCGCAACTACGGTGGAAGAATGATCTGAACAGACACGTCGGAATAACCTGGATGCAGTCTGCACAAGACAGAGTGACATGGAAGCGAATGGAGGAGGCCTTTGTCCAGGAGTGGACGGGAATAGGCTGAGGAAGAAGAGAAGGAGAAGAGTTTCGCTTGGACCTAAGGTTCATCAGGGCCATATAATAACATATATAACAGTTATCAGTAATCATAGTCATATTAGGCAAACGGATATTTTTTTATAAGATTAAAAAAGTCAATTTAGTTAAAACAAGAACAAGTGTATTAATTACAACAACAACAAACCATCACGCTGTTTCCCCGAAGGGGTAGACAGAAGAAGACCGCCACACTACTCGATCATCACACACGTCTCTAGCTTCCTCCACATTCATACAGCGAGACTTACACGCACGTCGATTCTTCCGACTTCTTACATGGCCAACCCTTAAAATTTTATTAATCTGGTCATTCCAAGTTTCCCCGGTCTCTCACGACTCCGTTCTTCATTCACAACGTTAACGTATCCTTTTTTTTATATTGGACTTATTTGCAGTAAATTTTCTAGCACAAAAGCACCCGCATACAATATGTTAAAACATTGAACACGTTAAAGACACCCATTTTGAGAACCACTGGAATATTGAAACTAACTCGCAAATGACATAAACTGATTTACAACAGGTATACTTTACCTGGACGGCTATATCCGTTTTTTTTTTCAGTATATCTTTATAACTATTTTAAATAACAGACTTAAGAAGAAAAAAATGTAAGGCAGACATTTTTTTACACATTGAAAAAAATAACCTTACCTTCACGACATTACTCTGCAAAATTACGTTCCTTCACATTCATAAAGCGTGTCATTCACCCATTCTGACATCTGAAATAATTTTAATAAAACTAACTAATTAACTAACCATTGCGCCGTCTCCTGAAGGAGTAGACAGAAATAATGGACTGACACACTTTTCTTTCCTGACATAATTCTCTCGTTTTTCAACATTCATGCATCGTGTCATGCATGCACGTCGATTTCTCCAACTTTTCACGTGCCCGACATTCAATATTAGATTTAATTATAATATAAATGAAAACGTCTGTCTTATAGGAGTTTTATTTTAATTTTATAGAATGACATGTTTCGCCCTTCTTAGGCATTATCAAAGGTTAGAAAATGTATGGAACCCAACCCTAATGTATGGAAGCGAAGCATGGAACTGGCAGAAAAAGGATGAGAGTAGGCAGAGAGAGATGGGGTAGAGATGAGGTCCCTAAGACGTATGTGTGGTAGAACGATATACGACAGAATCTCAAATGCTGATATAAGAAAGGAATGTAGAGCGGAAGGTAGTATGAACAAAATTATGAAAGGATCGCTGCGTTGGTTCGGACATATGGAACGGTTAATAAAGTATACGTTAATGATGTAAATGGGGTCCGAAGTCGAGGCAGATCGAGGAAAACATGGCATGACCAAATTAATGCGAATGATAGTGTTACGAACAAAATAATGAAAGGGTCATTAAGATGGTTCGGACACATGGAAAGAGTGAATGAAGGCAGAATGCAGAAGAAAGTATACGTAAACGACGCGAATGGAGCTAGAAATAGAGGAAGGTCGAGGAATCATCAAATCTTCTTCTTCTTCTTCCTTGTTGCAGACCTATGTGGTCTGTCCTCCAGAGTGTTGCTCCTCCTGTGAGGTAGACTCCCAGCTGTCCTTCCATCTTTTAGGAGGTCTTCCACGAGGACGAGTCCCATGAGACTGATTATGGAACGCAATATAGGGGAGTCTGGTGGTCTCCATTCTTTGAACATGACCGTACCAGTCCCCTTTTCGCTGTCTGCTCCATCTTATAATATCCCCAAACTCACATACCTCTCTTATTCTGGTGTTCCTCACGCGATTTCTCAGCGTCTTGCCTGCTATCGTCCTCAGTGTCTTCATCTCGGAAGTCCTCAAAACTTGTTTGGTCCTTACTGTGTCTGCCATTGTCTCAAAGACATGTTATTATTGGTCTTACGCTGCTAAATTTAGTAATATGAATTAAAATTTTGCATATTACAATATTAATAGGTAGGTACTTTTTTTTTATCAATAAAGCATTTTTTTGCGTTTAAAATTTTGAAAAAAAGAATACCATCGTGATCTATGGATCGGGTAGGAGCGCTCTCGGCCGATAGGCGCGCTGTATTCCGGTCACGTGTCCTCTCCCGTTTGAAATCGTTCTACGGATCTGAAGTCCGTGCAGAGGTTACGTCTGTTTTGTCTGCATTCTACAATTTTACAATGCGAGACAGTTCCCGCCAAAGGCGTAATTATTTATAACCTAAAAATGGCATGGCACGATATGGAAAATTGACTTCAGGACGGAATATTGAAATAAAATGCAGAAAGTTTCACTAGTTACATTGAATAAAATGAGAACCTTATTTTGCAACGATAATCTTAATCTAAAACTCCGACAAAGAATGGTTAAATGTTATAATATGGTCTGTTCTACTGGCTGTGAAAGTGAATGTAATGAACCGGTTGGAGGCGTTTGAGATGTGGAATACTGAAGATGAAGAATGAGAGGGAAGGATTAATGTCAACTCATTTTTTCAAACTGATTCGAGGCTCTATTGGAGCAAATATGACTTTTTGTTCCTGCTTTGCTATCAATTCTTCTTTGCTTCGTCACGCAGAACCAACCTGCCTCTGGTGATGCCAGTAGGAAGAGCAATTCGGACGTTGAATCTAATCGTTTCGGATTTGAACATTTTCAGTGTCAGTGAGGCAGTATTCATAAAAAATATGTATATTACAGATTCTGGAAAGAGTACTGCCTCACTGACGTCGACATATTTGGGTTCCTTCTGATATGTATGATTTTTTGGTTTCATGTTGTTTTATTTTTGTCTAACTAACTAACTAACTAACCATCACGCCATTTTTCCGGAGGGGTAGGCAGAGAGGATGGATCGCCACAATGCTCTTTCCTGGCACACCTCTCGGGCCTCCTCCAAATTCATACATCGTACCATCCACGCACGTCGATTATTCCGACTTCGAATGTGACAGCCTTTAGTAATTGATTAATTTGGTCATGCCATGTTTTCCTCGGTCGTCCTCGGCTTCTTTTTCCACTCTCGTTGCTTGTGTACAACTTTTAAACCATTCTACTCTCATCCATTCGTTCCATATGTCCAAAACATCTCAGGGATCCTTTTTTAATTTTATCCATGATGCAGTCATCTGCCTTATATCTTTGTCTTACCTTTGTAACACCGTTTTGTGTCCAAATGAGTCGCCTATATGTTTTTCGTTTGTTATGTCTCATTTGTGTATTATGTATAAATAAATAAATGACAAGGAAAAGGGTCCAATCTCTCTTCCTTACCCTCCGGGGAAACGGCGTGATGGTTAGTTAGTTTGAAAAATATAGACGAATTCGAATAAAGATTTACAGAGAATTGAATCCCCTATCGTTGGTTAAAATCGCAGCGCCACTGATCGTGTAGTTCCATTAATTTCCTCTATTAGGAAACACTGCATTCCTGTCTCTCTTGTACAGAGCTATCTATCAATGGTCGATTCCGCGACCAGCTTTATCCGAATACCTTCACATCCCTGATGCTGTTCAACGAATGGGCACTCACAGTACCGTGGTGCCGGAAACCGACAAGATTCCGAATATGAACCGAATCTTATAGATTTACGAACAAAGATTTTTTTTAAATATAATAATGTATGACGATTTGTGATATACGTGCGATGGGCGAGAAATTGGAGCAAGTTACCGAATTTACGTATCTGGGAAGCATGTTTACAAGAGACGGAAAAATGGATAAAGATATCGAAAGAAGGGTTGGTGCTGGGAATAAAATAAATGGCGCACTCAAAGTCATTACTGCAAATAGAAATATATCCACAAAAGCAAAGATGGCAGTACACAATGGAGTTCTAGTGCCAACCCTCATGCATGGAAGTGAAGCTTGGAGCTGGAAGTGTGCGGGAAAACGTTGTATGATAGAATACCGAACGATGAAATCAGAAAGTAATGTAAGGCAGATGACTGCATCATGGATAAATTTAAAAAAGGATCCCTGAGATGGTTTGGACATATGGAGCGAATGGATGAGAGTAGAATGTTTAAAAAGTTGTACACAAGCAGCGTGAGTGGAAAAAGAAGCCGAAGACGACCGAGGAAAACATGGCATGACCAAATTAATTAATTACTAAAAAGCGGCCACATTCGAAGTCGGAATAATCGACGTGCGTGGATGATACGATGTATGAATGTAGAGGAATCCCGAGAGGTATGCCAGGACAGAGCATTGTGGCGATCCATCTACTCTGCCTACCCCTCCGGGAAAATGGCGTGATGGTTAGTTAGATTTTTTTTTTATATCACAAATTTTTTTTTTAAATAAAAAAATTCGTAGCAAATAAAAACGAACCCGATTTAAAATTTTGATTATTACTTTAATACCTTTCCGAAATAACGGATCTGATAGGTTATGGCCCCACGTTTGGGGCGGAGTGATTATTTCGTGACAGGATTTGAATTACTGATATCGCACAATCAACTAGTTACCTGTTTTATCAATTGAAAGATGTTTCAAAATATCATTATATTTTTTTATATTCGAGGGGTTAAATTGTAGCCGTTATAAAATAGTGACAATTTAAAACTATTCGAATTGTAACCATCATAGAACAGTAACAATTTACAACTATGTATTCGGATTGTCAGCATTATAAAACAGTGACAATTTGCAACTATTCGAATTGCATTATAAAATAGTGACAATTTACGACTATTCGAATTGCGAGCATTAAAAAACAGTGTCAATTTTATAGGAGCATTAAAAAGTGACAATTTGGAACTATTCGAATTGTGGGCATTATAAAACAGTGACAATTTACAACTATTCGAATTGTAACCATCATAGAACAGTAACAACTTATAACTATGTATTCGGATGTCAGCATTATAAAACAGTGACAATTTAAAACTATTCGAATTGCGAGCATTATAAAATAGTGACAAATTTATGTAAGCATTATAAAAGTGTCAATTTGCAACTATTCGAATTGTGGGCATTATAAAACAGTGACAATTTAATGTGACCATTATAAAAGTGACAATTTGCAAAAATTCGAATTGTGGCCATTATAAAACAATGACTATTCACAACTATTCGAATTGCGAGCATTATAAAACAGTGTCAATTTTATGTGGGCATTATAAAAGTGACGATTTGCAACAATTCAAATTGTGGCTATTATAAAACAGTGTCAATTTACAACAATTCGAATTGCGAGCATTATAAAATAGTGACAAATTTATGTGAGCATTAAAAAAGTGACAATTTGTAACTATTAGAATTGTGGGCATTATAAAACAGAGAAAATTTAAAACTCTTCGAATTGCAAGCATTATAAAACAGTGACAATTTAATGTGGGCACTATAAAAGTGACGATTGTGGCTATTATAAAACAGTGTCAATTTACAACTATTCTAATTGCGAGCATTATAAAACAGTGTCAATTTTATGTGAGCATTAAAAAAGTGACAATTTGCAACTATTCGAATTGTGGGTATTATAAAACAATGACAATTAATTAATGTTTTTAATTGAAATTTCTTGGTATAAGTTAATTTTAAATAATGTAAACAAAAAAAAGGATACAAAATTTCTTTATTATACTAAATACATAATAATAAAGAAAATTTGTATAATTTTTTTTTTGTTTTCATTATTTACAGTGACAATTTAAAACTATTCGAATAGCGAGCATTATAAAACAATGACAATTTAATGTGAACATTGTAAAAGTGACAATTTGCAACTATTCGAATTGTGGGCATAATAAAACAGTGACAATTTACAACTAGTCGAATTGTCAGCATTATAAAACAGTGTCAATTTACAACTCTTCAAATTTTTGACCATTATAAAATAGTTTTATAAAATAGTCTTCTTCTTTTTCGTGTCAATGACAAGATTGTCTTCATTCGAATTGTGGCCGTTACAGTTTGGACGATAAAACAGGTTAAATATATTTTTACAAATGGAAAATATAGTACTTACATTGGTGGTGAGCTGAGTGGTGAGGGTGTGAACTTTTTCTTTGGCGTCCGTCAGCTCCCGTCTCAGCTTTCTAGCCTCGTGAGCTTGTCTCTCCTCAGCCGAGCTGTGGAGTGACGATGCTGTGGAGACCAAGCTAGCCGTAGATCCGTGAGCTGAAGAAATAAACCATGGTTAGATCTCGCCAATAACCAGAGTCACAACATTACTAAATTTACGATTTTAATTTTAAACATGCATGTACAGAATTATACATTCTTCCTCTTCTTCTTTATTTAGGACTAGACTGTCCTGGGATATATTATAGATATCCAGTTGTATTATATTATCAAATGATTTTCTGAAATCTCTTGATGGAAGTTCATTTTAAATAATAATTAAATAAAACGATATATGTTTTTTAAATTATTTCCATTTTTGTCTTTATTTCGACAACGACCGGTTTCGCAAGGCTCGCTGGCATCAACAGACTGGTGACACTGTTATAAACTTACACCTTTATATACATACAGATCAGGGGTAGTAAACATGATTCTATAAAAAATTATATAAAATGGTTTCGCCAAACTCGCTGGCATCGACAGACTGGTGAGTTTTAAACTTACACCTTTATATACAGATCAGGGGTGGTAAACATGATCTTATATAATAACAGTGTCACCAGTCTGTCGATGCCAGCGAGCCTGGCGAAACCGCTCGCTGTCGAAGTAAAGACAAAAAGTGGAAGTAGTTAAAAACATCGTTTTAATTAATTATTATGTATCATATTACATTACATTATACATAAGAGTAGAACATATGACGGTTGTGACAGAAGTGCCAACGGCGAGAAATTGAATCAAATTACCTGGTAGGTATGTTTACAAAAGATGGAAAAATTGAGAAATACATCAAAAGAAGGGTTGGTGGTGGGAACAAAATCAATGGTGCACTCAAAGTCATCACTGCAAATACATATATCCACTGAAGCAAATATGGTAGTACATAATGAAGTTATAGTGCCAACCCACACGTATGGAAGTGAAACTTGGAGTTGGCAAAAGAAGGATGAAAGTACGATAATGCCGTAGAAATGATATGACTGACAATGGGAGTAAGGAAGAAATGTAAAGCAGATGATTGCATCATTAGTAAAATTAAAAATGGATCCCTGAGATGGTTTGGACATATGGAACGAATGGACGAGAGAAGAATGGTCAAAATGTTGTAAACAAGCAGTGTGTGGAAAGAGAAGCCGTGGAAGACCAAGAAAACCATGGCATGACCAAATTAATCAAATACTAAAGGCAGTCACATTCAAAGTCCAAATAATCGACGAGCGTGCATGGTACGATGTATGAATGTAGAGAATACAGCTTTGTTGGTCTGCATTAGGAAGGCTGGGCAACATCTTCAAGTCGGACAAGCCACAGAATTTAAAAACAACAGTGTGTGTTACCTGTGATGACCTATGAGACATGGACTTTAACTAAAGAAGCAATGCACAAGATTGTTGGACAACGTGCCATGGAATGATCCATGTTATTTACAGACCATATACCCAACGTGGAGATTAAAAGACCCACCAGGGTCACTGATATAGGGATTCGCATTAAAAGGATGAAATGGCAATGGGCTGGACATGATGATGGAAGATGGAGCCAGCCTACGAGGCGAGAGACCGAGAGGGATAGCTTGGGGATGGAGAGGCTTACGTTCAGCAGCGGATGGAGACAAGCTGACGAAGAAAATTAACGTTATGTTTAGTTACCGTCATCGTTCTTCTTGTAGTGCGAGTGCCTGGAGTGATGCTGCGAGGGCAGGATCAGCTGGTGCTGGGGTATGAGCCCCATGTGAGGGGGAGAGAGGGCAGACCGCGGGCTAGGTGAGGGCGGCTCTGAAGCTCCATACGGGACTCCTGAAACAACACACATTGTAAAGACGACGACCTTCGTGGCCGAGTGGTAAGTGCATTGACTGCCACCCCGAAGGTTCCGGCTCGATTCCCGGCGAGGGCAGTGTTGTTGTCACACTGTCTTTGGTCTGGTGTAGAATTCACGTGACAATAAAGTGGTGATAGATTAGCTACCTATCACGTGTCACGAGAATCACTATGATAGCTATAACACCCTTTACATCGATTTGGCTCATGCTGTCATGATGTAAAGAGCGATTCAACAAAATAATAATAATAATAAAGCTTCGGTACAATTTGGGGTCCGAAAACGGTGAAACTATTACAGAATCAAATCAAATCGGATATTCTTTAAAAAGATATTACAAACATATTTATAGTTCAAGGCATCTATTTGAGAACATGTAAAATATAGGTGTTTTTTTTAGAGGTTTGGTTTTTGAACTGGCAACATTGTTTCTACAGACTGTCAATTTGACAGTTGACAGTTATTATTTTATTATTTTTTATTATCGAGGGTAACAAACAGCAATTACAGTATATGAGTATAAACACATAGAGACAACAAAACAAGGCCAATAACATGCTACCACAAATATTATATAACAACTGACATAAGGTTAAATATATAAGAGTAATAAAGTAACACTTTGATAAGATAAAGAGAAAACTATTAGTAATAATGAATTAAAAATTAAATATAATTTTAAAATGTAAAAGAAAAAAGAAAAAGACAAGAAAAGAAAAAAAAAAAAAAATAGAGTAACTAATTTCATTAGCCCCGAAGGGTTGCTCCAACCATTTTTTTAAAATCACTTTCATTAAGATGGAACACATCGATGTTACTAAAGCACTTATTGTACGTGTCGCACGTCCGGTACACCGCCGCACTCTGAGCGTAGTTAGTCCGATAAGCAGGAAGGTGGAATATTTGGTTCGCAGTGTGTCTTGTGCGAAGCATAGGGGTATTCAGTAATAATTTACTAAGAAGTTCGGAGTTGTCTATTTTGAAGTGAATGATTTTGTGAAGCAACATCATATCATTAATTGTTCGCCTATTTTCGAGAGAGTCCAAGGAATAAAAATTAAGGGCAGAATTATAATTCGCAAATGACCTGCACATTTTGAAATTAATGTGTTTAATGAAATTTTTTTGGACTCTTTCGATGCGTTGAATATGCGCTGCATAGTAAGGAGACCAAACGGGAGATACGTATTCGAGTAGTGAGCGAACCATGGTTGTATAAAGAACTTTGAGAGCTGTGATGTTCTGAAAGGGTTTGCATGTACGCAATATGAATCCTAATGTCCTGTAGGATTTGTCTAAAATGCCATCAATGTGACTTACGAAAGTGAGTTTCGAGTCCATTGTGACTCCGAGATCTCGCATGCGATCTGAGTTAGATAATCTTGTGTTATTAATAAAATAGTCATGATTGTGCGGGTTGATTTTACGAGAAAACGAAACTTTGAGACATTTGTCAGCATTGAGGGTTAGTTTATTTATCTTACAATAATCAGAGAGTCTGTCGAGATCAGACTGAAGTTTATGGCAATCGGATATGTCAGAAATATTCAGAAAGACCTTCATGTAATCAGCAAAAAGGAGGTGTTTGGAGTAGAGGAAACAGTTGCCAATATCATGAATATAAAGAATAAAGAAGAGGGGTCCCAGATGGGAGCCTTGAGGAACTCCGGATGGAATTCCCACGAAGTCTGACTTGAAGCCACCAATCACCACAGCCTGTCTTCGATTTTTGATATATGAATTTATCCATCTTAGAAGGTCACCGTGGATTCCAAGTCTGCCAAGTTTATCTAGGAGTACGCTGTGATTTACCTTATCAAAAGCTTTGGCGTAGTCAGTGTATATGGCATCAGTTTGGAGTCCGCGGTGCATGTTCGAAATAATATAGTCAGTGAACGGTATCAGATTGGATAAAACAGATTTGTTACGGAGGAAACCATGTTGTTGATCACTCAGAACACATTTAAGAGAGGGATATAATTGGTCATATACAATACGCTCGAAAATCTTACTAATGGCAGATAAAATGGAGATTGGACGATAGTTCTTGATGAAGCTTTTGGGTCCTGATTTGTGAACTGGAATAATAAAGGCTTCTTTCCATTTATCTGGAAAGCAACCTTCAGATAGAGAACGGGTAAAAAGGATAGAAAGAGGTTCAGCGAGGGTTTTTGCACAGTTAAATAAGTATAATGGCGATATTCCATCACTTCCAGCACCTTTGTTGGTGTCGACACCTGATAAATATCTGGCGAGTGTGTTCCAAGACAGCTTCCGATGTTAGTGGTGTTTGAGGGCTCGTAGGAGTTTATAGTCAGTACAGGGGTAGTGTCACAATCAAAGACAGAATGAAAATAAGTGGAGAACGCATGGCTGATATTTCTGCCACCACTTATTGATTTATTATCATCAATAGACATTATCTTTGGAAGGGAGTTATTCTTGTACTTGGTCTTGACGAATCGCCAAAAGGAGTTTGGATTATTAGTAATATTCATTTCGGTAGAGTGAATATATTCAGAAAAACATTTCCTGGCCATATGCTTTTGGCGAGTTCTCAGCAAAGAAAAGGTGTGATAATCAAGGGAATTTTTATATTTGGTAAACCGCTTGTGATATTTGATCTTTTCTTTGGTAAGTTTTACAGTTGATTTGTACTCAATACGTTTTGCCATTTTGCCCAGTTGCTCAATAAAGGTGTCGAAAATTGGACATTGGACACGATTGCGCTTCATTCGAGCTAGCCGTGGCGCTCAAATACCCGAAATCATATTTAACAATAATGGCATAAAATTATCTATTAAATAAAGCCAATGTCATAGACATTAACATTATTTTAATGTGTTTTTTTTTTCATTTTGAATTTGTATACCTCTAAAAAAAACACCCATATTCACATTGTTATATAAAGGTTTTTTTAGAGGTATACAATTTCAAAATGAAAAAAAAAAGTATTAAAATAATGTTAATGTCTATGATATTGGCTTAATTTAATAGATAATTCTATGCCATTATTGTTTAAATATGATTTCGGTCATATGAGCGCCACGGCTAGCTCGAATGAAGCGCAATCGTGAAGTCCAATTTTCGAGCAACTGGGTGAAATGGCAAAACGTACTGACTATCAACTGTCAAATTTAAAGTCTGTAGAAACAATGTTGCCAGTTTAAAAACCAAACCTCTAAAAAAACACCCTGTACCAGGAACGCATGAGATATGGTTAGACCTTAGGAAGACAAGTTACTCTCTAAAATCAAGATTGCGGCAATTGGGTGAAGTAATTACCTTGTCCATCTCCATAGTTAACGGGTAGACAGTAGTAAGGCTCGTACTCTCCCTCGGAAGACCTCTGCAGCATAGACGGATACAGCTTCTCAGATTTAGTAGATCTGGGGAAAAGAATCTTAATTAATAAATTTAATCTTAATGTATAAACCACATCTCATAATAATGAAAATATAAGTGTCGAAAAACTGCGATCTAAAGAGACAGAGTCAGAAATGAAACAGTGAGAGTAAAAACAGAGGGCACAATTTCATGTCTCATTCAAATAGTTAATGTATACTTTCTTCAGCAGTATTTTTTTATTCTTTCTCTCTAAGACATAGTAATGAAACTTACATAATTTTGTTAACAATGCTTTTGTTCATATTGCATTCATTTCTTATATCTGTCTTTGACACTCGAGAATGGTTATCCTTACAATATCATCATCACCAGTCAGTTCTGCCGCGCTTACAATAAACGCATCAACTAAGGTTTTGGTCGAAATTTAGTTATTACATTATCTGGTATCAGAAAAACGAGATCTACAACGTTCATGATTTCTTCATTTTCTCAGTTTTTCAGTTTTCATAAATGCATTAACTAAGACTTGGAGTGCAGTTTTACTTATTAAGAACGCACTAGCTGTAGTTAGTACAGACTTGTTTTCTAGCATTCAATAGCTTCTTAGTCATAAATGCACTATGTTTGAGGAACCTCACTCACAACCTCACATACAAGATTTTACAATATTTGTATCAAAGAGCTATTTTCCTTAACATAAATGCATTATGTGATGTAGTTGCACTTATCATATGTATTGTAGCTTACTATATAAAATGCATTGAATTGATTTAATATGATTATACATCACGTAGGGTAGTTGATGCGTTTATGACTAGTTATTATGGCCTAAAAGTAAATATTAGAGGCTGCTAGCGATAAGTACTTTTTTAAAATTATATGTACACTATATTTAATTTATATATGTTTGTGTTTTTTAGTATTCTTAATCCTTTTTTCTTTGATTTGGTACAACTTTCATGTTGGTATCTTATCTAGTTCCTGAGATACAAGCAAAATATAAATAAAAAGGCTATCTCGAAAAGCGGCAAACCCTAGTTAATGCGTTTATCTTAAGTGCGGCAGAGTTGTCCAGTGCTGGACATAGGTCTCCCTTCCCGACATCCACAACTCTCTATCCCATTCCACTCTATGCAATTGAGCTCCAACCATGTCATAAGATGCTTGTGGTTTTCCCAGATTTCTGTGGTCCGTTCTAAGTTGCCACTTTAGGGTGCGTCTAGTCCATCGATTATCAGTTGTCATCGCTATATGGTCCGCACAATTCCACTTAAACGAAGCTATTTTGAATGCTACATCGCCAACTTTGGTCCTTTCTTTGATCCATTTATTTCGTTTCCTGTCTCGCAGACTGATGTTCAATATCCTACTCTCCATTGCCCGCTGGGTCACTCGGAGTTTCTGTATTGTTATTTTTGTGAATGTCTTCCTCTTTTTCTTCCTTGTTGTAGACCTATGTGGTCTGTTCTCCAGAGTGTTGCTCCTCCTGTGAGGTAGACTCCCAGTTGTCCTTCCATCTTTTAGGTCTTCCACGAGGACGAGTCCCATGAGGCTGATTATATAGTGCAATATAGGGGAGTCTGGTGGTATCCATTTTTTGAACATGACCGTACCAGTCCCTTTCCCGCTGTCTGCTCCATCTCCTCATAATATCCTCAACCTCACATATCTCTCTTATTCTGGTGTTCCTCACACAATCTCTTGTGTCTTGCCTGCTATCGTCCTCAGTGTCTTCCTTGCCTGCTATCATCCTCAGTGTCTTTCTTGCCTGCTGTCGTCCTCAGTGTCTCTCTTGCCTGCTATCGTCTTCAGTGTCTTTCTTGTTTGCTATTGTCCTCAATGTCTTTCTTGCCTGCTATCGTCCTAAGTGTCTCTCTTGCCTGCTATTGTTCTCATTGTCTTTCTGGCCTGCTATCATCCTCAGTGTCTTCATTGGGAGGAAGCAAGGATCTTACAATATGTAAAAGCTTACAAGGTAAATCCGTAATTAACAATAAAGTGTTATTGTTTTAATAATAAATTCACCACAAAGAAACATATTTTCCAGTAATATAAAGTGTTTTTTTTTTAAATTTTTACATTTACCACTTACTTATCCGGATGATGGAGATTGCAAACAACCGCAGAAACGTCTGTTACAAAAGATGTAAAGGGACACAATTGAACCCATGAACAAACAAATGAAAAACATGTGCAGAAACAATATAAAATGTGTTGAAGCATCTGCAATTCACACGACATAAGCATTGCATTGTTTCACCTTGTTGAGATGAATTATATTATCACCGTGGCAAAAGCTGGCATATTGTGCAATCAATCAAAATGTCAGATTTTATTATGATTATTATTATTTAATTAAATAAATCTTCACATCATTATGGATATAAAGATTCAAATAAGATATTAATACAATTATGAATTTGCAAAATGATCACTGAAGTTTTTGTTTCTCGCATTATAAATAATGCGAAAAAAAATCTTTATAACAAACTAACAAACCACCACGCTATTGCGGAGGAGTAGGCAGAGAGGAGTACGCTATACTGCTCTATCCTGATATAAATTTCTAGCTTCCTCTACATTTATACATTGCAACATGCACGCTCGTCGATTTTTCTGACTTCCAATGTGTCCGCCTTGCATTATTTGATTAATTTGGTCATGCCATCCTTTGCTTGGTCTTCCACGTCTTACCTTTTCAGTCACACTGCTAGTATTCTTCTTTTTGTCCTGTCACACCTCCGTGGTGCATAGGGCCTCAAGGAACCTTCTCCACCCGACTCTATCGCATGCCTGATGCCTAACATCATCCCAAGTAAGGCCTGCTGCCTTCACCTCGTCCTGCAGGGCTCTTCTCCAGGTGGCTCTAGGTCTGCCTCGCTTCCTCTTTCCCCCAATAGGGGACCAATCTAGTGCGCCCTAAGCGATGCAGGCTGGGTTCTGTCTCCGTAGGTCACGTTAGAAGTCGACAGAATCAACGTGCGTGTATGACTCGTTGTATGAATGTGAAGGAAGGTAGAGAGGTGTGTCAGAATAGAGTAGTGTGGCGGTTGTTTCTCAGCCTACCCCTGTGAATGGTTTGTTTTTGTTTTTTTACATATTATTTAATCAAATAATACAACTTCATATGAAGTATACAATAGAAAATCAACAAACTTTGCCAATTTTTTATATTTAAATATTTTTTTTACTGATTTTGTTCCAATTCATTTGAATCCAATCAAGCATACTTGCTTGTAAAATGCACAATTAATTTATAGGTTAAAATCAAATTTTAAGGCTGGCAACATTATTGTCTTGACGACATTGTTACCGGTTGTTTATAAAAATTACATTTTGTATACTTATTGCATTAGTTATATTTTAGTCAGAATGAATTAGATATGGTGGGATTATAAAATAATGCTTGTTACTGGTTCCACTCATCTAAAACTTTGATCCTTATTTCAAAATGTATTTTTAACTCTGTTTTGCGTATTTAGTGCGTAAGCTTGGTGGTCGGTGTAAATAATACATATCTATGGGCGTTTTTTTTAGAGGTATACAATTCATATTCAAAATGAAAAAAACACATCAAAATAATGTTAATGTCTATAATATTGGCTTTATTTAATAGATAATTTTATGCTTGAAGTCCAATTTTCGAAAATTGTCATCTTTGTGGATGCGTATTATCCACTAGAGTGTACGTGGTGCGAAAACGATCCATGGTCTTCCGAATAACTTGCTCGGATGGACGATTATGTCAAATTTGCACAATTTGCAAGCGCTGTTCTGACGTCAGTCTATTCATGGTGAAATGGCAAAACGTACTGACTACAAATCAGCTGTCAAATTGACAGTCTGTAGAAACAATGTTGCCAGTTTAAAAACCAAACCTCTATAAAAAACCTTTATAAGAGGTAGATGGTATATCTTTATATAAGGTAAAATTTGATGAATAAACCATTTTTTTTCAATTGTTACCACAATCACAGTGCTGAAGAAATAAACAAAAGAGCGTGGTACAAAAACAGAAGCTCAAAACGATGATAAAATTAAGGATACATGCCAAAAGCTAATAGTAAACATTTATATCTTTCAACAGACTTCTACCCAACTAGTAATGTACCTTGGAAAGGTCCGATCCCTGAGGTAGCTAGTAATTGAAATAAATCCTCATTAACACCACCAAATATATTTATTGTTTGAACAATGGTGTAAAAAATTATGAATATGGCATAAAAATAAAACGGCCAAAACAATGGATGTTTTTAATAATGAAATAAAACAATGTTTTTTTAACTAATTCCACTTTTGTCTTTATTTCGACAGCGACCGGTTTGGCCAGGTTCGCTGGCATCAACAGACTGGTGACACTACTGTAAACTTAGTCCTTTATACAGGTATACATACAGATTAGGGCTGGTAAACATGATTCTATACAAAAATAATCTTCATATCTTTTGTATAGAATCATGTTTACTACCCCTGATCTGTATGTATACAAATGACTAAGTTTACAATAGTGTCACCAGTCTGTCGAACCCAGCGAGCCTGGCGAAATCGGTTGCTGTCGAAATAAAGACAAAAGTGGAAGTAGTTAAGAAACATTTTTTTTTTTATTATTTAACATCGCACCGTGAGTGTAAAACCGAAACAAGTGCAAATGTACAGTTTGGAGCTGTACAGAGACAATAAGATAAGCGGAGACTAGAGGCTTTTGAGATGTGGTCCTATAGAAGACTCTTTGGAATTTCCTGGAGAGACCACATCACGAATGAGGAAGTTCTTCAAGGAATCGAAGGAGGAAGGCACCTGCTCAGGACCTTGTCCGAAAGGCGTGCAAGATGGATCGGCCATGTAATACGCCAAGAAGGTCTCTTGCATGCCATAATGGAGGGTATGACCGAGGGGACAAACTCTAGGGGACGCCCACGCCGAGAGTACCTGGAGGACCTGTTGGTGGACGTGCGCTGCTCATCATATGCAGATTTCAAAAGAGCCGCACAAGACAGGGAAAAATGGAAGAGAATAATGGAGGAAATTGCTGCAAACCAATCCCAGGATTGAAACCAGAGAAGAAGAGAAGAGATCTCCAAACTGTATATTTGCACTTGTTTCGGTTTTACACTCACGGTGCGACATGAACTTCCATCAAGGGATTTCAGTAAAATCATTTGATTATCTTAAAAATGCTAACGGATTTCTTTATTTTATTTTTTTGAATAAAAGATTAACACCAAAGATTTTAATCAATAAAATAATAATTTATTTTACAATCTTCAATATGAGCATAAAATAGCTCATTATTATGAAGGAGGAATCTGGTTGTGTCCAGGCTCGAACCCAAGTCACCTGGATCAGGAGCCAAGCATTCTATCCCCTAGACCAGTGTTCCGCAAAGTTTTCTCACCTACGGCACATCTAAGTTCTTCCTAGAATTCCGCGGCACACCAAAAGCTAAAATTCAATCTGGACGTAGACGTCGATTAGCTCAGGAGACGTTGGTAACCTTGTTTTTTGCCAGCAACTTCCGGCCAGTAGAAATCTGCGGACCTTTTTCACGAAAAAGCCGAATAGCCTAAGAAAACAATAAAAAAAAAGATCACCAACGTTCCGACTAAATGTTTTTTTCTTTATGTATTTGGCCACGGCACACCTGATCCGGTTCACGGCACACCAGTGTGCCGCAGCACACCGTTTGCGGAACACTGCCCTAGACCACCACCCGATCTATATATATTTCTATTCTACCTAATACTGTTGCTTCTGTTGAGGCGTGACGGTGCGGGCTGATGAAGGAGACGAGGTGCTGCACGGGATCCGCCCGCTCCTGGTCCTCCGGGCTGCAGGCTCTGGAGACTCTCCATGGAATCACACTCGGAGAGACGACCGGTGGCGGAGTATGTATTGCTGGAAAACAAAATTTTCGTTTATAACAACAGCAAAAAATCATGCCATTTCTTCCCAAGGGTAAGCAAAGTGATTGGACTCCCACAATACTCTATCCTGACTCCTCCACATTTATACAGCGAGTCATACATGCACGTTGATTCTTGTGACTTCTAACTTTAAAATTTAAGAGACCTTTAAAGTTTTACCTCATTTAACGCTTAGAAAAGCTAAGATGGCAGTTCACAGTGGTGTTCTTGTATCAAACCTTATGGATAGAAGAGGCTGTATGCTAAGGCATTGTATAATATCATTTCTTGTCAACATTAAATTATGCCTCAGCAATGCAAAACATGTCATTCTCATAAAATATAATAAAACTTTTATAAAACTGATGTTTTCGTTTTTATTAATTATTTAATATGGAGCTTTACATCATTGTTCAAGAAACAAGAAGACTCCCGATTATCCGGGACACTTGAGTCATTGAAAAAATATTTCACAATATTACTTACAATGCATATGTCACAATGACATTGGACATTTAGTTCACATTGGCGCCATCGCCAACATACATTTGTGTCTCTAGAGTCGTAATTTTATTTTACTGTAAAAGTGTCTATGGTATGATGGATAAACGCAAACAAGTCGTACTTTCAATTGAACAAAAACTTGAAATAATTAATAAGTTTGAAAATGGTGCAACTATTAAATATTTATTGAATCAATATAATGTTGGTGATCAAACTATACGGGACATCATTAATAAAAAGATAATTTGTTTTGTTTTTGGATTAACCGGGAAATCGATTATACGGGATTTTTTCACCATCCATCCCGGAAAATCGGGAGTCTACTGTACTAATGTGCAAAGGCAAATAGCCGCAAGTTAAAAATAGTAGTTTTGAGATAAACGGGTATATAGTTTTATTTTGTTTTTTGCTATATTTTATCATTTAAAATAAGTTTTCTTATGCAAACTAAGTTTTAAAAGTAAGAATACAGTTCTTAGAAATGATTAAGACGTGTTTTTGCCATAAAAGTATAGTAAGCTTCATAGCTAGACCGTAGAACAAATAATTTGGAAATGGGCGGCAATTTAAGTTGCTGTCATTTGCCAGGATACTTAATGTGTCGCAGCAAAAGGCTGCAAATTTTGGCAGTTAAAAAGGTAAAAGCCGTGGTAAAAAGCAGCAACAAATGATGCTTTTTGCCAAACCATGTATCAAATTAATTTTGCGGCTATTGGGATAGTGAATATCTCAGTAAAGGAAAGAGATAGAGACAAATCTGTGATTGTATATGATAGAGGCCAGTTATAAGAATGCTTTGAGCCGTGTTACGCCAAACAGCCGCAACTTAAGTTACGGCTTGTTGCCTTTACACATTAGTGTTATATGTTTTAAGAGTGTTGAATTGAATTGAATGCTTCTTACCTGTGTCTTAACCAGGAGGTGTAGGGGCTTCCGTAGTCTGACTTGACATCGGAGTATGTCTGGGTGTCAGAAAGACTTCCATCGCTGATCTTCATCCCGCCCCTCGGTGGGATCCTGGAACATGAAACAACAGACAAATTATTCATCCTGCTTACACGGAGACATACGCTATACATAATTGGAAATTGAATCAATTTAAATACTGCCTGCAACACCCTATTAGGGTATATTAGAATTATTATTATATCGCCCTGATGAAGCTTGGGTCCAACCGTAATCCCTCCTAAACGGCTGAATTAAACAATTTTTTTTGTGTGTGTTTGAGCAAGTCCTTGGATGGTTAAGATTCACAATTGGACCTGGTGGCGCTGCGATCTAGTTGGATAAATGATACATGTTAAGGAAGCCAGAGATGTTATGTAAGGACAGAACAGTGTAGTGATCATGAAGAGTCATACATTATAATTTCTTACCAATATAATCTCCGCATTTTTAATGAAATAATGAAGAAAGGTTGGCATTTCACATAACACAAACAAATGAATTTTAAATCTTAGGAAAACTGTGAAAAATTCTAACATTAGATAACTCACGAAAATGGAATATGCACTCGATGTAAGCATTAATATTTTTAAGTAAAATTAAATACGAAGTTAGGTAGAAATAATCGCTTCCTGAATATTCATATATCGTGTCATGTACGCACATTGATTTCTTCCATTACTCACGTGGCTGACATTTAATATTTGATTGTGCCACATTTTCCTCGGTCTTTCTCTAATTTTGTTCTGTTAAAAGGGTTGGTGCAGGTAACAAAGTGAATGGAGCTTTAAAAGTAGTTAAGTGCCTGCAACACCCTATTAGGGTATATTAGAATTATTATTATATCGCCCTGATGAAGCTTGGGTCCAACCGTAATCCCTCCTAAACGGCTGAATTAAACAATTTTTTTTGTGTGTGTTTGAGCAAGTCCTTGGATGGTTAAGATTCACAATTGGACCTGGTGGCGCTGCGATCTAGTTGGATAAATGATACATGTTAAGGAAGCCAGAGATGTTATGTAAGGACAGAACAGTGAAGTGATCATGAAGAGTCATACATTTTAATTTCTTACCAATATGATCTCCGCATTTTTAATGAAATCAATGACGAAAGGTTGGCATTTCACATAACACAAACAAATGAATTTTAAATCTTAGGAAAACTGTGAAAAATTCTAACATTAGATAACTCACAAAAATGGAATATGCACTCGATGTAAGCATTAATATTTTTAAATAAAATTAAATACGAAGTTAGGTAGAAATAATCGCTTCCTGAATATTCATATATCGTGTCATGTACGCACATTGATTTCTTCCATTACTCACGTGGCTGACATTTAATATTTGATTGTGCCATATTTTCCTCGGTCTTTCTCTAATTTTGTTCTGTTAGCATAATTAATAAAGGGTTGATGCAGGTAAGAAAGTGAATGGAGCTTTAAAAGTAGATATTGGAAACAAGAATTTATCAATGAAAACGAAAACGGCCGTTCACAATGGAGTTCTGGTCTCAACCCTAATGTATGGAAGCAAAGCATGGAACCGGCAGAAGAAGGATGAGAGCAAAATAAATGCGGTAGAGATGAGGTCCCTAAGACGAATGTGTGATAGAACGATATACAACAGAATCTCAAATGCTGATATAAGAAAGGAATGTAGAGCGGAAGAAGGTATTATGAACAAAATTATGAAAGGATCGCTGCGTTGGTTCAGACATATGGAGCGCATGGATGGAGAAAGAATGGTTGAGAAAGTATACGGTAATGATGTAAATGGAGTACGGAGTCGAGGCAGACCGAGGAAAACATGGCATGACCAAATTAATCAAATTTTAAAGGTTGGTCATGTTAGAAGTCGGAAGAATCGACGTGCGTGTATGACTTGCTGTATGAATGTGGAGGAAGCTAGAGAGGTGTGCCAGGATAGAATAGTGTGGCTGTCCATTTTCTCTGATGGTTTGATTGTTTGTTTGCCATTTGTTCTTCATTCATTCTTTCAATATGTCCAAAACTACTTCATTATTTTGTTCAAAACACTTTCATTCCCACTACATTCGCTTCTTATATTTGCATTTGACACTATCATCTATAGATTTACCTCACATTTGTAAGAGATCTCATTTAAACTGCATTTTGTACTTGCATCCAACCCTTTCAGCTCTTTCATACACCTGTCCATTTTTTTCTTCTTCTTTAGGTCCAAAGCATCTCTGTCCTGTGCCACTTAGAACACATTCTCAACTCATTCCTGTCCATTCTCTTATATTTCACAGCCAGGACAACTATCTTCTACCAATTCCCCGACATCCCTTATCAATCGAAGAAGGTGGTATCTTTCTCCCCTTAGCACATGACCCAAATATGAGACCTTTCTAACTTTCACACTCGATAACAACTCTCAATCGACACCTGTCCATATATAGATTAAATAACCACGGGACATCACGCAACCCTTTTTTACACATTTTTTCCTCAGCCTATTTCCATCCACTCCTAGACAATGACCTCCTCCATTCGCTTCCATGTCACTCTGTCTTGTGCAGACTGCATCCAGGTTATTCCGACACATCTGTTCAGATCATCCTTCCACCGTAGTTGCGGTCGCCCTACACTTCTCTTTGCCGTCCACGGTCTCCAAGTCACTAATTGATATCAAACCAGGTTGTGGATGTCCATTTACTCTGACACTAGCAGCACTCTAATATATAATACAAAAAAGATAGATATTGTTTTAAAAGTGATAAGTATTACAAATGTTATTGAAAAGAACGATTCGGTAAGACAGATAGTTGTGCACTGCAATATGATTTGAGATGGATGGGACGATATTACACTTGAGAATATTAGAGACAAAAATAGTTCACCATATATAATTGACATTTCAATTGAATGTAATAAAACTGGCTACTTGTCTACTGTACTACTTATGTGCTGTGGAAGTATTTACATCCAGTGGACATTTGCTCAACACAATGACAAGCCATCTAATGGTATAATACAATACATATTTATTGTTTTTTGAACAATGTAAAACTCCATATTAAATAATTAGCGTTAGCGAAACAGCTGTCGTGAAAATTTCAAAGAAATATAATTAATTGTGATATTCTATAACAGTGTTTTTATTTAAACAGTTAAGTATTTCTTCTATATACGCCATACTTTGTGTTGTTATGATAGTTTATTTCTATTTAACTATTTTATACACTTTTTATATACAACATTTTATTAAAAAATAAAATTATATAGACATGTTTCGGACAAATAGTCCTTCTTCAGTAAAGATACATATTTATAAAAATATTATAAAATTGTTGTCGTTTCCTTGATCTGACAGATGTTATAAAGAACTTGAAACTATTATTTTAAATTTTAAATTGAATCATAATATTTGTTATAACAAAAGCATAAACGTTCCAAAATAAATCTTTATAACATCTGTCAGATCAAGTAAACAACAACAATTTTATAATATTTTTATAAATATGTATCTTTACTGAAGGACTGTTTGTCCGAAACATGTCTATTACATTATTCCATACATTAAAAAAAAAAAAAATTTAAACATAAATATAGTTTTATTAAACAAAAACTTAGATGTATTTTTTACTGTAATTCTGTAAATCTATTGTGGACCTGATGGAACTTTTTTTTTGTGGACCGGAAAGGGTTAAACATATTTGCTTTATGAATTTATGGTTTTTCATACATTATTTCATCAAATATTATTGCCTCTCTATATAACGATCTCTATCTATAACAATGACAATGCCCAGTCCCTTATAAAGAGAGACTACTGTAGTACCTAATCCCAATACAGTGATATCATAATTGGAAACTACTGAATAAAAAAATGTTATAATAAACTGAATGCTTATAATATTAAAATAAAACAATTATTGTTTGTGACTAACCTGTGATGTTGGAAGAGGACAGCAAAGTCGTGGGAGCCGGGCTTAGGCAGGCTCTGCGAACCCATCATCAGTCTCTCTCGCACCGACTGCGACAGCTGGGAAGCTGCACTGCCACTCAAGGAGAAGCTCTTCACACCTGCTCCTCCTTCTGGAAACAAACGCAATAACTCTTAAAATATTTATTGTTTCTTGAACAAGGCAGCTGCAATCTCTGGCATTCTAAAATCCACAATATGGAAAAACAAAGACATGGCCATTAAGAGTAAGATGAGAATCTATAAAACATACGTAAGACCAATAATAACATATGGCGTCGAAGCGAGGGCAGACACATTAAGGACCAAACAAGTTGAGAGGACTTTTGAGATGAAGACACTGAGGACGATAGCAGGCGAGACACTGAGAGATTGCGTGAGGAACACCAGAATAAGAGATATGTGAGGTTGAGGATATTATAAGATGGAGCAGACAGCGAAAAAAGGGACTGGTACGGTCATGTTCAAAGAATGGACACCACCAGACTTCCCTATATTGCATTGCATAATCAGCCTCATGGGACTTGTCCTCGTGGAAGACCTCCTAAAAGATAGAAGGACGGTTGGAGTCATTTGTGGACACTCGTAGGTCTACTGTCTTGGACATGTTAATTTTGAAACCTACTTTTGCCGCTTCCTCGTGAAGTCTACACAGCTTCTGCTCTGTATTCACCCGGTTTATCGAATTTGTCATTGTTTAGTATCTGCCATTTATGTATAGAAGTGCTACACTTTAAATAATATCTCAGTGCGAAGTATGTACTCTTTAAAGTTTCAGTTGAAAGAAAATAAACAATTGAAAAACGAGGAGATAGCGACTTACTGTGAATCTGCAAGTCTTGAGTGCAAGTCTGGGTCCCTCCAGAAACCTTGACCTTAGTTCTTGGCACGGCTGACACTTGGGCCGTCCTGCCTCCTCCTGCAAGTAAAGTTATAAAAATGTAACAACAAGAACTATACACAAACAATTGAGGATATTTCACAATCAAGGTATTAAATGTATGAAAGAGCTGAAAGGGTTGGATGTAGGTGCCAAAATGAGCGGAGTGTCAGTAAGCTGTCTCTTGTATGCGGATGACGCTGTCCTTCTTGCAGACAACGAGCATGAACTACAAGTCCTGGTGAATTGTATGTATGAGGTATGCATGCGAAATGATCTGATGATGAATGTTAATAAGTCCAAGGTAATGATTTTTGAAAAGGAAGAAACCACGATAGTCTGCAACATTAGCGTGAATGGTGAAAATTTGGAGCAAGTAGTTGAGTTCGTGTATTTAGGTAGTATGTTTACAAGAGATGGGCGAGTGGAGAGGGATATTGAAAGAAGGGTTGGGGCAGGCAACAAAGTGAATGGTGCACTTAAAGTTGTCATCGCAAACAAAAACCTATCAAAAAAAGCTAGAATGGCGGTGCACAATGGTGTTCTTCTACCGACCCTTATGTATGGAAGCGAAGCATGGAACTGGCAAAAGAAGGATGAAAGTAGAATAAATGCAGTTGAAATGAGATCTCTTAGAATAATGTGTGGATACTCTGTGTATGATAGAGTGCAGAATGAAAATATAAGAAGTGAATGCGGTGCGAATGATGGTGTCATGAACAAAATAATGAAAGGATCATTAAGATGGTTTGGACATATTGAAAGAATGAATGAAGAAAGAATGGTAAAAAAATTATATGTTAATGATATAAATGGAAACAGAAATATAGGAAGACCGAGGAAAACGTGGTACGATCAAATAAATCAAATATTGAATGTCGGCCATGTGAGGAGTCAGAGAAATCGACGCGCGTGCATGACACGATGTATGAATGTTGAGGAGGCGAGAGAAATATGTCAGGAAAGAAAAGTGTGGCAGTCCATTCTTTCTGCCTACCCCTTCGGGGAGACGGCATGATGGTTAGTTAGTTAGTTAGTTAGGTATTAAAAAAAAAAGCACATCTAATGAGACAACATGCTGCCTTGTTCATAGAACATGGCAGCATGTTGTCTCATTAGATGTGATGATGATGTACGAGTATGTACTCGTATGACCAAAAAGCTGAATGCCTTTGAATTGTGGATATAATGTCTCTTCTTCTTCTTCTTCTTTTTGTCCTGTCACACCTCTGTGGTGCATAGGGCCTCAAGGAACCTTCTCCACCCGACTCTAGACCAGTCTAGTGCGCCCTGAGCGATGTAGCTTGGGTTCCGTCTCAGAGCGAGACCGATCCACAGCCATTTGCGTCTAGCGACTTGTTCTCTAATTGGCTTTTCGCCTGCCATGGTCCAGAGAACGGCATTTGACACTGTTTGGGGCTAATAGATTTTGAATATTAAGCGAAGGCACCTATTTATAAACACTTGGAGTTTACCAATAACGTCCGTGTCTCACATCTGCACAGCAGTACGCTTTTAACGCTACTGCTGAATATTTGGGGCTTGGGCTTTCTCAAAATGATACTGGAATGCCATACAGGGCGAAGCATAGCGAAAGCTCCCTTTGCCTTGTTGAGTCTGCTGGCTACATCTTCCTCCGTACCTCCCGAGCCTGCTATCATACTACCGAGGTAGCAGAAGCTGGTCGTGGTCACAAGAGGGACACCATGGAGCATATAATGTAGAATGTAAAAATACGAGTATCATGGACAGAAAGAGTCACGAATGAGGAAGTACTGGAGTAGATAATGAAAGAATCAAGACCATAAAGCGCAGGAAACTGGAATACTTCGGACATATTATGAGTAACGATAAATATTAAATGCTGCAACTGATTGTCCAAGGTAAAATTAACGGAAAACAAAGTATCGGGAGAAGAAGAAAATCCTGGATAGAAAACCTTAGAGAATGGTTTAGTTTCAGCACAACACCCCTGTTTAGAACTGCTATATCAAGGCTACAAATAACCACGATGTTGTCCAACCAAGACAACCGTTCATGGACAACGGTCTAAACCGAATGATGTAAACTGAAAAACTCCATTTAGGACAAATTTCTAATAATTTGTCTCTCTTGCAAATATAGAAGTAGTGAAAATGAGATGTAAACAGTATGTTGGAGACAGTCGTATATTCTTTACTCGTTACTTTTCAATATCTAATATTGCGACACACTGGTATATATTTTTATTGTATTGATTATTTACTTCTGATTTTCGATAAAATATTTATTATTTATCCAATAAGTATTTACAATGTCTCCTCTTCTTCTTTTTGTCCTGTCACACCTCCGTGGTGCATAGGGCCTCAAGGAACCTTCTCCACACGACTCTATCGCATGCCTGATGCCTAACATCATGCCAAGTGAGGCCTGCTGCTTTAACCTCGTCCTGCAGGGTTCTTCTACAGGTGGCTCTAGGTCTGCCTAGCTTCCTCTTTCCTCCCCATGGGGACCAGTCTAGCGCGCCCTGAGCGATGCAGGCTGGGTTCCGTCTCAGAGTGTGACCGATCCACTGCCATTTGACTTGTTCTCTAATTAGTTTTTCGTCTGCCATGGTCCAGAGAATGACAGTTGACACTGTTTGAGGCCAATAGATCTTGAATATTGAGCGAGGGACAATGTACTGTATTGATAATATTTATAGATATATTAAAGTTATTAGAAGCAATGTGTGCTAGCCACACGGCATCCGTAAGCGAAGAAGGTTAATATTTAAATAGTGTTTGAGTTTCACCTTGTGCTGCACCTTGTATCTGCCCGCCCTGTCTCTTCACAAAGCCAAAGCTCTGCGGGACACCCTTGACACGGGTAGCCCCATTCGTCGGTGGCGTGGGGCTCATTGCAGGCCCCCCGCCCCCGCTCCAGCGGTTGGAGCACTGCGAGGACATGCTTCCAGGAGACTGCAACTGAAAATACATGAACATATAATTAATTTGTAATGTCGAGCACCCGGTTATTGCACTTATATCTGACTGCAAGTTTATACAGTCATCAATGGATTGGATTCTCAGGGATAATACAGGAAACTCTTTAGAGTTATATCCTCTAATCATACTGACCTCAAAGATTCAGCAGCGAGACACTGAAACCCAAATGGTGCATCGTTCTTACATTGTGATCCATTCGATTAAACGCTTTGGAAAAATCAGTGTTTAATAATAATAATAAATTGGATAATTTATATAGCGCCATTTTTATGAATTACTCATCTCAAGGGTGTTGTAGAAAATGCTCCATTTTATGAACTAGATAAAAAAAAAAAAATAATAATTATAAACATATTTGGTATCAGGGCTGCACCTGATGTAGTCGATCAACCCTTCCTATCAGGCAATGATAATTTGAAAAGGTGCGTTTTGTGTCTCGCTGGAAGATTGTTCCAGGCTGAAGGGCCGGCTACTGCGAGACACGGTCGCCAAAGCTTGTGCTTGGACAGCGTTTTGGCACAGTCAATCTATCGATCGCAGAAGACTTAGCTGATCGCAATATACTCGTAGACTGTCTGGCATTCAGGTTCTCGATGATGCAGAGTTCAGATATATAAACTGGTGCCATTCCACCGGGCAACCGCAACTACGGTGGAAGGATGATCTGAACAGACACGTCGGAATACCCTGGATGCAGTCTGCATAAGACAGAGTGACATGGAAGCAAATGGAGGAGGCCTTTGTCCAGGAGTTGGCGGGAATAGGCTGAGGGAGAAGAAGGAAGAAGCCATATTGATTATCTTTGAGGAAAGGCATACATTTAATTAAAACTTCTCTTATATCCTTTGGGAATCTGATCAAGCAATGAACCTATTGTATTCTTCTTCTTCAAATCAATGGCAAAAAGGCTTTATATCACAGAAGTGGCTTTAAAAAGGTCCTATATCTCTTATTTCTCTTGCCATTGTGATGGAAGGTTTGGCTGACTTTGTATCGATTCCAGGGTTTCGATCAAATGTACTGAAAGTTGAGTTACCTGTCCACCGGGGCCCACTTTGGATGGATGTGGCTGTTGTGCAGAGTTTATGGGTGCGTAATGCATCTAGAAAGATAAAAACAAAACTATTATGAAACGAGAAATAACTTTAGTTTGTGGTTTTCTATACACATTCTATTGTTTATCTCCTATGAGACTATTTTATGTAAATTATATACTTAAATTCAATAATACCGAGTAAAACTCGGCGTAATTAAATCAAAAAAAAAATAAATTAAATGTCGGCCACGTGAGGAGTTAGAGAAATCGACATGCGTGCATGACATGATGTATGCAGTGGCGTTTATTATTGTAATATGTTTCGGATATATTTGATAATACTTTTAATTTCATGATTATAAATGGTACATTTTTGATAAAATTAAGGTGTTAACACTGGAATTCAAATCAAATCAGTTTATTTTGTCAATAGACATTATAAAATTATTTTTTAAGGCATCTACTGAGAACAGGTAAAATAATATATTGTATATAGTATATTACCAGAAACGCATGAGAGATGGTTCGACATTAGGAAGATAGGATTGCACAATGACGACATTCTAATTAATTAAAACAGTTTTTTTTTAAGATTAATTGTATCTCAATAGAGACGAAGATGTAAATTGTTTTCAGGAAACAGAATATGGTGGTCGAGGCGTTTACAGGACTTATGACCTGTCATTGGTAGGGTTAAGCGATCGCTTTATGTTAACAACATTCCCCATTCCGCCCTTCTTACGACCACCACGTCTGACAAATTTTTGAAAGATGTATATGCTACTATGTTGCGAAATACTTCACATATTTTAGTTCAATCTACACTAGCGCCATCTATTAAGATTAGGTGTAAGCATTAAGCAGAAAACCTTTATTAATGCACTGTGAAAGGCTTATCAATTATCATACAGTGCTAGACTACCCCTGGAGATGGCTCTCCAATTTTTATGCTTTTAACTTGGACCAGTTTTTATACAACATTTTGAATGTATACAAATACTTGTAGACAAATACTGGATTTTACCCATTGTGGGTTAATCATTTTTAATTTTTATTTATTTTATTTTTTTGAAAAAATGATTAACCCGCAATGTGTAAAATCCTGTATTTGTCTACAAGTATTTGTATACATTCAAAATGTTAATTAAAACAGTGTTTTTCCGCTTTTGAATAAAACAGCGTTAACAACAGAGGGCTGAAAATTACATAGGTGCCAAATACAATTAAATATAAGAAAGTCAAAAGCAAGTTTTTGATCCCAATTGGTGTTAAGCATAAAAGTCAATAACTGTGCGAAGGTGTAAAAGTGATTGAATAATATAGTTTAGTTCCAACTTCACACCATAGATGTCACTAGTGACACATGTAACAATAAACATTTTTTTTTATATATTTATAATATTAATTAATATAAAAAAATCGCCAATTTTAATTTTGATTTAACTATTATGGGAGAGGGTGCATTGAACATTTTTTCTTGTCCACCACAGCCCCCGGTCCAGAAAAGACAAATAAATCAATTACCGAAAGGCGGTCTTGTTCGAGGTAGGAAAAATCGACTAGCGTGCGTGTCACGATGTGTGATTGTAGAAGAAATGCCAGAGTTATGTCAGGATAGAATAGTGTGGCGGTCCATCCCCTCTGTCTACCTCTCCGGGGAAACGGCGTGATGGTTAGTTAGTTTAATGTCCTTATTTTAATAAAAAAACTGTCTCAAAAGAAAGCTTATATTTGGTGGATCGATTTAAAAAAAAAAGAAAGTCATTTATCGAAAAAATGTAAAATGTAAACCCTCGCGTTCGCGGCTCTCATTTAGTCGAACAGTAACATTTCTTATTACGGCTCGGCAAGTAGACTCTGTGATGGCTGCCATTTCGTGACGAATATTTTCTTTCTAAACTTTAGATTTGAGATAACCCCATAGGAAAACCTAAGCTCTACCTGATGAGGAGGTGGAACAGTGGTCTGCAGTTGCTGGGCTGCGGACATCCTTTCTGGTGGTGGCTGCTGCTTCTTGGGACAGTTGGTTCTTCTGCGTCCCGACAGAGGACTCGGTGGCCCGCCGGCCTGAAAAGCGAATGAAAAATCCCAATTAATTTCCCTAATAGACTTTATAAACATTTTTATAAATTAATAGCATCAAATCCACTATAGAACCACAAATCACAACCAAAATTCGTACAGATATACCTCAGAAATCTTTTATGAACCTTCTCCAATGCGAGCGGGTTTTCGCTCCCATTTGCAATACCACCAAATTGAGAGAGATGAATTATTTAACTAACTAACCATTACGATGTCTCTCCGAAAAAGTAAGCAGAAATAATAGACTGCTACACTGTTCTTCCCTGACATAATTTTCTCGATTCCTCATATTTCATATATCGTGTCAAGTACGCATGTCGATTTCTTTGAATTCTCACGTCCCCGACAGGATGTATGAGGCATGCAAAAAGAGTGACCTGGTGATGAATGTGTCTGAATCTAAAGTAATAGTTTTCGAGAAAGAAGAATGTATGACGATTTGTGATATAAGCGCGATGGGCGAGAAATTGGAGCAAGTTACCGAATTTACGTATCTGGGAAGCATGTTTACAAGAGACGGAAAAATGGAGAAAGACATCGAAAGAAGGGTTGATGCTGGGAATAAAATAAATGGCGCACTCAAAGTCATTACTGCAAATAGAAATATACACATAAGCAAAGATGGCAGTACACAATGGAATTCTAGTGCCAACCCTCATGTATGGAAGTGAAGCTTGGAGCTGACAAAAGAAGGATGAAAGCAGGATAAACGTCGTAGAAATGAGATCACTAAGAAATATGTGCGGGAAAACGTTGTATGACAGAATACCGAATGATGAAATAAGAAAGAAATGTAAGGCAGATGACTGCATCATGGATAAAATTAAAAAAGGATCCCCGAGATGGTTTGGACAGATGGAACGAATGGATGAGAGTAGAATTGTTAAAAAGTTGTACACAAGCAGCGTGAGTGGGAAAAGAAGCCGAGGACGACCGAGGAAAACATGGCATGACCAAATTAATCAATTACTAAAACGCGGTCACATTCGAAGTCGGAATAATCGACGTGCGTGCATGGTACGATGTATGAATGTAGAGGAAGCCCGAGAGGTATGCCAGGACAGAGCATTGTGGCGATCCATCCTCTCTACCTACCCTTTCGGGGAAATGCGTGATGGTTAGTTAGTTAGTTAGTCCTCACGTACACGATATTTAAACACTTCAATACCGTAAGGCCACTGGTGGCCGCTACGTAGGCGCACCACCAATACCGTAAGGCCACTTTGTATAAAAAATGATTCCAGTAGGAATTTTAACAATTTTTTTTGTGTGGCTAGCTACATCTATACACTATCTCTGCAAGAAAAATGAACCTTCTGACGTGGGTCGATCTTATTGAAAAGGGGATTTTTGTAGAAGTCGAGCACTAGGGTTACCACTTATGGTGAGATTGATATAAAGGATCAAAAGGATATCACATTACCTGCACAGGGCTACCAACTCCAGGAGAATCGGTGTATTTTTTCCACTGGCTGTCTCCATTCTTCGATCCGTGACCATTAGTGGGATTCAAAATCTGTAATCAAATATAATTTAAAATTTAAAATTACAACCTTAATAATGGTGCTGGGTTGCCTATAATAAATTTAAGGAAGTTTTTGAAAACAAGCAGGTTCCAATATGTCTAAATAGAAAAATATTCGATGATATTCCGTTTTCAGTAATTGATTAATTCATATTGCTACGTTTTCCTCGGTATTCCTCTATTTCTAGTTCCATTTACATCGTCAACGTATACTTTTTGAAATATTTTTCCATGTGCCCAAACCATCTTAATGTTCCTTTCATTATTTTGTTCATTACACTATCATTCGCACTGCATTCACATATTATATTTTCATTCGACACTATCATTTTCACACATTCGTCTAAGAGATCTATTTTTACTGTATTACTTTACTTTTATTCTCCTTTCGCCTGTTCCATGCTCTTTAATTTAGTAAGTAAGTAACGATTTATATCTGTTTTTACACTGAGGAAGGACGTCTGCGTTCCGAAACATGTTTATGAATAGTGAAAAAAATAACACTTTACGTGCCACTATCAAATAAATCAAATATTGAATGTTGGCCACGCGAGGAGTCGGAGAAATTAAGGTGCGTGCATGACACGATGTATGAATGTTGAGGAATCGAGAAAAATATGTCAGGAAATAACAGTGTGGCGGTTAATTCTCTCTGCCTACCCCTTTGGAGAGACGGTGTGATGGGTAGTTTTTTTTTTGTCCTGTCACATCTCCGTGGTGCATAGGGCCTCAAGGAACCTTCTCCACCCGACTCTATCGCATGCCTGATGCCTAACATCATCCCAAGTGAGGTCTTCTGCTTTAACCTTGTCCTGCAGGGCTCTTCTCCAGGTGGCTCTAGGTCTGCCTCGCTTCCTCTTTCCTCCCCATAGGGGACCAGTCTAGTGCGCCCTGAGCGATGCAGGGTGGGTTCCGTCTCAGATTGTGACCGATCCACTGCCATTTGCGTCTAGCGACTCGTTCTCTAATTGGCTTTTCGCCTGCCATGGTCCAGAGAAAGGCATTTGACACTGTTTGGGGCCAATAGATCTTGAATATTGAGCGAAATCACCTATTTGTAAACACCTAGAGTTTTCCAATAACGTCCGCGGTAGATTTCCAAGTCTCACATCCGTATGGCAGTACGCTTTTAACGCTACTGCTGAATATTTGGAGCTTGAGCTTTCTCGAAATGATACTGGAACGCCATAAAGGGCGAAGCATAGCGAAAGCTCCCCTTGCCTTGCTGAGTCTGCTGGCTACATCTTCCTCCGTACCTCCAGAGCCTGCTATCATACTACCGAGGTAGCAAAAGCTGGTCGTGGTCACAAGGGGTATACCGTGGAGCAAGATTTGGATGGAGTCATTCAGTGTGGATATTTCCTCTTTCTTGGAAAACATCATAACAGCAGAGGAACTTTGGTTAAAAAATTGTTAAGATACGTATATCTCGCAAAGATATGGAATTGTTCGAATTGGAAGTATTTCATTATCCTTATAGAGAGTTCTATCTCATAAAATCCGGCTCGACAGATCGTAAAAGCAGTGTTCTACCGGTAGAATTTACCGTTTGCTAGATCGTAAAACATTGAAGTGTTACATAAACTTACAACCATTTCTTTTATAAATACGAACAGATGCCACAATAAATCACAAAGTTGTAATTACGTGCTTTATATATAAATTTGAGCATCAATACTCAAGGAACCTGCTTCCACATACGGTGTGTGTGTATATACCAAATCAGTTTATTTTATCAAAAGATATTACAACAACAATAATGCCTTAAGGCATCTATTGAAAACAGGTAAAATATAATCTTCTTATATATAAAAATCTCGTGTCACGGTGTTTGTGGTCGAACTCCTCCGAAACGGCTTGACCGATTTTTATGATTTTTTTATGTGTACTTGGTAGGTATGAGAATAGATTGTAAAGTATATTTCATACCTCTAAGCGATTAGGGTGTCCCTATCCAAAATTTTATTTTTCTATATTTTTTACAAAATATATTTTTTTAATTTTTATATTATTTGGCATCAAAAAATAAATATAACTCCAAATTTTCACTCTCCTACCCCTACCCTCTCATTTTTTAATCGCGATTTAAGTATTTTTGTATGATCGTATTTCAAACTCGATGGCAAACCTTCGAGCTTATTTATTTTTTAATTAAATTTTTTCAATATCGTATACTCAATGGCTCTTCGAAATTAATATTGATTTTCTTTATTTCATTTTCCTACTTTAGGATAAAAAATATATGACTTTTATTAACTTTACATTTAACTTTTAAGAGGTATAACAATATGTCCGTTACTTTAATGAAATACGTTGAATTGAGAAAATGAATGGTTGGTGTATAATTGTTTTTATCAGCGGTCATCGTCTACAGCGCTCCATTCCTCTTTTTGTCATAGATCCCATCCCCGCACACCTACAATACATTCGTTATTTTTTATTTAACAACCGTAATATTCGCTAGAAATAATTTATACGACAGAACAACGTTTGCCGGGTCAGCTAGTATATATACGAGTATAATACCAGGAACGCATGAGAGATGGTTCGACTTTAGGAATACAAGATACTCTCCAAAGTCAAGAGTATTTGTCTTCTGAACGTACCTACGTACTTTCACTAATATGAAAGACGTCGATCTCCGAAGCGAACATGTTCAGCAGTTTGAATGCTCTCCTCACCAACTTATCACAGAAAAAAGAGAAACCCCGTCGAACCTACGAGGTGTGTACAAAGCACAAAAAATGAGTGAGACCCGATTTATGTGCAAACATTGCAATGTGGCTCTACATAAAGGCCAATTTTGGCAAAACTACCATACAAAAATGATATATTAAAGAGTTTTAAATAAATACGAAATGTTTCAATTGATTTAACCCAGTAGTTTCAGAATTATAACATTTTTAAGAAACCCTTCAGAAAACATGAAATTTCACAAATATGGACCGGGCACATGGAAGCGAAGCATGGAACTGACAGAAGAAGGATGAGAGCAGAATAAATGCGGTAGAGATGAGGTCCCTAAGACGTATGTGTGGTAGAACGATATACGACAGAATCTCAAATGCTGATATAAGAAAGGAATGTAGAGCGGAAGAAGGTATTATGAGCAAAATTATGAAAAGATCGCTGCGTTGGTTCGGACATATGGAACGCATGGATGTAGAAAGAATGGTTAAGAAAGTATACGTTATGATGTAAATGGGGTACGAAGGTGAGGCAGACCGAGGAAAACATGGCATGACCAAATTAATCAAATTTTAAAGGTTGGTCATGTTAGAAGTCGGAGGAATCGACGTGCGTGTATGATTCGTTGTATGAATGTGGAGGAAGCTAGAGAGGTTTGCCAGGATATAGTAGTGTGGCGGTCCATTCTCTCTGCCTACCCCTACGGCGAAACGGCGTGATGGTTTATTTGTTTGTTTGTTTGGACCTGGCACAATGTATTATGTGTGTTCGGCCGGGGCTCATAGTGTTAAGTTAATAAAAATGGAAACATTGATTCCATACATTTAATTTTTGTTTATTGCAACATTAAAAAGTGGAAAAAAATACCTTGTAATTGGTAGCTTCTGTCTGCTGTCCGGCTTCGGCTTTCTTCGGCCTCTGGGGCGGAGTCCTCATCTGAGGGTCCATGGGAGTAGGGCCGCACGAGTTGATGCTTCGCTGCGACAATCGAGATCTGTGAAAAAAAAAACACTATTCATAAACATGTTTCGGACTGCAGACGTCCCTCCTCAGTGTAAAAAATTTAACAATAAAATGAAACAAAAATCGTTACTCATATACTAAATAAAGTGGGGTGGGGTTAAGTTAGGGTAATAAGTAATGATTTAATTGTATCTCAATAGAGACGAATATGCAAATTGATAACTGAATATGGTTGATCAAGGTGTTTACAGGACTTATGACCCATCATTGGTTGGGTTAAGCGCACGCTTTATGTAATTACAACATTCCCCATTCCCATTCCAATAAGTAATGTTTGTTAATAGTGCAATGGGAAAATATCAAAAAGTGGAATCGAAGTTAAGTTCATTTCGTTGCTTATAATGTTTTTAATACAGGGTGTTTTTTTTAGAGGTTTGGTTTTTAAATTGGCAAAATTGTTTCTACAGATTGTCAATTTGACAGTTGACAGTTAATTATTAGTCAGTACGTTTTGCCATTTCACCCAGTTGCTCAATTGAAGACTACAGAGGAAAAACAAGGAATGTCAGTAGAAGGTTAATAAGAATAAATTGAGAATAAAGCTAATCAAAGAAGTCGATGACACACATGATTTTTGAATATGAAAATTTTACTGTGGATAGATACGTACAAATGCCGCTAGATGGCATTATTACATTTATTTTGAATTTTTACTGACATTCCTTGTTTTTCCCCTGTAGTCTTCAATTAAGGTGTCGAAAATTGGACTTCACGATTGCGCTTCATTCGAGCTAGCCGTGGCGCTCATATGCCCAAAAATATATTTAAGCAATAATAGCATAAAACTATCTATTACTTTATTATAATGTATTTTTTTTTCATTGTGAATTCGTATACCTCTAAAAAAAACACCCTTTATATAACAATGTGTATAAGGGTGTTTTTTTAGAGGTATACACATTCAAAATGAAAAAAAAAAAACACATTAAAATAATGTAAATGTCTATGATATTGGCTTTATTTAATAGATAATTTTATGCCATTTTTGTTATATGATTTCGGGCTAATGAGCTAGCGGCTAGCTCGAATAAAGCGCAATCGTGAAGTCCAATTTTCGACAACTTTATCAAGCAATTGGGTGAAATTGCAAAACCTACAGACTACAAATCAACTGTCAAATTGACAGTCTGTAGAAATAATGTTGCCAGTTTAAAAACCAAACCTCAAAAAAAAAAAAAGATGATTAATTTACGATATTTTAATAGTAAACTAACTAACTAACTAACCATCACGCCGTCTCCCCGAAGGGGTAGGCAGAAAAAATGGACTGCCACACTTTTCTTTCCTGACATATTTCTCTAGCTTCCTCAACATTCATACATCGTGTCATGCACGCGCGTCGATTTCTCTGACTCCTCATATGGCCGACATTCAATATTTGATTTATTTGATAGTGCCACGTTTTTCTCGGTCTTCCTCTAATTCTGGTTCCATTTACATCGTTAACATATACTTTTTTACCATTCTTTCTTCATTCATTATTTCCGTATATCCAAACCATCTTAATGATCCTTTCATTATTTTGTTCATGACACCATCATTCGCACCGCATTCACTGCATATATTTTCATTAGACACTCTATCATACACAGAGTATCCACACATTCGTCTAAGAGATCTCATTTCTACTGCATTTATTCTACTCTCATCCTTCTTTATATTGATTATAATGTTTTGAATAGATTATAAATTTACGATACTTTAAAAGTATGTTTATATTATTAACGTGTAAAATATAAACGTTGTTATCTTACAAATAACTAACCATCACGCCATTTCCCTGGAGGGGTAGGCAGAGATGATGGACCGCCACACTGTCCTATTCTGACAACTCTCGCGCCTTTTCTACGTTCACACACCGTGACACGAACGCTCGTCGATGTAGAAGGTGAAAATACCTTTCCCGACGTCAACCACTATTCGGCGTAGAAGGTAACAATACCCTTCGTAGAATCGACTAATAACGACAGATGGGGTTAATTTCAAGTGACGTCATCGAAATGGATACGGCTATCTCTTTCTCTCACCCTTATATTTTACATAAGAATATTTTTTATCGTGTACATATTTAACTATGGTTTTAACCCTTAACGTACCGTGTTCAAAACAAAACGCTCGCTCCCATGTGGTCAATTCAGTTTACCGCTAACTTTATCTAAATATCAAGCATATGACTCGATGAATCAAAATTTAATTTATGTCATCTTGTAGGGAATTTCATTAGGAATAGATCGATATCTATAACATACATGAATTATTTGAAAAACATATCATTATTAATTTTTTTCTGGAACCATGCGATTTCTGATATGGAATGCGTCACAGCATCGAGCAACTGACACCAAGTATAAACTTGTCTCGCCCCGCCGCGCCGCGCCGCGGCCGGCGGGGCGAGACTTTACGAGATTTTACGTATGATAAAGGCACCTAGGCAAAATGTATAGTACGTTCAAGACAACGAGTACGTATTAATATTTGTCCCTTTTGGTAAAGTGTTAATATTTTCACAGTTCTGATATTATTAAGTTGCGTGCTGCGTTTCCGTCCACAGTCGGTATTATTACGTACCTATGAAAAAAGGCCAAACATATAATTTATAATACGTTCAAAACAGCGAGTAAGTATTTGTCACTTTTGATAAAGTTGTAAATATTAGCAAAACAAATTCTACCTTAACACGAATGAAGGTGAGGGCAGTCTTAGAAAATATTTTTTTTTGGGATGAAGGAATTAATTTTTTGCTTTTTTTTTATTACGAAATATTGAGAACACTTCAATGGAGGATTACAATTTTTTTTATAATATTAGGGTCCATGGGTTTTAAGAAAATCAACTTTAAATTGGCAGTGGAAACTCAATTGACCACATGGCAACGCGACGGTTAATAAGTAGCCTTGTGTTAGGAGGTGAAGCTTGTAATAAGAATGAGAGTGCAGTGGAAAAATAATACTAACAAAAACGTGTGGAAATAACACGAACAAAGATATAAGTAAGGCAGATGAATGCAACCTGAGTGAAATTAAAAAAAAAAACCGAGATGATTTACTCATCAAATCAAATCAGTTTATTTCATCAATCTTCTTCTCCCGTCTCAATCTAATGATTGGTCTGCAGCGAGGCGACGCATCTCCCCTTCCACTCCGCTCGGTCCTCGGCAACTCTCTTCAACTCAAATCTGGTCTAGGTATTCTTGGCGAGGTCGTCCTCTGCCAATCGATCTCTCGACAATTCCCTCCAATACATCATGCAGGAAACATTCGTGTCGCAACACATGACCAATCCATCTCGCGCGCCTCTCTGCTATGATGTTCAACATGTACCTATTCTCTTCAACTCTGCTGAGAACCTCCTCATTTGTAACATGGTCCCTCCATGAAACATTAGCGATTCGTCGGTAGGTCCACATCTCAAATGCCTCCAGCCTTTTGCGTTCTCTTTCGTCCAGGCACCAAGTCTCGCAGGCAGCCGTACAGTAAAACACTCCACACCAATGTTTTTATAAGTTGTTTTCGGAGGTTTAGGTCTATGTTGTTGGACTCGAATATTTTAGCTTTCTTGTTGAAGGCAAGTTTAGCCTGGTGGATACGACTATCGACGTCTTTCTTGGATCGACCATCCCATGTAGTGCTGCTTCCCAGGTAAACAAAAGTCTTCACGTACGCAGTTCCAGCCAAGCCAGATGTCCAAAATATGATGAAAAAGGAACTTTGTGTTGCAGATTCATTCAACAATATTTATTACTTTGTAAAAATTACTAAATTTATACAAACTAACCATCACGCCGCCTCCCCGAAGTAGTAGGCAGAAATAATGGACTGCCACACTTTTCTTACCCGACATATTTCTCTCGATTCCTCAACATTCATACATCGTGTTATGCACGCGCGTCGATTTCTCTGACCCCTCACGTGGCCGACATTCAATATTTGATTTATTCGATTGTGCCACGTTTTCCTCGGTCTTCCTCTATTTGTAGTTCAATTTACATCGTTAACATATAATTTATTTACCAATCTTTCTTCATTCATTCTTTTCATGTGTCCAAACCATCTTAATGATCCTTTCATTATTTTGTTCATAAGACTATCATTCGCACCGCTTTCACTTCTTATATTTTCATTCGACACTATCATACACAGTATATCACACATTCGTCTAAGATATCTCATTTCCACTGCATTTATTCTACTTTCATCCTCCTTTTGCTAGTTCCATGCTTCGCTTCCATACATAAGGGTCGGTACAAGAACACCATTCGTAAATATATTTTTCAAATATACAAATTTATCCACTTGTTTTAAACTAGAAATTCAAATAACGGAATTTGCATTTCTTTGATAAGCGCGTGAAATTTTCATTTTGCAATTTTCCCGTTTTCATCAATGTTAGCGGATTTTCGCGAGGGAACATTGACCTTGCGGTCCTTGGGGCTTTGGACTGTGGAAATCATTAGTCATCCCTCCCGCCTTCCATACCACCCTCTGCCACCCTTCTCAGATCTCTCTTCTTCCAGGAAACAAGCCAAGGAACCCAAAGCAAGGGGAGATCACGAAATACATTAAATAATCCGAGCACAATAAAGTTGGCAGGTTTTAGATATTTCAGACGGAATTGTTAAAAAAAAATATTAATAACTATTGATGAAAAGGTCACTGACATCATCCACCGGGTGGCGACTCTAAAATGGCAATGGGCAGGTCACGTAGCCAGAAGCTAAGACGAAAAGTGGACAAGAAGACTGCTGACTTGGAGACCGTGGACGGCAAAGAGAAGTGCAGGGCGACCGCAACTACGGTGGAAGCATGATCTGAACAGACACGTCGGAATAACCTGGATGCAGTCTGCACAGGACAGAGTGACATGGAAGCGAATGGAGCAGGCCTTTGTCCAGGAGTGGACGGGAATTGGCTGAGGAAGAAGAAGATTAATGAAAACGTACGCGAGAGATATGTGAGGGTGGACAGGGTGTCTCAAATGAAATTTAATGTTAGTTTAGCTTACTGCGTGAACGCAACGAGGAGCGCGGGGAGTATGTGAATCGGTAGCCTGGCTCTTGGGAATTCAGTCGCTATGGAGCGTTTCTCGAGAGCGGACCGCACGGTGTGTGCGCGAGAGTTTTACAAAAACGGTGATTCGACGACTGTAATTATAAAGGATGGACCGCTAACTGGATGGCTAACTTCGACAGCGTCAGCACAGTTTTATCCCTCAACGTGCAGAACCACCTGCCGATGGTGATGCCATGGGGAGAGTAATCAAACTGCTAAACATAATCGCTTCGGAAATGGACATTTTCCATGGGAAACATTCAGTTTATATCGTTCTCCTTATGATTAAGGTGTAAAACCTTTGAAATATATAACTAACTAACTAACTAACCATCACGCCATCTCCCCGAACGGGTAGGCAGAAATAATGGACTGCCACACTTTTCTTTCCTGACATATTTCTCTCGCTTCCTCAACATTCATACATCATGTCATGCATGCGTGTCGTTTTCTCTGACTCCTCACATGGCCGACACTCAATATCTGATTGACACGTTTTCCTCGGCCTTCCTCTATTTCTGGTTCCATTTACATCGTTAACATATAATTTTTTTACCATTCCTTCTTTATTCATTCTTTCCATATGAAAAATATCGAGAAAAATAATCTCACAAGTGAAAAAAACAGTGTTTTCATTAATAAAAAAATTGTTAATAAGAAAATAATCAAAATATTACAGACAGTTCAGCCTTCTCAGCGTTGTACTTGTTAACCATTCTTCCTTCATCTTTTCATAATTTTGTTCATAATCTTTCCAGATATGTGCATTAGAAACCATATTTCGTTTTTAGCACACATATGTCTAAGGGATTTCATCTCTACCGCATATTCAGCTCTCATCCTTCTACTAGCTGCATGCAGCGCTTCCTTACAAAAGGGTTTGAGCCAGAACCCCATTGTGAACGGCCATTTTCGCTTTCTTTTTACTTGACACCACTACATAAATACATTATTTAAATATGGTCATTCCATAGACACCGGGATTTGACACTGTATTTACCAGTGTTGCCATAGCGACCGTCAAGGTTACGAACAATTTGCAGCCGTAGGTAGGTACTTACACATTTTCGTGTTTAATGCAAGCACCCTAATTAGATATACATAACTAACTTACTCCTTTCTAATATTTTAGGGGTTTCAAATATCGAACAATAATATATCGTTCATTATTCTAAGCGTTAAACATGTATGGAACTGGCAAAATAATTATGACTTATACAAAAGCGATTGAAATGAAATATCTTGGACGAATGTGTGGTAAATATGTATATGATAGAGTGCCAAATGCAGATATAAGAAGCGAATGAAAGTGTAAATGACAGAATACGAAAAGTTTCATTAAGATGGTTTGGACACATGTAAGGAATTAATAAAGAAATAGTGGTAAATACATTATACGTTAACGATGTGAATGGAGAAAATAATAGAGGCAGGAGGACAGTGTAGCAAAACAAAATTAATCATTTATTTAATGTCGGCCACATGAGGAGAAATCGAGTGCATGCATGATCTATAATATGAATGTTGAGAAAGTGAGTGTGGTGGTTCATTATTTCTGCCTTCACCTTCTGGGAGACGGCGTGACGGTTAGTTAGTTAATAAATATAATATAACTAACTAACTAACTAACCATCACGCCGTTTCCCCGAAAGGGTAGACAGAAAGAATGAACTGCAACACTTTAATCGATGCTGCACTCCATTCTTCTCTTTTCGCCAACGCGAGAGACGCGGTGTGATGGGTTGCGAACCTCATCGCCACCAATAGGCATCTCCCGCGCACACTTCAATCATTCAACGTCTACATAATAAATCTAAAACAAATTATACAAAATACAATGATATAAAATAAAATAACACATAAAAATAATTTAACACATAATGTTCTTTTAGATGGTGCACTTGTCGTCAGCTGGACGATCCGGACATTAATTTGTGTTTATTTAATTTTTTATTCCACTTTTTTCATTTTAATTAGGCACTTATCACAATCCAACACCAGCAAAAAATATTAAAAATAATAACAGATATTTTGATGAACGTAAATGACATTAAATATATCCTAGCAAGGCGAAACTTGCCATTTTTTTTTAATATACAATACGAAGTATAGAAATCGTTTATGACAAAATTAATAAAATAAAAAATGTATGTCACCTATTGACGGAGAAAATTACGTGAGCGCACGATACGATGTATGAATGATTGATATGTTTGACAGGATAGAACAAAGAATAACTTCGTCCGCTTGTCTCCATCTACTGCTGGACGTAAGCCTCTCCATCCCCACGTCATCCCTCTCCGTCTCTCGTCAGCGTTCTCCAGGCCCTTCCCGCCGTCCGCAAAATATCATCGCTTCAACTGGTAGGCTGACTCCCGACACTTCTCCGGCCCAACCTTGGCCTCCATTCAGTAACCCTCTGGCTCCATTTTCCATCATCCAGTCGGCGCACATGTCCAGCCCATTACCACTTCGTGGAGATGGACACACCAGGGTCACCATTGCAAATGATGAAGTGACTACTTTGAATCTCGCATTTTGAAATGTGTAGCGACTACACAAAACACTTTTTGTTAACAGGGCAAGTGAAAGGTTAAGGGATTGTTTAAAGATGTGGTTCCCAAAGTTGTCAATATCGACCCCTAGGGGTCGTTTTCGATTTGCAAGGGGTCTACAACAATTGTAAAAAAAATTGGGGTGCGTAAGATGTAAGTCCACGAAATTGTTAAACTAAATTGAAGCCGAATATTGAAATTTTAATCGAAGGATCATCGCTCCTATTAGTACATTGATTTGTGTTTTTATTTTATGTAAAAATGTTGGAATAGTATGTCTAAATAGTCCATTGTTTTGGCCGAAAAACTATGATACTTCAACGTTATTAACTGATGACAACATCGGTTGGCGAAACAGCTGTCGCGACATTCTCAAAAAGTGTATAATACAACATTGTGATATTATATTATAGCAGTGTTGTAAATTTAAAAATTAAATTGTATAACAATAAAAATGTACTTATATTTTATTTTAAAGGTTCATTTTCTACAGTAAGCCATATTAAAGTGAGTAGCTCTGTCAGCTTCAAAAACTATTTTTATAGTTATATAGGGTGTTTTTTTTAGAGGTTTGGTTTTTAAACTGGCAACATTGTTTCTACAGACTGACAATTTGACAGTTGACAATTTTGAATTTGTATACCTCTAAAAGAACACATTAAATAATGTGTATAAGGATGTTTTTTTTAGAGGTATACAAATTCAAAATGAGAAAAAACACATTAAAATAATGTTAATGTCCATGAAATTGGCTTTATTTAATAGATAATTTTATGCCATTATTGTTTAAATATGATTTTGGGCATATAAGTGCCACGGCTAGCTCGAATGAAGCGCAATCGTGAAGTCCAATTTTCGACACATTTATTGAGCAACTGGGTGAAATGACAAAACTTACTGATTACAAATCAACTGTCGACTGTCAAATTGACAGTCTGTAAAAACAATGTTGCCAGTTTAAAAACCAAACCTCTAAAAAATCACCTATATATGAATTTGTAAAAAAATCATTATTAGGAAAGCAGGGGTCTACATGGTATACAAAATATTTACCTACCACTGATATTCGAACCAGATTGATGAAATGTCCATTAATAATCACAAATTCGTTTGATTAGGTTAAGATATTTAATATTTTAGATATACACGAATACGTTTCGGCGGAAGACGGTGAATTTAACACTTAAAAGCTCAAAATATGTATCAAAAGCACACGAAGCATTGACGATAAGACACTAAGCAAGGCAACGGTTAATAATATATACTTTATAGGTTATTTGTGCCAGCGTTTCAAAACAATTAAAGCCATTAATATTATTATTTATTTAACAATAGCAACACTATCCAAATCGAACTGTCATTCGCTTTACACAATTCTTCAAATGCGATTTCAAAAACCAGTACTTGTCACGCAATATTATGAATAGCCATATATCATTATTAGACACTTCGACTTATATATTTTAATGTGATCAATGTATCAAATATTATTATTTGTCAGTGCATATTATTAAATATATATCAGATTATATTATTTTATATGATATTTTCGAGTGACATAATTTGAGTTCATAATTTTTGGACACTTTGATTTATATGTTTTAATATCGTGATCAAATTATCAAATATTAATATTATTCAGTGCACATTATTTAATATTCGTCAGATTATAATAATATTATCGAATATTTACGAGTGTAATAACATTCATATCAATGGCATAAGATTATTGTTATAACAATAGAAAATGTTACGTATTTTTTACGTCACAATAACACAGAAAGCTCAGAAGTATATATATATTTTTAGAATACGTTTAATAATAAAAACAAGCACATTTAAATTGGCAAATAAAAACGAGTGTTTCATTTATTTATTTATTTAAAAAAAAGTGTAAAGTACAATGAAAACATTGTTGGTAGCACGCAACACGAAAAAATATTTAAATTTACTATTTTACGTACGTAATATTAAATCACAATGTTTTTTTATAAGTATTATTATTAATTAATTATAACATATTTAAGGTTTAAACTATACTTTTTACAACGAAATACGTTGGAGAGTCACATTCTGGTCTATGATTCAACATGTCATTGCGTATCGATCCGCGCGTATCTTTCGTTTCTCCCCTGTTTCAGAGTTATTTTGGTCGAAATTTAACGTTAAATCAACGCAAAAGCGTTTAGTGAACATGTTTAAGGCTTTAGGATAGATGTTTCGCGTTTATTTTGGGAGAAAATCGAGTTTTTCGCGGCCGCAACGTCCGTGCCAGACACCCGCCCGAAGTTCGCACGGATTTGAGAAATGTTAGGTTAGGTTGCACAGTGTACTTGTGGCTTATTCACATCGGTAAAGTCCTTCTTACAGGGTGCGGATTGCAAGGGGATGAAATGGCGGAATGCGAATATACCACATACTACGGATAAAATATAAACATATCGTACCTACAACATAAAATAAACTTAAGAAATGTACTCGTATATTCTCTCTCTGGTTTCAATCCTAGGATTGGTTTACAGCAATTTCCTCTATTCTTCTATTCCATTCTTCCCTGCCTTGTGCGGCTCTTTTGAAATCTGCATATGATGAGCAGCGCACGTCCACCAACAGGTCCTCCAGGTACTCTCGGCGTGAGCGTCCCCTAGAATTTGTCCCCTCGGTCATACCCTCCATTATGGCATGCAAGAGGCCTTTTTGTCGTATTACATGGCCGATCCATCTTGCACGCCTTTCGGACAAGGTCCTAAGCAGGTGCCTTCCTCCTCCGATTCTTTGGAGAACCTCCTCATTTGTAATGTGGTCTCTCCAGGAAATTCCTAATAGTCTTCTATAATCTATAGGACCACACCTCAAAAGCCTCTAGTCTCCGTTTATCTCTTTCGGATAGGCACCATATCTCGCAGTCGTACATCAAGATACTCCATACATGAGGAGTATTCTCAGTTTTGGGTCTATATTATTCGATTCTATTATTTTCGACCTTTTATTAAATGCAAGCCTTGCCTGATGTATACGGCTGTCGACCTCGCTCTTAGACCGACCGTCCCATGTTATTTTGCTCCCGAGGTAGACAAACTCCTTGGTGTTCTTTAGTGGAACTCCTGACATCACTACTCTCATCTGATGTTGGGTTCGGCCTACAGTCAGAATGCTTTGCATAGTTGTTAAGGCCTCTTGCAGTTCTTCTTCACTTTCAGCAACCATAGCAATATCGTCATTATTATTATATACTCGTATATTATTATTATATAAAAACGCAGTGGTAGTTCGCCTTGCACATATTCAAAATAAGAATACATTAACTGTTTAATGTTTAACATTGTTATTCATATGAAAAAAAATCTTTGAAATTGTCGCGAAGCTTTCGACAACTAATGTTAGCATCAACAGCCCCCATTCCGTTTTAACACTTGATGATTTCATCGCTATGAAACCTGTCAAAATAATTATTTATTTGAAAGAAATTAAAATGCATTGAAACTAAATATGATAAATTAAATGTAATATTGAAGAAAAAAAGAAAGAAAAGGTCTCATATTTGTGTCATGTGCTAAGGGGAGAAAAATACCACCTCTTTCGACTGATATTAATGGGTAAAGTGGAGGGACGTCGGGGAGTTGGTAGAAGGCAGCTGTCCTGGCTGCAGAACATCAAAGAGTGGACAGGAATAACAAGAGTTCAGAACCTGTTCCAAGTGGCGCAGGATATAGATGCCTTTGCTGTAGTGATCGCCAACGTTGGGGGGACCTGACACGGCACCGAAAGAAGAACATTGAAAAAAACGATTGTCTATTGCAATTTTTATTATATTTTAGTGAGTGACATGTTTCGACTGTTCAAGGCATTATCTAAAATTTGATTACGCCTTAACAAGGCAAATATGTAATCCCCTTAAAATATATTAAAACCTATTTTATACAATTTTTTAAATATTTTCTTTTTCTTACATATTACAAAACAATTTTTTTTTATTTTGAATCGTAATTTAGTTAGATTTAAGATTTCGTATTAACAAATAGTTTTACAATAAGATTCCAATTAGAAAAGTGATATCAGAAAATCCAGACTGGACCAGTCTGTCGATGTCAGCCAATCTGGCGAAACCTGTCGCTGTCTTAATAAAGACAAAAATGGAAGTAGTTACTTAAATATACTTTTATTTCATTATTATTTTTTAATTCTAAACAATTTTTTTAATGATTTTATGTAAGGTGCCGAAATAAAGCTTTTAGAATAAAGCTCTGGTAATAAAAAAGAATTATAAATTCCGCGTTAAAAATTAATAATGTATATTTAAAGTAAAAGTTCGTTGCAACCCCTTGTTGGAGCGTGTAAGCATGGCTCACTAACACGTATGCATTATGGGTATATACGAACACGGCTCCGTCACACACACCAAGATCCACCCTTCGTACAAACGTGTAGTAAAGCTAGCGTACACACAGGCTTTTCCGCACAAAATGTAAACATACTTTAGAATATATTTAAATATATTAAAATATCATGTGTCACAGTTAAAATATGCATTTAAAAATGGAAGAAAAAATATATAGTAGTAGCGAAAGTGAGAGATAAAAAGTATGCGCAAGACGAGTATATTTAATACAACTTTAATTTCAATAGTAACACTGCTTTACCGTTTGATTGTATTGGTGTCTTATATCCGGTTTTCGATAAAATACATAATCTGTACCCAATTAGTAACATACTACCTAAGCATCTCCCCATTTCTCTGGAGGGGTAGGAAGAAAGAATGGACCGCTGTGCTACTCTATCCAGACACAGCTTTTTAAATTCCTATACATTCATCAAATCAAATCAAATCAAATCAGTTTATTTTCTCAAAAGATATTACAAACAATTATGATAGTTTAAGACATCTATTGAGAACTGGTAAAATATAATAAATATATAATACCAGGAACGCATGAGAGATGGTTCGACATTAGGAATACAAGATACTCTCCAAAGTCTTCTGCATTTGTCTTCTGAACGTACTTTCATGAATATGAAAGATATCGATTTCCGAAGCGATCATGTTCAGCAGTTTTTTCATACATCGTAACACGCGTGCTCGTCGATATTTTCGACATCGAATGTAGTTGCCTTTTGGTATTTGATTAATTTTGCCATGACAAGTTTTCCTCTCCATCCATTCACATTGCTTGTATACACATTTTAAACCTTTTTTTTGCCCAATTTAATAATTTACTATGTAATGAAAAATATTACAATCGATGCATAAATGTGTATCAAAGAAATGCCAAAGAGCTTAATCTAGTATTTATTATATTTAACTAACTAACTAACTAACCATCACGCTATCTCCCCGAAGGGGTAGAGAGAAAGAATGGACTGCCACACTTTTCTTTCCTGACATATTTCTCTCGACATTCATACACTGTGTCATGCACGCGCGTCGATTTCTCTGACTCCTTACGTGTCCGACATTCAATATTTGATTTATTTGATCGTGCCACGTTTTCCTCAGTCTACCTCTATTTCTAATTCCATTTACATCGTTAATACATATTTTTTTATCATCCTTTCTTCATTCATTCTTTCCATATGTCCAAACCATCTTAATGATCCTTTCATTATTTTGTTCATAACACCATCATTCGCACCGCATTCACTTCTTATATTTTCATTCGACACTCTATCATACGAGTACACAGAGTATACACAAATTCGTAAAAGAGATCTCATTTCTACTGCATTTATTCTACTTTCATCCTTCTTTTTGCCATTAAATAAAATAAACCTTAAAGAAAAGTTCACGGTATCTTACTAGAATTTTATTAGAATCTTGTAAGATAATTAAATGTCCAAACATTCGGATATTAATAATTATTAATAATAATAATTAGGATAATTTGTATAGCGCCGTTGTTGGGCTCACCTCAAAAGGGCTTTGAATATCATGAGATGAGTGTGTTATTTGCAAACCCGGCAAACTCCACCAACAATCAAAAGTGAGATATGAATTGGGTCTTATTCATAATACATTTGCACACAATTTTTATTGATTTTCAGTTTCATATTCGGCTTCATTCTGAAGAATTTTGCTATCAAAATATAGGGTTTGTTGCAAACATGGCAACCTCCACTTGAGTGTTGCAAAGCTGGCAAACTCCAAAATGAAATTCATTATTTTACTTTAATTATCAACATCATGATGATTATTTCATGGCTGATTACTTTTCAAATACTAACTGGTTGAGATGAAAAAAATAAATATCGTAAAAAAGCGCATTTTATTAGCATATCAGTTTTTGCGATTTACTCAAAACATCTAATGATGGAGTTTGCCGGGTTTGCAACTAATACCCTCAGATTTAGATTATGGGAACTACAATAGCGATTGATTTATTGTTTCTTTAGCAATGAGGTTAAACTCCATATTAAATAATTAATGTAAATGAATACGTTTTATTAATTTTTTTATGGGCGAAACATGTCATTCCTAGAAGACAGACGTTTTCATTTATATTAATTACCCTAATTTGAATAATTTCTTCAATATTATTTTTAAGTCCTTGCTGGTTAAGTGCCTAATTACAGCTAATTTAAAAAACGGTGGATACGTGTAACATAAATTAAATAAACACAAAAGTCCGGATCGTCCATGTCAACATGTGCAACATCGAAAAAAACATTATGTGTTATTATAATATAATACATTATGTGCTAAATTAAAAGAAAGGTGGATTCGTGGAACATAAATTGAAAAGACAATATGTGCACCATCTAAAAAGAACATTTTGTGTTAAATTATTTGTATTTTGTTATTTCATTTTATATCATTGTATTTTATATTATTTGTTTTAGATTTATTTTGTGGGTGTTGGACGATCGAAGTGTGCGCGGGTGATGCCTATTGGTGGCGATGAGGTTCGCAACCCATCACACCGCGTCTCCGGCGGAGCGAAAAGAGAAGGATGGAGTGCCGCATCAGTTAAAGTGTGACAGTCCATTCTTTCTGCCTACCCTTTCAGGGAGACGGCGTGATGGTTAGTTAGTTAGTTTAGTTAATTACCCTTATTTATTTATTTATTAAGGGTAACATACAGCGATATCAATAACATATATACATAAAAGAAACATTTAGAATAATTAAAATAAGGCCAATTACATGCTACCACAGATTTAAAATAATAGTTAACAATCAACAAATGATAGTGAGAAACAAGATTGAAGTTAAACTAAGACAAAATAAGGTATACATCATATTTAATAGTTAAAATACTTTTAGTACTGGAAATAAAAAATAAAATTAAGATAAAATAAAATAAAAAGTAATATACAAATATTATAATATCACGTTACATCGTGGTCACATCCGCGCCGAAATGTTGCTCCGATCACTTTTTTAAAATTTCGCTCGCTCAAATGAAAGACGTCAATGTCTCCAAAATGCATGTTGTAGATATCACAGATTCGATACAGTGCCGCGCTCAGAGCCTAGTTTGTGCGATAAACTTATTGATAATACAGAAATTCGATTCGTGAAAGTCCGGCTTTAGAAAATGAAAGACGCGGAAAACCGAAGCTTGTACTGCGATTCTTTGGATGCGAAAGGGATGAACGCGTACGTTAGAAGGAAGCAGAGCATCTAAAACCCGCGCTGCATGCAAGGGATTCCTCCAATCATCATTTTCTTGGAAATTCTGACGTTTATTTTCTAGTTTCGGGGTAGTTCGCGAAGGTTGTATATTGAGATTGCTGTTTCTCATACGGAAGTTTCGTCTTAGGAGGGAAAGTTTTGAATTTAGATGATGTTTCTAAATTCGAATTACAAAAATTATATTAGAATTTTTTTGTGGATTTAATACCAGGTTACACAATTTTCTCTGATTTTTCCATAACAAGCAGTCCTTTCGTATGGTAACTGATTTTTATTTGACGAATTATTTTTATGAATTAAAAAAATATGTTTTATCGAAGGTTTCGACGGTTTTACAACTTCATCGTCGGGAGAGTGATCAAATCAAATCAAATCAAATCAGTTTATTAACTCAAAAGACATTACAAACAGGAAAATGTTTAAGGCATCTATTGAGTACAGGTAAAATATTATAAAAATACAACAAAGTACCAGGAACGCATTAGAGATGGTTCGACATTAGGAAGACAAGATACTTTCTAAAGTCAAGAACAAATGATATAAACTCTAACTAAATAACTAACTAACCATCACGCTATCTCTTCGAAGGGGTAGGTAGAGAGAATGGACAGAGAGAATGGCAGAGAGAATGAACATAAAATTTGGTTGATTTGATCATGCCACTTTTCTCTCGGTGTTACTCTATTTCCTGTTTCGTATACATTATTGACATATGACACAAGTGACCCAAAGAGCCATGGAAAGAGCCATGTTAGGAATAAGCCTAAGAGACAGAGTCAGAAACGATACGGTGAGAGAAAAAACAAAGGTCACTGACATCATCCACCGGGTGGCGACTCTAAAGTGGCAATGGGCAGGTCACGTAGCCAGAAGCTCAGATGAAAAATGGACAAGAAGACTGCTGACTTGGAGACCGTGGACGGCAAAGAGAAGTGCAGGGCGACCGCATCTACGGTGGAAGGATGATCTAAACAGACATGTCGGAATAACCTGGATGCAGTCTGCACAAGACAGAGTGACAGACGAATGGAGGAGGCCTTTTCCGGGAGTGGACGGGAATAGGCTGAGGAAGAAGAAGATTGACATATGCTTTCTTTACAGGCCATGTCTTCATTAGACTTCCTTTTCCATTCACACTTCTTAGCATTCGAGATTCTGTCGTACACCGTTCTACCTCACATACGTCTTAGGGACCTCATCTCTACCGCATTTATTCTGCTCTCATCTTTCTTTTGACAGTTCCATGTTTCGGTTCCATAAATAAGGGTTGGGACCAGTACTCGATTGTGAACGGCCGTTTTCGCTTCTTTTTAAATATCTAAACAAATATAAAACTAAACCATCTTAATGAAAGGATTAATAAGATGGTTTGGACAGAAGAAAGTAATGAATAAAGAAAAAATGATAAAGAAAGTATATGTAAATGACTTAAATGGAGCTAGAAATAGTTGAAGACCGAGGAAAATATGGTACGACCAAATTAATAAATTATTTAATGTCGACCACGCGAGGAGTCGAAGGAATCGACGTGCGTGCATGACACGATGTATTAATGTTGAAGAATCGAGATAAATATGTCAGGAAAGAAATGTGTGGCAGTCCACTTTTTCTACCCACTCCTTCGGAAAGACGGGGTGATGGTTAGTTAGTTAGGTTTTATTATATTTTATAGGAATGACACTAGAACGTAGGGCTATGATAGCTAGCAAGGCGAAATATCGTCACCTGAGAGTAAGAGGGTTCCAACTAACAAAATTTCGCGTTTGGCTTTTTTTCGTGAAAAGGGTTCTTACTAACCTTATCTATACGTACAATTAAAAAAACATGTAATGGTATCGTCATTTTGATGTTACGAAAAGAATCAAGTTCTATCTGATCATTCAAAACACACGATTCACTGAAGAAGGATTCATTTACACTTAGAACTTTATTATTCCAACTGTTGCCAGACAAAATTTACAAGTTTCTCAGTAAAAGAATCTCTGGAAATTGGAATAAAACCCTTTAATTCCAAGATACACACCCGAAACCAACAAAACTTTGACTTCATTTTTCTCAGCTTTTTACTTTTGTTAGTTGGAACCTTCTAACTCTCAGGTGACGATATGTCACCTCCATAAAGTATATTAATATATATGATATAATTATCATAAAAAATTTATATGAAATAAATAGCGAATTTGACTTTAATGTTAATGATTATTAAAAAACACTCTCTTCATTTTTGACACTGACATTTTATAAGCGGAAAAAATATATCAAAACATAAACGATTTTTTACAGATTGGGTACAGTAAAAATATGTGTATTAGTAAGTAAATAATACATTTAAGTACTGAATTTATATTTGGGAGCGTGTTTAGTATAAGTCCCCTCGAAATCGAGTCGCAGCTGGTATTAATGTCCAATAATTTATAAAATGTTTTATTTATTAGATTCCAGTTGAACCACTGTACTCGCTGCAAAACAAGGGGTGGAAATGGAAATTACGATGAGTTCAAAACTTTAAAAAATATTATTTTAGTGCCTATTAATTAACGGTCAATTCCCGAAGGGTATGCAGAAAACACAAACCACCGTATTCTAAATAGGTTTTTTTTTAGAGGTTTGATTTTTAAACTGGCAACATTGTTTCTACAGACTTGAGATTTGACAGTTGATTTGTAGTCAGTACGTTTTGCCATTTTACCATGAATAGACTGACGGCTTGATGGATATTTGGTTGGATAGTTGATTTTGTAACTAACTAAGTAACTTACCATCACTCCGTCTCCCCGAAGGGGTAGGCAGAAAGAACGGACTGCCGCACCTTTCTTTCCTGACATATTTCTCTCGCTTCGTCAACATTCATACATCGTGTCATGCACGCGCGTCGATTTCTCTGACTCCTCGCATGGAAGAACACCATTGTGCACTGCCATTCTAGCTTTTTTGGATAGGTTTTTGTTTGCGATGACAACTTTAAGTGCACCATTCACATTGTTGCCTGCCCCAACCCTTCTTTCAATATCCCTCTCCATTCGCCCATCTCTTGTAAACATACTACCTAAATACACGAACTCAACTACTTGCTCCAAATTTTCACCATTCACGCTAATGTTGCAGACTGTCATGGTTTCTTCCTTTTCAAAAATCATTACCTTGGACTTATTAACATTCATCATCAGATCATTTCGCATGCATACCTCATACATACAATTCACCAGGACTTGTAGTTCATGCTCGTTGTCTGCAAGAAGGACAGCGTCATCCGCATACAAGAGACAGCTTACTGACACTCCGCTCATTTTGGCACCTACATCCCCAACCCTTTCAGCTCTTTCATACATTTGTCCATATACAGATTAAATAACCACGGGGACATTACGCAACCCTGTTTGACACCTTTATTGATATCAAACCAGGCTGTAAGATTTCCATTTACTCTGACACTAGCATTACTCTGACTTTTGTACCATAAGTAAAATTAAAAAAGGATCCCTCAGATGGTTTGGACATATAGAACGAATGGACGCGAGAAGAATGGTTAAAATGTTATATACAAGCAGTGTGAGTGGAAAGAAAAGCCGCAAAGAAAGCATTACATGACCAAATTAATCAGACACTGAAAGGTGGCCACATTCGAAGTCGGAAAAATCGACGAGCTAGTGTAAAGGAAGCTAGAGATTAGCTAGCTTAGAGCTAGCTTAAAACGGTATCTTAATTGGTAATATGAAAATTAATAGCAAACTAACTAACCATCACGCTGTCTCTCCGGAGGGGTAGGCAGAAAGAGTGGAACGCCACACTGTTCTGTCCTGACATACTTCTCTCGATTCCTCTACATTCATACATCTTGTCATGTACGCACGTCGATTTCTCCGACTCCTCACGTGACCGACATTTAATATTTGATTGATTTGATCGTGCCACGTTTTCCTTGGCCTTCCTCTATTTCTAGCTCCGTTCACGTCGTTTACATTATACCTTCTTCACCATTCTGTCTTCACTCATTCTTTCCATGTGTCCAAGCCATCTTAACGATCCTTTCATTATTTTGTTCATAACACTTCCATTCGCACCGCATTCACTTCTTATACTTGCATTTGCAGTTCTAATGTTTTTTAAAAATATACATAGTCATTATTTTATATAATATAATCGTATAACGGCGTGTCCGCTCCATTTTTTTAATGTCGAAAAATAAGAACCATCCTAATATGCGTATTATTTAACAATTTAATTCGATTGTGTTTTAGTTCCTGCCCACCCTGCAGGATTCGAAGCCAACTGCATCGAGAGAGACCCGCCGTAAGAATGTGAACATTATATATATACGGGGGTGCAACCCTCCCCAGCCTGTAATGCGATATTCCCATTCAAGGGCACGTCGCATGCGGCCGGGGGTGTAAGGGCCCAGTGGAGGGAGTGATCATTTTACAATTTCATTTTCATTAAATGAAGAAGATAAAAAATTCACATAAAATTAGTTAGTACATTTGAAGGTGCTTTAGCAAGGCAAAACATGTCATCCCCATAAAATGTAATAAAATTTATTGTAAACAAACGTTTTCATCCATGTAAATTATTTAATCATAATGCCCCAATATTAAATTTTGATTGATTTGATAGTGCCACATTTTCTTTGGTATTCCTCTATTTCCTGTGTTAAGTCAGCCTGTTTCTATTTCTTAACTTAATTCATATCGTTCATGCATACTTTCTTTACAATTTCTTCTTCATTTATTATTTCCATGTGTTCCACCAAACATTCGTCTAAGAAAAAAATATAAAATATTTGAAAGACCTATTTCAATCTGGGAAGCATATTTACAAGAGACGGAAAAATAGAGAAAGATATCGGAAGAAGGGTTGGAGCTGGCAACAAAATAAATGGGACACTCAAAGACATTACAAAGACATGCGCCCTTGAGGTGATTACATCACAAAAACGGCGCTTTAAAAGTTAGCATATTATTATTATTATTATTTATTACCGCAAATGGAAATATATATCGACTGGAGCAAATATGGCAGTGCACAATGGAGTTCTAGTGCCGATCCTTATGTATGTAAGTTAAACTAGGAGTTGACAGAACAAGGATGAAAGTAGGATAAATGCTGTAGAAATGAGATCACTAAGAAGAATGTGGGAAAAACAATGTATGATAGAAGTAAGGCGGATGAATGCGTGATAAATTAAATTTAGAAGGGGTCAATAAGATGGTTTGGACCTATGGAACGAATGGATGAGGGAAGAATGGTAAAAAATATATATACAAGTAGTGTGAATGGAAAAATAAATCTAGGAAGGCTAAAGACGACATGGCATAACCAAATTAATTAATTACTGAAAGGCGGCCATGTTCAAAGTAGGAACAATCGATGCATGTCACGATGTGTGAATGTAGAAGAGGCGCGAGAATTATGTCAGGATAGAACAATGGGGCGATCCATCCTCTCTGCCTAACCCTGGAGAAACGGCGTGATGGTTAGTTCTTCTTCTTCTTCAAGTGCCCTGTCGGGACCTCCAACGTTGGCGATCACCTCGGCGAACCTGTCCCTATCCTGCGCCGCTCGGAACAGCTCCTCCACACTTCGGATGCCGGTCCACTCCCTCACGTTTCGCAGCCAGGACATTTGTGTCCTACCGGGTTCTCAGCGTCCCTCTACTTTCCCCTCCAATATCAGTTGGAGAAGGTGGTACTTTTCCACACGCAGTATATGACCCAGATGTGAAATTTTCCGAACCTTGATAGTTGATAACAGCTCCCTGTCAACTCTAGTTCTCCTCAGGATTTCGGTATTGGTAACCATGTCTGTCTAGGGAATTCTGTGCATTCGGTGATGGAGCCGCATTTCAAATGCTTCCAGTCTGTTCATTGAGTTGACTTTTAAGGTCCACGTTTCACATCCATACAATAAAATATTCTCTGTCGGAGTTTCAAGTTTTGTTATCATTGCAGAAGAATGATTTCATTTTACTAAACGTAGCTGTTGCTGTCTCAGGTTAGTTAGTTAGTTTAATTTTTAATGTTGTATGTGTGCACGGCCGCCACTGTGAATGCGGTATCGGCGCTTGGCACGCGAGCGAGGAAGAAGAATGAAGGATTTGGTGAAGATCAAGGAAAGGAAAGAAACAAGGGAAGAGACCGCCATTTAAAATCAAGGAGGTGCGAAATTGAGACGGATGAGGACAGAGATTTGATCTTGGGGTTTTCTGGATCTTTCTATGGAATACATATTATATTAAAATGCGAAAATCGTATGTCTGATTTTTTAGAAATTTAGATACAGGAAACCGAACCATATGCAAGCGGTAATAATATACAAAATAATAAAATAGTCCATTGTTTTGGCCGAAACACTATGATACTTTAACATTATAGACTTTTAAATTTAAAAAAAACTTTGTTTTATGTATCACAAGTGTATTTTACTTTATTTTACGCAACAGCTGTTTCATCAGCCTATATTGTCATCTTTAGGTGTTACAAAAATATATCAAATGTAAAATTTTCGTGACTTTTCGAACCTTTATGTGTATTTGTTCCTATGTCAAGAACTTCAAAATTATATCAATTCAAAAATCCGCGTTGGACGTCCTTCTGCCCGCTGGACCGACGATCTGAAGAGGATTGCTGGACATGGATGGATGAGTGACGATAGTTAGAGGGGGAATGGAGTGCTTTGGGAGAGGTCTACGTTCAGCAGTGGACGACAGACGGCTGATGATCAATTAATACTGAGTCAAAACAAATCAACCATTGACAATAGTTCCGTTTTTAGTTTAACAGAAAATCCTGGCAAACTGGAAACACTACAATTAAAACTATGAAGGAGAAGACTTTTATAGTACAACTCAACCAAATGAGGGAATTTGTGTATTTAGGTAGCATGTTCACAGCAGATAGGGACGTCGAAAGAACGGTTGGTGCAGGTAACAAAGTGAATGGAGCTTTAAAAATAGTCATTGGAAACAAGAATTTATCAATGAAAGCCAAAACGGCCGTTCACAATGGAGGTCTGGTCCCAACCCTAATGTATGGAAGCGAAGCATGGAACTGGCAGAAGAAGGATGAGAGCAGAATAAATGCGATAGAGACGAGGTGCGGTAAACACAAAAGTCCGGATAGTCCATGTCAACATGTGCAACATCGAAAAAAACATTATGTGTTATTACATTATGTGCTAAATTAAAAAAAACGACGGATTCGTGGAACATAAATTAAATAGACAATATGTGCACCATCTAAAAAGAACATTTTGTGTTAAATTATTTTTATTTTGTTATTTTATTTTATATCATTGTTGTTTATATTATTTAATTTAGATTTATTTTGTGGGTGTTGCACGATCAGAGTGTGCGCGGGAGATGCCTATTGGTGGCGATGAGGTTCGCAACCCATCACACCGCGTCTCCCGCGGAGCGAAAAGAGAAGGATGGAGTGCCGCATCAATAAAAGTGTGACAGTCCATTCTTTCTGCCTACCCTTTCAGGGAGATGGCGTGATGGTTAGTTAGTTAGTTAGTTAGAGACGAGGTCCCTAAGACGTACGTGTGGTAGAACGATATACGACAGAATCTCAAATGCTGATATAAGAAAGGAATGTAGAGCGGAAGAAGGTATTATGAACAAAATTATGAAAAGATCGCTGCGTTGGTTCGGACATATGGAACGCATGGATGGAGAAAGAATGGTTAAGAAAGTATACGTTAATGATGTAAATGGGGTACGAAGTCGAGGCAGATCGAGGAAAACATGGCATGACCAAATTAATCAAAATTTAAAGTTTGGTCATGTTAGAAGTCGGAGGAATCGACGTGCGTGTATGACTCGCTGTATGAATGTGGAGGATGAAGCTAGAGAGGTTTGCCAGGATAGAGTAGTGTGGCGGTCCATTCTCCCTGCCTACCCCTGCGGGGAAACGGCGTGATGGTTTGTTGTTGTTGTCTCAACCAAATTTTCAACCCTTTTCACTATTTAGGTATTCTGTAGGAACTTGTTTTCATTTCTCACTAATTCCCAGTGGATTATATTAGCCCTCGGAAAATCTGTGACGAACTAATTCCGGTTGCGGTGAAGGGTCCAAACTAGGAAAGGGAATCCAACACGGGTGCATTCCGTTATGCCTACGCATTATTTCCGGTAAAAACCACAACTTAACCCTTTCACGCCAAAGCCAAAGAATCCAAACAAATAAATAACGAATTTTTTATCATAATAATGATGCTAAATGCCGTAAAAATGAGATTAAATTAGTTTTCACGAGGCGAGATATTCCGTTATGCTGGAGAGGGTTCAGAAAAAAAATCTGAGGTATCTCTACATGAGGAATATGGTAGTTTTCCGTGGCTCTATTCCACGGCATTTCTTTTATGAATACTCAGAACCAATTATTTACAACTTCAATGAGATGGGCATCTCATTACCCATTTCTTTAAATTAATCAGGGGATATTTCGAGAACTCGGCCTTGCTGGAGAGTGTTGGTCTTTTTGTTCCTGATTGATTTCTCCGACAGCGACAGCACAGATTGTTTTACCTATCGGCCACCAGATCCAATCTGCCTCTGGTGACACTGGTGAGCAGAGCAATTAGTCTGCTGAACGCGGTCTCCTTGGAGATTGACGTCTTTCATATTAGTGAAGGTACTTTCAGGAGACAAATACTCTTCTCTTTAGAAAGTATCTTGTCTTCCTAATGTCGAACCATCTCTAATGCGTTCCTGGTATTATGTTGAATTTTTATAATATTTTAACTGTACTCAATAGATGCCTTTAACATTTTGTTGTTTGTAATGTCTTTTGAGTTAATAAACTGATTTGATTTGATTACTGAAAATAATGTGCAGGAAAACAATGTATGATATAATAGAATACCAAACTACGAAAATGGTCACTTAGATGGTTTGGATACACGCAACGACGGTAATAATACGAGAATAACGGTTTATAAATTTTAAACAAGCAGTTTTACAATGTATTATACATATAAAAATATATCGAGATAAAAAACTAACAATTGAAAAAAATTCGGATGTCGTCAAGAAAAAGTACGATAATATTTTGAATACAAGAGAGCGAGAAAGAAATATTTCGATTCTCTTTGAAAGTAATTCGAAATGCACACGATGAGCATGCCCGAAAACGTTTCTTGATTTTTTTGATTTTTGTTCTGATTATTGTTGTATGAAAGTAGTGTAGAAAATAAAAGGAACAATTTGGTGTTGTTAATTGTGATTAAAAGTTAAAAAAATATTACTGATTACGATTGTATAGTGAACCAAATTTAAAAGGGTAGAAAATCTTTACTTCCGTAAATTTTTCACGGGCTGTAACTGGTATAAAATTATTGGTTTAATTTACATGAAATTTGTAAAATTGCCGCACAGAGGCCCTTCGAAGTTCTCCTGTATTGAAAGCGATTCGTCTTTTAAATGAGGTTGCAAAAGAGATATACCTCTTTAGATGCATTTATGGCGAATTCGTAAATACCCTTAAGATAAAGCCAGCAAATAACTGGCTTTTCCCATTCATAAGGTTCTATGTACATTTCCTTTGATATTCTTCTTTTTCACCCTTTACATCGATTTGGGAATACAGCAATCCGAGAAATCTGCGAGGTCGAAGATGTGGTCAGATGGGGACGTCAAAGACGGCGATACTGGCATCAACACGTAGAAAGGATGAGCTCAAATAGAATACCACACATAGCTCTCCATGGAACGCCAAACGGACAACGCCGACCAGGAAGACCCCCGAAACGGTGGAGAGAAAGCTGGAGTTCAGCATCTCAAGAGGACCCGCCTGAAATAACAGACTCCAGAGTCTACCAAAAGGGAAGAAGAAGAAGAAGACATCGATTTGCCTCGCGCTGTAATGATGTAAGGAGTTTTTTCAACAAAATAATAATAATTTCATAATATTATTTGGTTTGAATCGAAAGTGTTAAAATTATGAGATTCGTTGTGAAGTTTCGTAGGCATTTAGCTGGAGATGTCGTTGTATAATCCCGGATTTAAATATCAAGATACTTTTAATAGGGAATGCAGATGGGGAAAGAGAAATGACCGGGACTATTGTTGGCTTTGATAGGTTTTAGGGATATAAACGCCTTGTATATAAATAGCTTCGATTCAGAGAACAATATGTAAATAAGAAAGTTCTAGATTCTTCCAGATGGTTTAGAAGACAACATTATTTCATCGTTGGATACGCATGGAGAAAATGTCCTGAAAGAACCCAATATTAGCACCAGCATATAATGCATAGAAAAGCACCAGCCTAGATAATCTGATCTCTGTATCTGATCTAACTTAAAAACCAACTTTTAGAAATATCACATAAAATTAAAATAACCAATATCTGATCGCTAGTGTCTGATGCAGCTCCCTTGACTAAAGAACTGTGCCAATTTTAATTATTCAATATATCTTACAGTGGTGGACTTCACTAGAAGTGACATTAGTACAGTGGTCAGCTAACCCATTGGTTAAAATAGCCAAATATCAAATATCAGAAGTATAGTAGACCAAACAGTGTCAAATGCCGCTCTCTGGATTATGGCAGGCGAAAAGCCAATTAGAAAACAAGTCGCTAGACGCAAATGGCAGTGGATCGGTCACACTCTGAGACGGAACCCAGCCTGCATCACTCAGGGTGCATTAGACTGGTCCCCTATGGGGGGAAAGAGAAAGCGAGGCAGACCTATAGCCACCTGGAGAAGAACCCTGCAGGACGAGGTTAAGGCGGCAAGCCTCACTTGGGATGATGTTAGGCATCAGGCATGCGATAGAGTCGGGTGGAGAAGGTTCCTTGAGGCCCTATGCACCACGGAGGTGTGACAGGACAAAAAGCAGAAAGAAGAAGATAGTAGACGCTCTCTTAACCGGTCTTGACGGGCCGACCCAGGGCCGGATAACGAAAAAACCGGTTAAAGAGAAGGTAGTGAAAAACATATTTAAAAAAACACTTTCGCGAGGAAGAAACAAAACCCCTATTTTTTCAAAACACTAATAAAACAGAACTTTTATTCTGTATTAGAAACTCACACATTAAAAAATTAACATTTCACAAACTGTAAAAAATATGTACAGGAAAAAGCCACACATCACTCCAATTTTTTTTTAAAAAGTAGCCCTACAATGGATTAAAAAATTCTGTTATTTTCTGCTGCTTCTTGTGTTGAATCGACTTTTTAAAAGCGTAGTCACGCCATTTCTTTATGAACATTACATCTACTGTTACAAAATAATTAAAAAAATCCATTATGATATACGACGTCTGTTCAAAAAGTATCGCGAATTTTGAATTTCCGCTGGCTACGTATATTTGATTTTTGATTTTTTTGTAGCGTTATGTTGGTACTCATGTCCCTTACTTATGCTGACAAGGTCGGCCATTTTGAATGTTTAGTTAATTTTTGACAGCTGTTTTGCTTGGATGTGTTTTGGCTCGTCTTCGATTTTTGCCTATTCCAAAAAATGGATCAAAGAATCTGTATCAAATTTTGTGTGAAAAACAAAATAAAGTGCGCGGACGCATTTCGAATGTTGACTGTGGCATATGGTGAAGCTACCTTGGACCAAAGCAACGTTTATCGGTGGTACAAAATGTTCTCAGAGGGCCGAGAAGATATGAACGACGAAGAGCGTGCCGGACGCCCGAGCACGTCAACAACAGACGAAAACATTGATAAAGTGAAGAAAATAGTATTAGCCAATCGTCGAATCACCGTTAGAGAAGTTGCTGAGGACCTAAACATATCGATTGGCTCGTGCCATTCGATTTTAACCAATGATTTGGGCATGAGTCGGGTCGCCGCGAAATTCGTGCCAAAATTGCTCAATTTCGACCAAAAACAGCATCGCGTTAACATTGCTCAGGAGATGTTGGACTCGGTCCGTGACGACCCAAATGTGCTCCAGAGGGTCATAACTGGTGACGAATCATGGGTTTATGGTTATGACGTGGAAACCAAAGCTCAATCATCCCAATGGAAGCTGCCGCATGAGCCAAGACCAAAAAAAGCGCGCCAAGTTCGGTCGAACGTGAAGGTTTTGCTCACAGTTTTCTTCGATTGCAGGGGCGTGGTGCATCATGAGTTCTTGCCACAGGGTAGTACGGTCAATAAGGAATATTACCTGCAAGTTATGCGCAATTTGCGCGAAGCAATCCGCCAGAAACGCCCGGATTTGTGGAAGAACAAAAACTGGCTTTTGCACCATGATAACGCCCCTGCTCACACATCGTTGCTTGTGCGCGAATATTTGGCCAAAAACAACACAGTAATGGTGCCGCAGCCACCGTATTCCCCAGACCTGGCCCCCTGTGACTTTTTCCTGTTTCCAAAACTGAAGAGGCCCATGAAAGGACGACGCTACGCCACGATTGAGGAGATAAAGACGGCATCGAAGGAGGAGCTGAACAAGATCACAAAAATGATTTTTTTAAGTGCTTCGAGGATTGGAAAAAACGTTGGCATAAATGTATTATATCCGAGGGGAATTACTTTGAAGGGGACAAAATAGATATTCATGAATAAATAAATACTTTTTGAAAAAATATAAAATTCGCGATACTTTTTGAACAGACCTCGTATTTTTAGATAAATTCCACTTAGGTTTATGGCTTCGACCGGTTTCGGTAGATCGCTGCCATCTTCTGGGTCCAGAAGTTGGCCGCCATTTTATTGTCACGTGAATTATACCCCAGACCAAAGCACACTGTCATCGCCGGGAATCGAACCCAAGTCCAGCAGTGTGGCAGTCATAGCTCTTGCCATAATGCCACGAAGATTGTTTAATAATAGAGCCACAGTTTGCTGACCTCTGTATTAGGTGAAGTGGTGTAGAGTCTAGTAGATAAGGCTTTTGTTCCACGTGGCCATGATAGAACCAAAATTTAAAAAAAGATTTTTGTGCTTACCTTTCGTCGAATTGTGGCATCCCTGGGGCTGGCTGGTATCCGTGCATCCTTCTCGCATATAGCGATGCCCCTCCTTCAGAGAGATACCCGTCCATCATGTCTCCAGCTCTTGCTCTAACCCTCTCTCTCTCCCTTTCAGCTTCCGCGTTGCCCAGTCTCCTCATGCAGTCTCCCTCGGACATATATCCGGCTGCGATATCCGCGTCACAATATTCTGAACTGGCATAACCTCCATACTGACCGTTCCTGAAGTTCATATTGATGTTTTCCCTGCCAAAGTTTGCCTTCACAGTGTTGGCATGGTGTGGAAAATTTCCTGGCACAACTTTAGGGTTCATTGGACCAGTCCTTGCAGGTAGAGTAAGATGGCTATTATAACCTCTTAAGAGAGGTCTCATAGGAAGCACGTTCATCGAAGGGTTATCTTCTTCTAGAGAATTATCTCTATTATGCGAAGGACTGTCACAAGCTCTTGTGCGATCTATGTTCCGATCTGTTACATCTTTAGGCTGCTTCCTCTCTCTGTTCATTTGCGTTTCTATCCTATCTTCTTCGTCGAATAGTTTTTTCTTTACTTCGCTTGTTTTTTCTTGAACTTCGTTTATGAAATGCGCGGCTGGATCGATCTTTCTATTTGGTATTATTGGATTATGGCGAATTTTCGACATTTCCGAACCAGACTCGCTGGAAGGTCTGTATATCACACTTCCGTCGCTTGAGTTTGAATGTGGTCCAGTGGAAGCACTGTGCGTCGAATTTGAGTTAGAGCTCTCAGACATCTGAGAAGATACGGCGGGATTGTTTGCCACGGCTGAAGCTGGATTAAGATCTGAATACGAATTTGGCATCGGGGACACGATCAACATTTGTTTTTGGCAGTTTTCTTTCGTAAGACTCGAGAGTTCCCTATTGAAGGGTAAAGGCGTTGTTGAATTCGTGGAATTAGTCATAAGGGTTGAATTGCTTTGGCTGGGGCTCATCTGAGAAGCGTTGTTGCTCGTTGACTTTGTGATTGTCACTCCCGTCTTTTCATCCTTAGGGATCTTAGACGTGCCCTTAACCGCAGCTGTTGGCTTAGGGATACCTGTGTTATTTGGCGTCTGGGCAGGCATATTGGCATTGGCGGCAAAAGAACCGTTTGAATTTGAATTTGGAAGACCATTGGCTGTGGGGCAACCTTTCGGAGCCTGAATATTCGAGGCGGGCTTGGATTCGCTCGTAGACTGGACTCTGACAGGAGTCAGTTCGCCCTGGTTTTGTATCCTTTGATCATTGCAAAGCTTCATTTGACTCCCTGATAGCCTGGATATTTTTGTATCTTGAGATTTCATAGATGGTTTTGGATTCTTGACACTATCTTCTATGAAGACGATTTTGTTGTGCTGGTTCGTTTTTGGTGCTGCTATTTTAGATTCTTTCTCCTTGACCTGAAGTTTAGGACTATGTTTGGAAGACTTTTCTGATTTCTGCGGCTTGGTCAGGGTGTCCTTTTGCGTTTTTGATGGGGCCAACTTGGACTTGACACTCTTGCCAGATGCTTTCTGATTATCTTTAGCTAATGATACGTCTGTTTGCGGAGGCTTAGCTGGATGCTGTCCCTTGATATGTGGAGTGTTGTGAGATTCGTTCAGACTTAAACTAGAGTCCGATCTTTCGCTCTTCGCTGACGAGAAGCCGCTGGAAGAACTGGTTCGTTTTGATATGGAGGAGTTGTTCTTGTGCCTGTCGCCGGAAGACTTGTCTTTGAAGAGTTTGAGTTTGTCCAGCATAGAGTGCTTGGTGGGGGGGATTTGGTTTTGGTGTGGTGGGGGAGTGGGTGCCCCAGGAGACGAGGGTTGGGCTGAGTAGGGACTCGAAGGGATTTTGCTTCCAGGCGCTAGCAACGAAGAATTCGGACGAGACCTGGAAGGAAATCGTAAATGTTTATGTATTGTGGTTATCACTGACTTTGAAAGAGCATAAAAGCTTGCATTTTGGCTTACCCATGGGTGTTGTTTTGATGCACGATTCCATGCAGATTATTTGGTCTGGAGTTTCCTCCAGGGCTGCTGGACCGACTGGAGCTGGCTGAAACTGCACTTCCTCCCTTGAGGGTTCCATTGCTCCCTGAAAGAAGTAAAATAATATCATTAAAAACCATTAAAATTTTTTTATGATATGTATGATTACATTTTCCATAATTAATTCTAAAATACAATATTATAATTTCTATAAAAAAGCACAGTAAGATAAAAAGGACCACAGTATGGTTAAAAAGTACCCAGTTAGATCAAAAGAACCACAGTAAGGTTAAAAAGTACTCAGTAAGATCAAAAGGACCACAGTAAGGTTAAAACGTACCCTGTAAGGTTAAGAGAACCCCAGGAAGGTTAAAAAATACCCAGTAAGGACCGCAGTTAGGTTAAAACGTACCCAACGTTTTTTCGTTGACATTTAAATAGCAGAATAAATGCGGGTGAGATGAGATCCGTAAGACGAATGTGTGGTAGAACGATGTACGACAGAATCTCAAATGTTGATATATGAAAATAATGTAGAGCGGAAGAAGGTATTATGAACAAAATTATGAAAGGATCGCTGCGTTGCTTCGGACATATGGAGCGCATGGATGGGGAAATAATGGTTAAGAAAGTATACGTTAATGATTTAAATGGAGTACGGAAAAAAACACGGCATGACCAAATTGATCAAATTTTAAAGGTTGGTTATGTTAGATGTCGGAAGAATCAACGTGCGTGTATGACTCGCTGTATGAATGCGGAGGAAGCTAGAGAGGTGTGCCAGGGGGAAAAGGACGTAGTAAGGTTAAAAAGTACCCAGTAAGATCAAAAGGACCACAGTAAGGTTAAAAAGTACCCAGTAAGATAAAAAGGACCAAAGTAAGGTTAAAAAGTTCCCAGTGAGATCAAAAGGACCACAGTGAGGTTAAAAAATACCCAGTAAGGACTGCAGTTAGGTTAAAACTTACCCAACGTTTTTTCGTTGACTTTTAAATATGGAATAACACATTAAAGGAGATGATTGGCCGGGAGATGACCCTTATCGACAGTCTTGACATTTGAATACAGAAATAATAATAAGATAAAGCGTCGTCTCTCTGTCTTTGTGGAAAGTAAGGTTATCCATATGGTCATAGATAACAAAATGTATTATTTGCAGTGTTTTTTGTAATACCGATAAAATAAGAATGAAAGTTTAAAGATGAAGATTTACAACAACAACAACAACAACAAACCATCACGCTGTTTCCCCGCAGGGGTAGGCAGAGAGAATGGACCGCCACACTATACATACATCGAGTCATACACGCACGTCGATTCTTTCGGCTTCTGACATGACCAACCTTTAATATTTAATTAATTTTGTCATGCCATGTTTTCCTCAGTCTACCTCGACTCCTTACTCCATTTACATCGTTAACGTATACTTCATATGTCCGAACCAACGCAGCGAACCTTTCATAATTTTGTTCATAATACCTTCTTTCGCTCTACATTCCTTCCTAATATCAGCATTTGAGATTCTGTCGTACATCGTTCTACCAGACATACGCCTTAGAGACCTTATCTCTATCGCATTTATTCTGCTCTCATCTTTCTTCTGCCAGTTCCATGCATCGCTTGTGACATTTAATAATGCCTTAGACAGGCGAAATTCACATAAAATATAATAAAACTTCTTGAAAACAGAAGTTTTCATTCGTATCAATTAAATTAAGATAGCATACGTTAACAATGTGAATGGAGCAAGAAACTGAGGAGTAGCGATGAAAACTGACCGGTTTCACTCGTGATCAAGCAAACCACATTGTTTATGTGAAATTTTAATGAATTTTCGGTATACGTACCAATATAAATTAGATCATAATAATAAATAAGGGCGAATTATTATTTTTTGTGTTATAACCGACATTAAAAAAATGTTTGACTTCACACCTCAAATAAAAACACACAACGTATCCTTCAGGACTTTATTATAAACTAAAGATATCCTTGTAGCAAGGATGCGTCAGCGAAGACGGGCGCAGTGGTGGCCGGTGTCTTTTCATAGATGGAAAAAAACTAAATTAAAATATAATTAAAACGAATGAAAACGTCTGTTGTATACAAGGTTTTATTATAGTTTATGGGAATGACATGTTTGCCTTTCAAAAGATTTATCAAACATTTGAATGCAATGCAGTAGAAATGATATATCTAAGACAAATGTGTAAAAATGTGTATATGATAGTGTCGAATGAAAATATGAGAAGTGAATACAGTGCGAATGAATGCCTTATAAACAAAATAATGAAAGGATAATTAAAATAGTTTGGACACATGGAAATAATGAATGAAGAAAGAATGGTAAAAAAACTATACGTGACAAAAAAAAAACTGACGATGTAAACGGAACTAAAAATAGAGAGAGACCGAGGGAAACGTGGCACGATCGACCAAAACAAATATTGAAGGTCGGCATGAGGAGTCATGACACCATATATGAATGTTGAGGAAACTAGAGTATGTCAAAACAGAGTGGTCGCGTGATGAGAGGAAAAAAATACCAACTCCCGCAGCTGATAACTCAGGGTAAATACCAGAAAGAAGAGGACCAGACCGGAGAAGAATCTCTTGACTGCCCAGAAAGCGATTTGGTGCTATTTCAGAAGTAGCACCAAATCGCTGTTCAGGGCCGCAGTCAACAAGGTGGTATAGCCCTGATGATAGCCAACCTTCGCAGAGGAGACGGCACTTAGAGAAAAGTAAGCACCACAAAGTGATTGCGTCATCTTCTTCTCAGTCGTATTCCTCATGATTGAGGGTCGTGTCCATACTGTAAACCATTGACCAAGGCACGCCATGCGCTGATGTCACCCGTCAGTCTCCAGGCTGCAGCTAATGACGACCTTCGTGGCAGAGTGGTTACAAGCTCTGACTTCCATGCCGAAGGTCCTGGGTTCGATTCCCGGTGATGGCAGTGTGATTGTCACACTGTCTTTGGTCTGGTGTAGAATTCAAGTGATAATAAAATGGCGATAGATTGGCTACCTATCACATGTCACGAGAATCAATATAATAGCTAAAAAAATAATAATTGTATACAGTAATTGGGTCCAAAAACGACCTGTTGTGTACATAAAAAAAAAAAAAAAAGAGAGACCAGTCAAATTCCGTTCCTGTGGTCACCTTCCCACAACTTTGCCCATGATGATGAGCTTTTCAAGGTTGTCCTGATCTTCTCCGGGTTGTGTCTTAAATATTTTAACACTCTCTGAGAGCACATCCGCGAGAGTCTTGCCTTGATACCCAGCTGGTCAATGATTGACTGGTTTGTTATTCTTCCCGTCCAGGGTATACGCAGCATTCGTCGCCAACACAACATCTCATAATCACCAATTTTGAACCTCTCTGATTGCGTCACAGAGGAAACAAAAATATATTTCGCGCCGCCTCTGCCGCATTATGCAAGGACGTACATAATATTTACATAGCACACCGCTGATAATACCAATGTATGTGGTGGTATGTGTAACACAGGGCATACACAGAGATCAGAGTCATAAACATGCACAAGAGAGAACAATTGGAATAATTAATATTCACGGAGCGTCCTCACAGAGGAAGATGCGAGGGACATTCGTAAAGTTACGAGACGAAATAAAAAATATATAAAAAACAATGATTCCTGGAATCTAAGGGTAGGTGTCAAAAGAAATTGATTCCGGGTTCATGAAATAACACGTACGACGACCTTCGTGGCCGAGTGGTAAGGGCGTTGACTGCCACCCCGAAAGTTCCGGGTTCAATTCCCGGCGAAGGCAGTGTGATTTTCACACTGTCTTTGGTCTGGTGTAGAATTCACGTGACAATAAAATGGCGATAGATTAGCTACCTATCACATGTCACGAGAATCCTTATTGTAGACCTATGTGGTCTGTTCTCCAGAGTGTTGCTCCTCCTGTGAAATAGATTCCCAGCTGTCCTTCCATCTTTTAGAAGGTCTTCCACGAGGACGAGTCCCATGAGGCTGATTATCCAGTGCAATATAGGGGAGTCTGGTGGTGTCCATTCTTTGAACATGACCGTACCGGTCCATTTTTAGCTGTCTACTCCATCTTATAATATCCCCAACCTCACAATATCTCTCTTATTCTGGTGTTTCTCACGTGATCCCTCAGTGTCTTGCCTGCTATCGTCCTCAGTGCTTTCATTTTGGAAGTCCTCAAAACATGTTTGCTCCTTTCTGTGTCTGCCCTTGCTTCGACGCCATATGTTATTATTGGTCTTACACTTGCTTAATAGATTCTCATCTTACTCTCAATGGCCATGTCTTTGTTTTTCCATATTGTGGATTTTAGAGCCCCAGAGATTGCAGCTGCCTTGTTTACTTGGGTTTGTATTTCTTTCCGCAGATCAGCTCTCCCCACCAGGTCTATGCCTAGATACTTGAAGGTCCTAGACCTGTTCAATGGGTTGATTTTCTATGACCAGGTTACATGTTTTGGGTGTTTTGGAAAAGGTCACTCATTTTGTTATTTTAACAAAATAATAATAATAACAATAAAAATAATAATTATTGATATGTTCGCACTGATCAACAATTCTTATTAACCCCAATGAGTGCGGCTGGCTCAATATGCTGGGATCATCTATGAGAGTAGGCTGACTTTTCGTGCATATATCGAGAGGATTTGTGGCACTGCACTATGGATGTTAGGCTTCATCGTCCGGACCGGAAGAGTTTTCAGAGATCTCCATGTGCTCAGAGTCCTATAAAACGCATTGGTTCGGAGCAGACTCGAAAGTGGTTCTGTGATATGGAGCCCTCACGAGGCGAGATATTCCGTTATCTCTACATGAGGTAGTATGGTAGCTATCCGTGGCTCTATTCCACGGCATTTCTTTTGGGAATGCTTGGGACCAACTTTCTGCAGCTTCGAAGAGATGGGCATCTCATAGCCCATTTCTTTAGATTACTCAGGGGATATATCGAGAACTTGGCCGTGCTGGAGGGTGTTTGGCTTTTTGTCCCTGATAGATATCTCCGACAGTGACAGCAAAGATTTTACCTACTGGCCGCCAGAATCAACCTGTCTCTTGTGACACCGGTGGGAAGAGTAATTAATCTGCTGAACGCGGTCTCCTCGGAGATCGACGTCTTTTATATTAGTGAAAGTACGTTTAGAAGGCAAATACTCTTAATTCTGAAGAGTATCTTGTCTTACTAATGTCGAACCATCTCTCATGCGTTTCTGGTAGTATACTTATATTTTACCTGTTCTCAATAGATGCCTTAAACCTTAATTTTGTAATGTCTAATGATGAAATAAACTGATTTGATTTGATATGCAGTAAGAAACAGGTATCGAACTGCAGTTGTCAACATTAACAGATAGTCCAAGTTCGTCAACATTTTACGCACAATTTAGTAGTAAGGGACTATAATAAAATAAATAGGTTCCAATTTTTGTAAGGCGGTGCTTTTTTCTGCCTCCCCTTCGGAGAAACGGCGTAATGATAAGTTGGTTAGTTTCATATTTTATTGTGTTTTTAATTTATGTAATATTTGGACTATAAGTTTCATCGTGATGTTGACAACGGAAATATGGTCATTGGAAGTTTAACATCCTGCGGGTAATATCAATACATGAATAATTCTTTTGTACAACTATTATACTGTTGTACGAGTATTGTCTGTATTAATGTTTATCTATATTTTCCGATTGATTATTAATTAAGGGCAGTGCTGGAGGGTGTTCGGCTTTTTATCCCTGATAGATATCTCCGACAGCGACACCATAGATTATTTTCCTACCGGCCGCCAGAACCAACTTGTCTCTGGTGACACCGGTGGAAAGAGTAATTAGTGTGCTAAACGCGGTCTCCTCGGAAATCGACGTCTTTCATATACGTAAAAGTACGTTCAGAGGGCAAGTACTCTTGACTTTAGAGAGTATCTTGTCTTCCTAATGTCGAACCATCTCTCATGCGTTTCTGGTAGTACCTATACCATTTGAAACCAATTACTGCATAAAATTTATTTTAGCTATTAAATTGATTCTTATGACATGTGATAGGTAGCCAATCTATCGCCATTTTATTGTCACGAGAATTCTACACCAGACCAAAGACAGTGTGACAATCACACTGCCATCGCCGGGAATCGAATCCGGGACCTTCGATATGGAAGTCAGAGCTCTTATCAGTCTGCCATAATGAGGAAACTAAGAAAGAAAATGAATGAATAATTGAAAACATTGTACAGGCATTAAGGATTTTAGTCAATCCGGCAATGTTCCTATTCATAAATCACTTTCCACTTTCAATATCAAATGTCAGGGTTTTGAACTTGTCAAACAATGCAACCGTCTAAAGTTAATTAAACTCTAAACTTAGATTAGAGCCTGCGATCAAAGCGCCTGAACTGTCGGTCAGAGATCACATGTACAGGAGTCGTTTATCGCCACATGGCTGCATCAAAGGATTCCGATAGCCCGAAATGTACAGTTGCTGTGTATATCAAACGATATAATTGAATTTGAATGATTCACATAGTAAAATTATTTCCAAAATTATACGAATGAAAACGTCTGTTTTCTAGAAGTTTTATTATATTCTATGGGAATGACATGATTCGCCTTGTAAAGGTATAATCAAATGTGATAAAGCTTTAACAAGGCCAAACATGTACTCGTATTATGATAATAAAACTAACTAACTAACTAACTAACCATCACGCCGTCTCCCCGAAGGGGTAGGCAGAAAGAATTGACTGCCACACTTTTCTTTCCTGACATATTTCTCTCGCTTCCTCAACATTCATACATCGCGTCATGCACGCGGGTCGATTTCTCCCACTCCTCACATGGCCGACATTCAATATTTGATTTATTTGATTGTGCCACGTTTTCTTCGGTCTTCCTCTATTTCTGGTTCCATTTACATCTTAACATATTAGGTCCTTACATATGAAATTGGCGTGTTGCCGTACTGGCAACTTTGATCTCAAATATCTTCTCTTTGGTTAGGAATTCCGAATTCAAATTTATACAGCTATTTACTCAAGTATTTTGTAGCAATGGTACATACTTTGATTAAATACATATATTATATTAAAAAAAATCAACTCTATGTTCCTCCCATACAAAACGCCAATTTCATATGTAAGGACCTAATATAATTTTTTAACCTTTCTCTCTTCATTTATTCTTTCCATGTGTGCAAACTATCTTAATGATCCTTTCACTATTTTGTTCATAACACCATAATTCGCAACGCATTCACTTCTTATATTTTCATTCGACACTCTATCATACATAGAGTATCCACACATTCGTCTAAGAGATCTAATTTCTGCTGCATTTATTCTACTTTCATCCTTCTTTTGCCAGTTCCATGCTTCGCTTCCATACAAACAAGGGTCGGTAGAAGAACACCATTGTGCGCACGCGCGCACGACGCGCGTGCATGACACGATGGGGTACTTCGGGGAGACGGGATGATGGTTAGTTAGTTAGTTAGTTAGTTAGTTAGTTAGTTATAAATATGTATGCATTTGAAGACAAACCTGGTGTTGGTGGAAGCGGTCTTGCTCTTCTAGGAAGTGGGATTGCAGTGCCGGCGGCTGCAACAGAAGCCGCCTTGTTGGCTTGTCTGTGAAAGAAAGAAAACAGAACATAAGTCGATTGTCTATTATTTAATTTAATAACTTTCTTAAACACTGTTATCCACGATTGATCTGTATTTTCTTATCTCCCCCCATTTTCTACGTTTATATATTGTGTTGTTCTCTGATTTTTATATATATAATTTTATATATAATAGTTTAATTTGAAACCCTGACGATGCTTCGACAGGAGCGAAACCGTTTGGTTATGACAGAAATAAAGTGATATGTTTTGTGTGATTTTGGGTAACAAAAATTTTTGTGGGTAGGAGGGTGAAAATTTGAAGTTATATTTTTTTTGATGCCAAATAAAACAAAAATACAAAAAAATATTTTAAATAATAATTAAATAAAACGATGTTTTTTAACTACTTCCACTTTTGTCTTTATTTAGACAGCGACCGGCTTGGCATCGACAGACTGGTGACAGGCATGACCGTCGATGCCAGCGAGCCTGGCGAAACCGGTCGCTGTCTAAATAAAGACAAAAGTGGAAGTAGTTAAAAAACATCGTTTTATTTAATTATTATTTAAAATGAACTTCCATCAAGAGATTTCAGTAAAATCATTTGATTATCTTAAAAAATATTTTGTAAAAAAAACAGAAAAAAAAATTCTGGATAGGGACACCCTAATCACTTAGCGATATGAAATATTATATAAGATTTTAGATTCATCTTATAAGATGAATCTAACGTGCAAATGTTTATTTTCAGTTATTTTTGTTTTAATTTGTGTATTGCGTGTTAATTTACATATATTCTTAATAGATGGCGCTAGTGTAGATTGACCTAAAAAATGTGAAGTGTGTCTCAACATAGTAGCATATATAAATCTTTCAAAAAATTTGTCAGACATGGTAATCGTAAGAAGGGCGGAATGGGGAATGTTGTTAACATAAAGCGATCGCTTAACCCAAGGATCGCTTAACCCGATGACAGGTCATAAGTCCTGTAAACGCCTCGGCCACCATATTCTGTTTAAAAAAAAAAATTACATCTTCGTCTCTATTGAGATACAATTAATCCTTAAAAACATTCAACATTGTTAATCAATTCGCTTTAAGATAAAAATAAAACAAACTTTGTTGAAATATCAAACGTCATTTAGTATATACGAGTACAGTAGCGAGCACAGAAATCTTTTCACACTGAAAATATCGGTTTTTTGTAATTATATATATTTTTTTGTGATTCCTTGATAGCTTTTCAGTCCAAATCACAAAACAATATTAAAAAAATATAACACTGTTAAAATAATTTTTAGGTCAAAGAATATATGAAAATTCATGGGATTCCAACATGGATTGGCCCGGAAATAGCCCTGACCTAAACCCTATCGAGAACTTGTGTAATAAAATGGCAATTGAAATAAATAAACTGAAGCCTCCGTCAAAGGAAAACCTTAAAAATATCATCGAAAAAGTGTGAATAAATTTTTTTCCCAAGACTACATAAATAATTTGGTGAAATCCATGCCTAAACGTATTGAAGCAGTTATTAAAAACAAAGGAGGAACAACAAAGTACTGATTTTGTTGGTTTTTGATAATTGTTAGTGTTATATACCCATGTAATTTTATTTGAAATAAATATGTGTTTATTTAAATTATGTAAGCATTTTTAATTTTTGTGGCAAAAAATCGAAAATCTACAAATTAACTCAAAAATTAAGGAAAAAAAATTTTTGATCCCTAAAAAGGCACTTTTCTTGCAGATCATCTTTAATCAGTGTTGCTTAATAATTTGGACTGAAAAGCTATCAAGGAATCACAAAAAAATTATATAATTACAAAAAAACGATATTTTCAGTAGATACTGTAGATAATAGAAAATTCGAATAAAAAAAAAGTCTGCTTATCCAGCTAATAACAGGCATGCCAGCGACAACGTCTGTCGGTTCCCGCTAGTTATATATATTTTTCATTAAGATACAAGTGCACCAACCACACAACCTTAAACCCGTTTATTAATAATTATACATCAGCCTTAATCCGGTAAGGTTTATGTGTCCCAGACACAAACTGAAACTTTTCATTTCATTCAGTTTGCATCTGGGAACTGTTACCAAACCGGTATTCGAACCCGTGAATCTGCGTAGGACGGCCGATGCATTGACTGCGAGACCACTGCACCCGCCCACGGGAAACAGCTATCTAAATCTGGATCTGGATGCATTTCGAAACCTGCGGATCGCGGGCCGCATCCGATAGGGAAGGCAGAGAATGACTTGCAATGTATCCAAAATATTCTGATGTACCACAAGGTACACACAGGTGGCCTTTGTGGCAGAGTAGCAACAACTAAGATAATGGCTCTCTCCCACACCATTTCTTTTGGGAAAGTTAGGGTCCAATTGGGGCAGATAACGCAGAAGATACTGGAATGCGCATGTACGGAGGATGGGTCCCACCAGAATCCCACGCGCTGTGGCGCATCAGATTCCTGCCGGCTGCCGTCCCCCACCGAAGAGATGGAGAGAAGTTGGGAGTCAACCTCCCAATAGAGGCCAGCCTGATTTCAGGAACAGACCAAAGGTCTATAAGGAGAAGAAGAAGAAAAAGAAGGGTCCAATTCTCTGCGATTCGAAGAGACGGGTTTCACATAATTAACGTACCCTAACTAACCCATGTCTTTAGATTTATCAGGGGATATTTAGAAAACTCAGCCAAGTTGGTGGGTGTTTGTCTTTATGTTCCCGAAACAACCTGGTTCTAGTGACACCGGTGGGAAAAGCAATCAGTCTGCTGAATTTGGGCACCTCGGAGATCGACTTTTTTCATATTAGTGAAAGTACGTTCAGAAGACACAGAAGACTCTTGACTTTAGAGAGAATCTTGTATTCCTTAAGTATTATTGTGTATCCTGTGAATGACGGTGAAGGCTGGAGATGGCGGCATAATGACGAGCTGTACTATATTTACAAAGCTCCCAGTCTTCACACAGGTCAGACTGAATAGACTGAGATGAACCGGTCACGTGCAGAGGATGCCGTCATCGCGAACCCCATAAAGATTGCTGGAGTGGCACCCAGGTGGTAGAAGACCAAGTGGACGACCAAGGCTGCGTGGGAGGGTGAAGTTGGGAGAGATGGGGCGAAATTGTTACGAGTGGAGGATCCATTCGGAGGACAGGAGGAGTTGGAGGCGAAGAATACTGGAGGCTATGGTAATATGGGCTGTAGGGCCATCGAAAACGAAGAAGAAAGTATTATTAATCCATCTCTCATGTGTTCCTGGTATTTTACCTGTTCTCAAATAAATGGTCTTATGTCTGGAGTAGAATTCACGTGACAATAAAATGGCTATCACATGTCACGAGAATCAATAGTTAAAAAAAAGTTGTATGCAGTAGTTGGGTTCAAATAACCTGTTGTGAACGAATGTGGAAAGCAACGGGAAACTACCACATTAAAACGGCCTAAGTGGCATCTCAAAAGAACCACAAAAGATGTTAATTAACTATGGTGCAAACCAATCTCTAGGATTGAAATTAAAAAAAAAAACTTTCTTTACCATTCTTTCTTCATTTATTCTTTCCATGGGTCCAAGCCATCTTAATGATCCTTTCATTACTTTTATATTGAAAGAAGGGTTGGGGCAGGCAACATATTGAAAGGTGCATTTAAAGTTGTCATCGCAAACAAAAACCTATCCAAAAAAGCTAGAATGGTAGTGCACAATGGCGTTCTTCTACCGACCCAATGGAAGCGAAGCATGGAACTGGCAAAAGAAGGATGAAAGTATAATAAATGCAGTAGAAATGAGATCTCGTAGACGAATGTGCGGATACTCTGTGTATGATAGAGTGTCGAATGAAAATATAAGAAGCGGTGCGAATGATGGTGTTACGAACAAAATAATGTAAGGATTATTAAGATGGTTGTGTCCACATGGAAAGAATGTTAAAAATATTATATGTTAACGATGTAAATGGAGCCAGAAATATATAAGACAGAGGAAAACGTGGCACGATCAAATAAATCAAATATTGAATGTCGGCCATGTGAGGAGTCAAAGAAATCGACGCGCGTGCATGACACGATGTATGAATGTTGAGGAAGCGAAAGAAATGTCAGGAAAAAAAGTGTAGCAGTCCATTCTTTTTGCCTACCCCTTCGGGGAGATGGCGTGATGGTTAGTTAGTTAGTTAGTTTTAGTATTTATTAAATATTAAATATTGAAGCAATGTACGAGTATCTATTGCTTATCAGTCTGTACCTGTTTCCTGGATTCTGAGATCACGGTAGCCGGTTTTATGGGCAAAGAACAAATAGGGTATGTTGAAAAAACCCGTTATAGCGAGCTAGCCTGCAAGTGTATTCTTAGGCAGAGCGAAATCCTGCCATTTCAGAGTGTGAAATAAACTTGAAACACTGTGGGCGAAGTTGCAATATCCTTTAATATGCTTTGGCAACCTTTTAATCCTTGAGAATCCTTACATTTCGATACCCCAGAGTCCTGTGCTTATTTATTGATCATTTGCTAATTAATGCCGGGCTTTACATACGTAATGAATCCATTTTAAATCACCAGTGACAACCCGATGCAAAATGACTTCTTTTCGTGGCGTTCGAGCAACATTTCCGACATGCAGAATCGGCGTTCGACGTCTCTTGGCTTTAATTCATACGGCACCCAATTTCCAAGCATTTGGATGTATCCCAATTCTTTTAAACGTCTGGAAATGGTTGCTTGATCAACTCCCAATGATTTTGCAAGTTCTTCTTGCGTTTGGCACGCATCTACATCGAGCAATGCCTCCAATTCTTCATCTTCAAACGTTTTTGGCTGTCCGGGTCGTTCTTCGTATAACCTCAGAGCAATAAAACACCCTCAACTCTACTTCCATCTAAAAATCCTTTCAAAATTTGACCCATTGATATGTCTATTGTTACTCGTATCTCCCTTGTACTAGCCAAGTTAACAAACACACTCAGTTTGTAATAATTTTGGATAGTTTATATCGTTCTCCCGATGATGAAGGTGTAAGCCTTCGAAACATGTGGAGAAAAATAAACTCAAAAGTAAAATAAAAAGGGGTTGTAATTCATAAAAATTCGGCAAAAGTTTATATATAATAAAATAAAGTTCTTTCTGTCTCAACTTAAAGATATATTTATATAAATTATTTGTATCACCAAAAAATGTAATGGAATGAATTCTGTCTATATCAAAATAAATAAAAATAAGAAATATCAATTTCTATTTTTACTAATTTAATATTTATAATGAACTTCTACCAAGAAATGTGAAATAACAACATTTAGAATGTTATTTAATGTTTATTTTACCTTCTGACTTCTGGCGAAGTTGGTAGACTCCTGGACTTCCTGTTCCTGAAGCCCTCCTGATGGGAAGTGGCGACGGTTCCACCGTGAGTGTTGCCCATCACTGGTTTCTTACACTTCTACGGCATTTCTATTACCATTTCACCGTTCCACTTTATTTCACACTATATTAAAACTTTACATAGTTCTAAAATTCCATATAAATCCGTGTATCGACGCATCATTTAATTAAACTATATTGTTTCTTTTTAAATATAAAAATATAATTATAAAAAATAGTGTATATAAATTGTTAACTATCTAACTAACACGCTGTCTCTCCTAAGGGGTAGGCAAAACGAATTGACCGAAGAATAGAATAGCCTCACTTTGATTGCATCATAAGTAATATTAAAAAAGAATCCCTGAGATGGTTTGGACACATGGAACCATTGGACGAGAGCAGAATGGTTAAATTTTTTAATACAAGCAGTGTGAGTGGAAAGAGAAGCCGTGGAAGACCGAGGCGAGAAAAAATCGACGAAACCGGTCGCTGTCGAAATAAAGACAAAAAGTGGAAGTAGTTAATAACTATCTGCAGCTTCGAGGAGAAGTGCATCTCATAACCCATTTCTCTAGATTAAACAGGGGATATTTCGAGAACTCGGCCCTGCTGGATGTTGTTGGTCTTTTTGTCCATGATGAATATCTCCGACAGCAACAGCATAGATTGTTTTAACTACCGGCCGCCAGAATCAGGCTGCCTCTGGTGACACCGGTGGGAAGAGTAATTAGTCTGCTGAACGCGGTCTCCACGAGGATCGACGTCTTTCATATTAGTGAAAGTACGTTCAGAAGCAATTGATTATATTTCTTTCGAAATTGTCGCGACAGCTGTTTCGCTAAACGATGTTAGCATCGTCAGGTATTATAATCAACACCTGACGATCAGTGGCGGTACTCCCAAAAAAGCACCGAAGCCCGGCTTGCGTAAGAAATTTTGAATTAAAACCCCCAAATCTGAGTAATCATGCCCCCGCATAATCCAACAACCCACCAAATCACCTTCCAACAATGTTCCTATCAGACGTAAGATTAATAGCCCCAAGAGCTAAATCTCTGTAAGCCAGAAAAGGTTTTGATTCAAAATTTCTTATGCAAGCCGGGCTTCTGGGCTTCTATGGGAGTACCGCCACTACTGACGATACTATTATCGGTTATCGAAACACCTGTCGTGACAATTTCGTAAGAAATACTAATCAATTGTGATATTCTATAACAGTGTTTTTTTAAAACAGTTAAAAATGTTGAAATATCGAAGTGTTTCAACAAAACAATGGATTATCTATTTAATTATTATTTAATTTCTTAAAAGTTAAGGCGTTAACACTGTGGAATTCCATTGTAATAACACTGGATTTTTTCAAAAGAAAACCCTGTTTAATATTCCACTATACTATATTTATAGACTACACAACATGTTTCGGAGTTACCACCATCTTCAGGTGTAAATATACGACATATGCAGTAGAAATGAGATCTCTTAGACGAATGTGTGGATACTCTGTGTATTATAGAGTGTCGAATGAAAATATAAGAAGTGAATGCGGTGCGAATGATGATGTTATGAACAAAATAATGAAATGATCATTAAGATGGTTTGGACATATGGAAAGAATGAATAAAGAAAGAATGGTAAAAAAATTATATGTTAATGATGTAAATGGAACCAGAAATAGAGGAAGACCGAGGAAAACGTGGCACGATCAAATAAATCAAATATTGAATGCCGGCCATGTGAGGAGTCAGAGAAATCGACGCGCGTGCATGACACGATGTATGAATGTTGAGGAAGCGAGAGAAATATGTCAGGAAAGAAAAGTGTGGCATTCCATTCTTTCTGCCTACCCCTTCGGGGAGACCGCGTGATGGTTAGTTAGTTAGTTAGTTATTTACACCTGAAGATGGAGGTAACTCCAAAACATGTTGTGTAGTCTATAAATATAGTATATTGGAATATTTGACAGTGTTTTCTTTTGAAAAAATCCAGTATAATTATTATTAAATTTTTAAATGCTGCATGCGAGTAGTTAAAAATATTTAAATAAGAAATATGAAGCATATGTAGTTTTTTGCAATATTTATGACACTTATTCTATGATTTTTATTCATAGGGATCCTAACGATACGGGTATTTTAGAGCGAAAATCGCCATTTTGTCAAAGGGGGCTTCGAGATGCGAAAGAAAGCGCGGGAAATGAGATTTACTTGATTGGATTGCATTGTTCCCTCCCGGGAGAGGTTATTTACAATGTCCTTAGATAAATGGTGATATAATGCATTTTACGTACTTCCATTATCCCTCGCATAATGTTTTCATGAACATCCTTCTTTCATACAATGGCCAGGTGGGTTTTAATCGAATTTTCCGACGGGTTTTCGCAGTTTCTTCTTGTGTTGTGGATTCACAATTGAATAACTTTTTGAAAACATTGTATTTTCATAATATTTTTTTTGCAAAACTAACTAACTAACTAACCATCACGCCATTTCCTCGGAGGGGTAGGCAGAGAGGATGGATCGCCACAATGCTCTGTCCTGGCATACCTCTCGAGTTCTTCTACATTCATACATCGTACCATGGACGCACGTCGATTATTCAGACTTCGAATGTGACCGCCGGTTAGTAAATGATTAATTTGGTCATGCCATGTTTTCCTCGGTTGTCCTAGGCTTCTTTTTCCACTCACGCTGCTTGTGTACAACTTTTTAACCATTCAACTCTCATCCATTCGTTCCATATGTCCAAACCATCTCAGGGATCCTTTTTTAATTTTATCCATGATGCAGGCATCTGCCTTACATTTCTTTCTTATTTCATCGTTCGGTATTCTATCATACAACGTTTTCTCGCATATTCTTCTCAGTGTTCTCATTTCTACGGCGTTTATCCTGCTTTCATCCTTCTTTTGCAAGCTCCAAGCTTCACTATCATAAATGAGGGTTGGCACTAGAACTCCATTGTGTACTGCCATCTTTGCTTCTGTGGATATATTTCTATTTACATATGGGTATATTAACATTTTTTTGCACCTTTCACAAACATGTTTCGGGACATTGACTTCCCTTCTTCAGTGTAAAAATTAATGAATTTTAACAATCAAATAAAAGAGGAAAATTTAGCGGCAAGGTGAATTGTTGTTTAGTTAGAATTATGAGACAAGGCAAACAAATCAATTATGGGACTAGAACTTAAGTTTATTCACTAACTATCGAACCAGCATGCCGTTTCCCCGGAGGGGTAGGCAGAGAGAATGGACCGCCACACTGCTTTATCCTGATACACATCTCTAGCTTTTTCCACATTCATATAACGAGTCATACACGCACGTCGATTCCTCCGCATTTATTCTGCCCTTATCGTTCATCTGCCAGTTCCATGCTTCGCTTCCATACATAATGGTATATTTTATTAAGGAGTAATTGCATCTCAATAGAGACGAAGATGTAAATTATTTGGAAACAGAATATGGTAGTCGAGGCGTTTACAGGACTTATGACCTGTCATTGGTTGGGTTAAGCCAACCGATGACAGGTCATAAGACTTGTTAACGCCTCGACTACCATATTCTGTTTCCAAATAATTTACATCTTTGTCTCTATTGAGATACAATTCATCCTTAAAAAATGATTAACCCGCAATGGGTAAAAATCCAGTATTTATCTACAAGTATTTCTATACAAAAAAACAAATTGAATATTTTCTTCACCATTATTTCTTCATGAAAGGATCATTAAGATGGTTTGGACATATGGAAAGAATGAATGAAGAAAGAATGGTAAAAAAAAATTATATGTTAATGATGTAAATGGAACCAGAAATAGAGGAAGACCGAGGAAAACGTGGCACGATCAAATAAATCAAATATTGAATGTCGGCCATGTGAGGAGTCAGAGAAAACGACGCGCGTGCATGACACGATGTATGAATGTTGAGGAAGCGAGAGAAATATGTAAGGAAAGAGAAGTGTGGCAGTCCATTCTTTCTGCCTATCCCTTCGGGGAGACGGCGTGATGGTTAGTTAGTTAGTTAGTTATTTATTCATTTGTTGTGTCCATGTATCCAAACCCATTCCTTCTATAATTTATTCGTGAATTTTAAGCTGGTAGTTACAATTAAACTGACGCATTAAAATGTTTAACGAGACCAGCCATAGATATTAATTGAGAGCGGGAAAGCAGAAGATGGTGACAAATTTAAAAGTTTAAATTAAGAATGGAAGCGGGAGCTCTCTCTAATTGGCCGATGGCGTGTCGGCGTTGCCAGTGACAAAAAAAATAAACAACGAGTACCTACCGCTCCCGGGTACCTACCTCCAAATGACAGAAAAATGATAATGAGCCCCTGTAAAGTGGTGTCCTAGGTACTATATATTCGAATGGAGAACTCAAAGCAATCGATATTTGAATCGTAAAAATGGGGGGTTGCCTCTATAACACAATTTGAAACAGTTTATACAAACTAATAAACATACCATCACGCGGTTTTTCAGAAAGATAGACAGATAGAATGGACTACTGTGTACTCTATCCTGATACACTTATCTGGGTTCCTCCACATTAATACAGCGAGCCATAGACGCACGTCGATTCTTCCAACTTCTGACTCATTTGAATAATTTTCAAATCAAATCAGTTTATTTAATCAAAAGACATTACAAACAGCATAAATGTTTAACACATCTATTGAGTACAGGTAAGATATTATACACATACAACATAATACCAGGAACGCATTAGTGATGGTTCGACATTAAGAAGACAAGATACTTTCCAAAGTCAAGAGTATTTGTCCCCTGAACGTACTTTTACTAACATGAAAGACGCCGATCTCCGAGGAGACCGCGTTCAGCAGACTAATTGCTCTTCCCACCGGTGTCACCAGAGGCAGGCAAATTGGATCACGCCATGTTTTATTCAGTTTATACAAACCAATAAACAAACCATCACGCGGTTTTCTCAGATGGTTAGGCAGAGAGAATAGACCGCCACACTACCCCTGCGGGGAAACGGCGTGATAGTTTGATGTCTTTGTTGAAAATATACTATTAAATCAATAAAATAATTCAAGAAGACCAGGAGTCGGAGAAATCGACGTGCGTGCATAATACGATGCACAAATGTTAACTTGATAGAGCTCCTTTGTCTGGAGTGTGCTGCTGTATGACTGAGAAACATGGACAATTGGCCAGAGTGAGTGCAGACGCCTAGCTTCTTTCGAAATGTTGTGCTACATACGTGTGATGTAGATTCGTTGAATTTGATTAATTTGATCTTGCCATGTTTTCTTAAGTCTCCCGCGAATCCGTACTCCATTCACATCGTTAATGTATACTTTCTTAACCATTCTTTCTTTATCCATGCGTTCCGTTTGTCTAAACCAACGCAGCGATCCTAAATAGCGATCATAATTTTGTTCGTAATTCTTTCTTACATTAATTAAAACATAATATATCTTCTATGTTCGCCATACTTTGTGTTGTAGATGTTTTATTTGTCTTTTTCTTTTGTATATACTTTGTATATATGAACCTACAACACTAACTTAAAAAAAAGACATATCAGACATGTTTCGGACAATCGGTCCTTCCTCAGTGAAATTATAAAGATACATATTTAAAATATTATAAAATTGTTTACAAATATGATCAGTTTTGACAGATGTTATAAAGATTTATTTTTGAACGTTTATGCTTTTGTTATAACAAATATTATAAATCAATTTAAAATAATAATTGAAAGTTCTTATTGGGGTTCAGGTTATTACTTACAACAAAGGAAATAAATCAAAGATTAGACTTGACGTTAAATTTATTTGATTATTTATAATATTTTCTTTATTTACAATTTTTTTTTCATTTCTAAAATTTCGAGATTGTTCAAAGTTATATTTCTAAACTTAACATGCAAAATTTCAACGCCATTATCTTTATTAAATGAATGATCTTTTTCAATGAGGTGGTTAGAAAATTCAGAAAAATTATTATTAGGTAGACATCTTATGTGCTCTTTTATTCTTAATTTAAAATAACGCCTTGTTTTACCTATATAAAAAGATTATTATTATCTTATATTCATTAAAACATAAAATGTTCAGGAAACAATAATACACGTATTATAATAAAACATTAAGAATAGATAAACAAGATGATCAAATGTAAGTTCACGTGATCTCTATTATTAAGAAGCAGAGAAATCTAACTGCAATTGTGTGCGAAATAGCAGGAAACACTATCTTGGTAAATAGGGGAGTTCGGGAGATTTATATAGATTTACTCAGAATTCCCTTGATGTAGGGAAAACGCGTAAAAAATGGGGGAATAATTGAGCGTAACAGAGAAATATGCAGTGAGGATATTGTAATATAGTTGAGTGGTGGCGTGGAATGTTAGAAACTAAACTAACTAACTAGTCAGTGTCAGTGAGGCAGTATTCATTAAAAAAATATTACAAATTCTGGAAAGAATATTGCCTCACTGACGTCGACATATTTGGATTCCTTCTGATATGTATGATTTTTTAGATTCATGTTGTTTTATCTTATCTTTGTAACATTGTTTTGTATCCAAATGAGTCGCCTAAATGTTTTTCGTTATTTATGTCTTATTTGTGTATCATGTATAAATAAATAAATAAATAATCTAACCATCACGCCATTTCTCCAGAGGGGTAGGCAGAGAGGATGGATCGCCACAATGCTCTGTCTTGGCATACCTCTCGGGATTCCTCTACATTCATACTTTACATTTAATATTTGATTGATTTGTTCGTGCCACGTTATCCTCGGTCTTCCTCTATTTCTAGCTCCGTTTACGTCTTTTACATATACCTTATAACAAGGGGGTGCCAGACCACATTAAATCTACCCTATCTTGCTTCTATGCTCCGCTGTACTTTATTGAATAAATAAGCAAAATATATAATACATGAACATTTCAGAAATGTTATATAAAAGATTATAAGAAGAATACACCACAGTAATATACAGCGGGGAGAACAGGAGAGGCAGAGGAGATGAATCCCTGGTGTTAAGTCTTTTAAAAAAATGGCACAGAAGATGACAGAATTGCTCAAAGGCGAGGATCAATGGAGGCAAATGCTCGATATGAGTTGTAAAGCCGTCGAAGAAGAAGAAGAATTAATAGGACAGAGTATATTCGTCTTTTTGCTTTCCCTGTATGGAAAATATCATCGATTTTGAGAGCGTGATATATCCGATTTCATGCCCAAACGTAAAACAAGACAAATAAAATATTGCGAGTAGGCTCTCTGCAGCTAAACCAAGATGTCTTCATCAATAATTCCTTACGATCATTTGGTAGAACATAGCGATCAATGCATCAAATGGAGCAGTAACTCTCTTGAATCAGGTGGTAATGCAGGGGATGATTTGGGTCTGATGGGCGAGGGGAGGCAGCGTTAGCCACGGGGTGCCCTTGGAAATTCGGGAGTACCCCAAGGGACAGGATCGAGGCACGGGGGAACAAAACTCCGGAAATAAGATCAGGCGTGGATTTACAAAGATCGAAATCGATTCAAGGTGCATATTAAAATATAATAACAATACAAATGCAAAATTAATAAAATCTAATAGACTAATTAACTTTCAATCTTCTTCTTTCGGTACCGTGTCAGGTCCCCCCAACGTTGGCGATCACTGCAGCAAAGACATCTCTATCCTGGGCCACTTGGAACAGGTTCTGAACTCTTGTTATTCCTGTCCACTCTTTGATGTTCCGCAGCCAGGACAGCTGCCTTCTACCAACTACACGACGTCCCTCCACTTTACCCATTAATATCAGTCGAGGGAGGTGGTATTTTTCTCCCCTTAGCAATTGACGCTTATATGAGACCTTTCTAATTTTCACACTCGACAACAGCTCTCTATTGGCTCTGGCTCTCTGTAGTACGTCTGCATTACTGACCCTATCGGTCCACGGTATACGGAGCATTCTGCGGTATATATACATCTCGAACGCTTCCAACCGGTTCATTACATTCACTTTCAGAGTCCAGGTTTCGCAGCTATATAGTAGAACAGACCATATATAACATTTAACCATTCTTTGTCGGAGTTTCAAGTAAAGATTATCGTTGCAAAATAATGTTCTCATTTTATTAAATGAAGTGTGGATGAAGAATTGTTAAGTCGCCCAAATGTCATCCATTGTCAATCATTGTCATCCATTATCGTCCAATGTCATCCATTGTCATCCATTATCATCCAATTCTAGTTCCATTTACATCATTAACATATAATTTTTTTACCTTCATTCATTTTTCCAATTTTCCAAACCAACTTAATGATCCTTTCATTATTTTGTTCATAACACCATCATTCGCACCACATTTACTACTTATATTTAAATTCGTCACTCTATCATACACAGAGTATTCAAACATTCGTCTATTACATACAGATTTACCACACACTCGTCTTAGAGATCTCATTTCTGCTGCATTTATTCTACTTTCATCCTTCTTTTGCCAGTTGAAGTTACATAAGGGTCGGTAGAAGAACACCATTATAGAAGAACACCAACTATAATACAACTTGTATAAAACAGAATTTATTTCGTATTTATTATTTAATATGAAGTTTTACATCATTGAAACAATAAAAATGTTTTGGTTAATGTCATTGCCAGATAATAACAGCCTGAAAACCCTCGAAGAAGAAATTATATCAAGAAGACTAAGAAGAAGACAAATTGTTGAACATCCCAGAAAGTCTATAGACCACATACTTAAATCATAAGAATAATGATTGTTTCTCGTTTATTTAGGCGCCAAGCAAGTGAAAGATTGGACCATCAAATTGATAAACAACATCCCCACCCCCTGCTAAGTGTATAGAAAATAGGGGTCTTTAAAATCCCCCTGAAATGATGCGAAAATCAATAATGACACAATGCCACCGTCATCATTCACCCCCGGGGTGTGTAGTTTAGGGTGCATCAGATGATTTGCAGCCTATATCTGAAGTACTACCCGACTCACTTGACATCACAGTATTTCCCAGAACGAGTAGGCAGAAAGAATCAAACTGTATTAGTATAGCGTGTCCGCTTTGATTTCGTGCTAATAAATCTGATTTGTTTTAACTTTTTCCCTAACGTTGCTAAAATAAAAACGCGCGTTCCTGTGTTGGGTAGTCAGTACCCAAGGAAAAATTAGAACATTCATAGCTAATCCCCTCAATTAATTATAATTGAATTAAAAAATTATAATAATTGATATTTATTTGCTAAAAACATTAAATAAATTATTTTTTGCAAGCCCGAGAGCTACTGCCGGCGGCAGTGAGAACATTGAGCTCCTCGCGCTTCCACAGTGAAGTATGCAGAGTGAGATGCGAATATAGTGTCGCGCACTCAAAGCGCTATTTATACGCGAATTTGTTTTCGATTTTCACAAAATACCTCCCCGATGTACCCGATAAATACTGATTATTATTTTTATATTTTTTTTAATCAATGCGTAAATATATTATGGAGAAATACCTAAAATCTTAACCTTGTATTTATTATATTTATAGAGATATAGATGGTTTTTTGAAGCAACGTGTAGAAGATACCCATCATAGGGAAGGGAGGGTTAATAACTTCGTGCATTAATATCGTGGAAATAATGAATTAAAAAAATAATTATTGTTTCTTGAACAATGATGTAAAACTCCATATTAAATAATGAATATGTCTGTTTTCTAGAAGGTTTATTATGTTTTAAGGGAATGACATGTTTCGCTTTTCCTAGGCACTATCTAATAACGACCTTCGTGGCCGAGTGGTAAGTGCATTGACTGCCACCCCGAAGTTTTCTGGTTCGATTCCCAGATGTGATTGCCACACCTTCTTTGGTCTGGTGCAGAATTCACGTGACAATAAAATGGCGGTAGATTAGCAACCTATCACATGTCATAAGAATCAATACGATAGCTATACCCTTTATATCGATGCAAATAGCGATTCAACAAAATAATAATAACAATTACAGTATTTTAAAACTCTCATTAAGAAATGTGTAGTGAAAAGCATAGTAACGGAGGTCACAGTTAAGGAAAGGGTAACAGCTCCATGCCTCATATCCATACATAAAAAATGAATCAATAAATTTCGGTATACTTATTATTTTTAAGCTGAATTTCTTTTGATTGTCTGAGATGACCAAACGAAACGAAATTTCGTTTTACAGGGAAAAAACTTGAGGAAGAAACATTTGAAAATTACCTTTCGCGCATTGCTCACCCAAAAGGCATTCGATGACTCACAGATACTTTGGTGAATCAGTAAAAACAGTTTAACCGTCGCGTTGCCATGTGGTCAATTGAGTTTCCACTGCCAATTTAAAGTTGATTTTCTTAAAACCTATGGACCCTATATTATAAAAAAAAATTGTAATCCTCCATTGAAGTGTTCTCAATATTTCGTAATAAAAAAAAAAGCAAAAAATTACTTCCTTCATCCCAAAAAAAAATATTTTCTAAGACTGCCCTCACCTTCATTCGTGTTAAGGTAGAATTTGTTTTGCTAATATTTACAACTTTATCAAAAGTGACAAATACTTACTCGCTGTTTTGAACATATTATAAATTATATCTTTGACCTTTTCAATAGGTACGTAATAATACCGACTGGATGAAAACGCACCACGTAACTTAATAATATCAGAACTGTGAAAATATTAACACTTTACCAAAAGGGACAAATATTAATACGTACTCGTTGTCTTGAACGTACTATACATTTTGCCTAGGTGCCTTTATCTTCGCCCCGCCGGCCCGGCGTGCAGACAAGTTTCGACCCGACCCGACCCGATTTTTAGTCGCCTGTATGCTATGACGCATTACATATCAGAAATCGCATGGTTCCAGAAAAAAATTAATAATGATATGTTTTTCAAATAATCCATGTATGTTATAGATATCGATCTATTCCTAATGAAATTCCCTACAAGATGACATAAATTAAATTTTGATTCATCTAGTCATATGCTTGATATTTAGATAAAGTTAGCGGTAAACTGAACTTACCACATGGGAGCAAGCGTTTTGTTTTGAACACGGTACGTTAAGGGTTAAAAGAAAGCCAAATTTAATACTGACAATTATAAATACTATATTTGATGATGATAGTAACTGTTTATGATTTGTTTCGCCTTGCTAAGACATTTGGCAATTCTTATTCATATTACATAATAACACTTCTAAAAGACATGCTGGACTTTGAAACACCGCGCAGAGACGACGCCATAGAGAGGAAGACGAGAAATGAGAGACCATTGGGAGACGGTGGTGGCTCCACTGCCAACGTCTTCCGCTGTTTTAAAATGCCCCAGAGTGTGTGGGTCCAGAATTGGGCTCTTCAGCCACATGCGGACCCACAACCATGAAGAATAGTCTTTCTCGGACACGAGGGAGAGCTGATGATGATGAATAAAACTACTAATAATACAGGGTCATCGAAAAATAATGCCAACATTTAAAACATATATAGCACTGAAACCCTTTACGTTAAACGTGTAATTCTGTCACTAGCTGGTGGATGTAAGTTTTGTTTTGGAGGTGGCGTGACCTTGCTATGCGCACACTAGGTGCGCAGTAACCAAGGTCATGCGTTTGATAATGCCCTAGAAGGGCGAAACATGTCATTCCCATAACATATAATAAAACTTCTAGAAAACTGACGTTTTCATTAGTAATTATTATTTAATATGGATTTTTACATCATTGTTCAAGAAACAATACATAACACTTATAAAATTATTAATATGTATGAAAAAACGATAGTTTTCAAGGAGTTTTATTATAATAAGGCATTATCAAATGTATTTACATTTGATAATGCCTTAGAGGGCGAAACATGTCATACATACCTAAATATTATAATAAAACTCCTTGAAAACTATCGTTTCTTCATAAGCATTAATAATTTAATATGGAGTTTTATATCATTCACATTCATATTCCTCAACATTCATACATCGTGTCAGGCACGCGCGTCGATTTCTCTGACTCCTCACATGGCCGACATTCAAAATTTGATTTATTTGATCGTGCCAAGTTTTCCTCGGTCTTCCTCTATTTATGGTGTTCTCCTACCGACCCTTATGTATGGGAGCGAAGCATGGAACTGGCAAAAGACGGATGAAAGTAGAATAAATGCAGTAGAAATGAGATCTCCTAGACGAATGTGTGGATACTCTGTGTATGATAGAGTGCCGAATAAAAATATATGAAGTGAATGCGGTGCGAATGATGGTGTTATGAACAAAATAATGAAAGGATCATTAAGATGGTTTGGATATATGGAAAGAATGAATGAAGAAAGAATGGTAAAAAATTATGTGTTAACGATGTAAATGGAACCAGAAATAGTGGAAGACCGAGGAAAACGTGGCAAGATCAAATAAATTGTAATTCTATTTAAACAAATGTGAATCCACAACACAAAGTGAATGCGAGTATAGAAAAAAAAGATCGTAGAAATCCATCATCTCTGTTTTTTCTTATTCTGGGTGTTGTATAGTAACATTAATATTTGATCTGAGGTTTATTTGAATCGAAACTTTGATATCCGCTTTTTTTGTAGACCAAACACGACTTGTGTACACGACGAATGGATCCCTTGTCATATGTGACTTTGACATAAACGTGTAAAAAACATCTTCAAGAGATCAATTCATAGACAAAGTTTCATAAAAAATCTGTCATGTTTGCTCAGATGTAGCGCTGCGATGACATTTTAGGTAGGGACGATAAATATTACTCACATCAAACACAGTATGTATTTACTTTACTAACTTGAATTAGTTTTTTTAGTTTTGAATAAAAAAATATATTTAATAATAACAATTACAAATAATAGACTGTCACACTATTATTTCTTGTTCTTGTTCTTCTTCTTCAACAGCCATTGTCGTCCACTGCTGGACATTAGCCTCCCCCATACTTCTTCATGTATGACATGTCATACGGGGGGTGGTTGGCATTACAACGCCACGCTTGCCAGACGGGTTGGCGAGGTGTCCTTCCACTTTAGCCTATGCATCAATATTATCCACACTCGATCTCTAACGCTACGATGCTACTCTGGAGGATTGATCTGATCCCAAGTACCTATCCACACCTCCTCGACTTTGGTCTCCCCTGGAAACTATGCGAAATGTTATTTCCTGTTACTCCTCTCGAATCCTCAACATTCATACATTCAGTCGACCGTAGGACTGCCACACCTAATGTCCTGGGTTCGATTCCCGGCGATGGCAGCGTGATTGTCCCACTGTCTTTGGTCTGGTGAAGAATTCACGTGATAAAAAAGCCGATAAATTAGCTACCTATCACGAGAATCAATATCCTTTACATCGATTTGGCTTGCTTTATAATGATGTAAAGAGCGATTCACCAAAATAATAATTTTTTCTCTGATTTCTCCGACTCTTCACGTGGTTGACATTTAATATTTGATTGATTTGATCGTGCTTCGTTTTCCTCGGTCTTTCTCTATTTCAAGTTCAGTTTACGTTGTTTACGCATACTTTAAATAACGAAATAAATAAAAAATTGTAAAAAATCTTTTAAAAATGTATATTTAGTTGAAAATCCATTAATGATTGTGTCTTCGACCGGTTTCGGCAGCTGGCTGCTATTGTATCTTCTGGGTTCTTCGTCTGCCGAAACGAAAAAGATTGGTTTTTACGTTCTCAAAAAGATTTTTTTTATTTTCATTATTTACAATGAACTTATACCATGAAATTTCAGAAGAGCAATTTATTTTTTACGTACACATTCTTTAGCATTCTTCCTTCAATCATTCTTTCCATGTGTCCAAACCATCTTAATGATCGTTTCATTATTTTGTTTATAACACTTTCATTCGTACTGCATTCACTTCTTATATTGTCATTTGACATTCTATCATAAACAGATATATAATATTAATTTTATTAAAAGAGATTTTTTCAGTTTTAAATAAAGAATTTGACTATTAACCCTTACTACTCCGATGTCAAGTATAACTTGACATAGTTTTATAATTTTGACACTAAATCACAGTTGGGACAGTTGATAAGATATTGTCGGTGAGATTCAAGGCTATGTCGGTGACGTCACGGTGCCGTTACGGTCACTGTCCAGTGTAAATAGACATTTTTCCTCTTGAATTATAAGAAATTCAGAATTTTAAAACATAATTAAGCACAATGATAAGTTAATTGCTAACTGCTCGTTAAGGGGCGATAGATATTTAAATTTGGAATCATTTGAAAATGCGGAAAATGGCCACCCTCCATAATTTCACATTCACACTTTGTCATTCAAATCAGGGTGCAAAAGCGAAATACGACGCATTCAGTTGCTGGAACTAAACGCTTAAATTAATCAAATGATTTTACTGAAATCTCTCGATAGGAGTTCATTTTAAATAATAACTAAATAAAAGGTTTTTTTAACTACTTCCACTTGTGTCATTATTTCGACAGCGGACGGCTTCGCCAGGCTCGCTGGCATCGACAGACTGGTGCCAGTGTTACAAACATACTATTTATATACAGGCCGAGGAAAACTTATCAGGATCAAATCAATCAAATATTAATCCTTACCACTCCATTATTTTTGATATTGTTTGACAGCCAACTCTAATTTAAATAATGTCAAAATATTTTTATTGATAGGTAGTAAAAAAATCGTTAAAAATTCATTTGTAATGATTTATTCTTCAAATAAAAAACAACTTACAAAAAACATTATGGACTACTTATAGTTCTGCATAGTATGGTACATTTTAAAACAATATCCAGGATGGACACCAGGTTTTCTGGAACAGGTCTCATAAAACCACACTGTTTCCCGTTCCCGTTCCCCCTGGAATCTTTCTATTACTGCACACAGTACAGTCTTTAGAACCTTTGTCCAGTTTCGCAATGAAGTGGGGCTTGTACTCTAATCGCTCCTCTGCATGGCGTATCACGCAAAGTTCCCGCCATTTTAGGTTATGTGAATTTGTAAGGATTATTATATAGTAAAATAAAAACGTGAAATTAAATGTTTTTTAACCAATAATTATAAGAAACAACGACACGTGTTAAGTTTTGCGCGCGAAAATACACCGCGTGTGCAAGTCTTATCTTGTCGGCCGCAAGCCGACAACTGAGTAGTAGCGTTTATAAAGCGATGTCGGCTGGTATTCCACAAAAGAGTGATAAGGGTTAAATGTCGGTCACGTGAGGAGTCGGAAAAATCGACGTGCGTGCATGACACGATGCATGAATGTAGAGGAATCTAGAGATGTATGTCAGGATAGAACAGTCCGCGATTGTTAGTTAGCTAGTTAGTATAACAAACGAATGCTATAACATACACAAATCGCAATAGCTTATTCTAGAAATTTTATAATTGCATTAGCGTCGTGTTTCGTAAATCACGATCGCCCTCAGGCGAACAACTATTACAACGTCTAAAAGCTCCCGTTAAGGGAATCTGCACTTTAAAGACAAAGGTGATAATTTATAGCGCGATTTCAAATAGAAGTTTTGATTGCATCTGCAGGATAACTATAGTATGCATAAGCGAAATAGGAGTGTTTTAGTAGTGAGACATGAATACGTATCAATTTTAATTTATTGTTTCATTTACAATTGGAAGAATGGAGAAAGATATCGGAAGATGGGTTGGAGCTGGAAACAAAATAAATGGTACACTCAAAGTCATTACCGCAAATAGAAATATATCGACTGAAGCAAAGATGGCAGTGCACAATGGAGTTCTAGTCCCGACCCTTATGTATGGAAGTGAAGCTTGGAGTTGGCAGAAGAAGGATGAAAGTAGGATAAATGAGGTCACTAAGAAGAATGTGCGGAAAAACAGTGTAAGATAGAATATCTAATGATGAAGTAAGAATGGAATGTAAGGCGGATGAATACGTGAAAAATAAAATTAAGAAAGGGTCACTAAGATGGTTTGGACATATGGAACGAATGGATGAGGGAAGAATGTTTAAAAAGACATACAAGTAGTGTGAATGGGAAAAGAAATCGAGGAAGGCCAAGGAAGACACGACATGACCAAATTAATAAATTACTGAAAGGCGGCCATGTTCGAAGTAGGAACAATCGACGAGCGTGCATGTCACGAAGAGATATCTCTACATGAGGGAGTATGGTAGTTATCCGTGGCTCTATCCCACGGCATTTCTTTTGGGAATGCTTGGAACCAATTATTTACAGCTTTGAAGAGACGGGCATCTCATTACCCATTTCTTTTAATTAATCAGGGGATATTCCGAGAACTCGGCCGTGATGGAGGGTGTTGGTCCTTTTGTCCTCGATAGATATCTATGACAGCGACAGCACAGATTGTTTTAACTGCCGGCCACAAGAATCAATCTGCCTCTGGTGACACCGGTGGGAAGAGTAATTAGTCTGCTGAACGCGGTCTCCTCGGAGATCGACGTCTTTCATATTAGTGAAGGTACGTTCAGGGGACAAATACTCTTTTTAAAAAAAAAGGCTAACATCAAGGATTTATATCAATGATATTAGAATTTATTTTTACAATCTTCAATGTGAGAAGAAAATAGCTCATTATTATGAAGAAGGAACCTGGTCGTGTCCAGGCTTGAACCCATGTTCCCTGGATCAGGAGCCAAGGGTTCTATCCCCTAGACCACCACCCGGTTACTTATTTTAGAAAGATTTGACTTTAGAAAGTATCTTGTCTTCCTAATGTCGAGCCATCTCTAATGCGTTCCTGGTACTATGTTGTATTTTTATAATATTTTACCTGTACTCAATAGATGCCTTAAACATTTTGCTGTTTGTGATATCTTTTGATTTAATAAACTGATTTGATTTGCTTTGATAAGGGTTGGAACTAGAAAAATTTGTGTTTAATGATTTTTTTTGACATCCTAGCGGTATTGACAATGGTTTAAAGTTGATAGTTAAGATGTAAATATGTGTATAATGATTTCCTGGAGGCGGGAGCGAGCTCACGATCGACGCTTAGATTTGAACCCGCGACCTTTGATTTTGTAAGCGAGCGTGCAAGTAACAATGCTATTATATACATACTGCCTGTTCCATTTACCATTTTAATGATTATATACATAAACCGACAACAGTACTATTTTAAGTAGTTCACAGATAACAATCTAACATAACAGTAGAGGATGGACCGCTCTATCATTATCTTGATACACTTACTTATGATGAATCAAAATTGCGTCATAAGTAAAATTTTAAAATGATCCCTGAGATGGTTTAGACATGGAAAGAATGGATGAGAGAAGAATTGTTAAAATGTTGTATACAAGCAGTGTGAGTGGAAATAGAAGCCGTGGAAGACCAAGGAAAGCATGGCATGACCAAATTAATCAAATACTAAAATGCGACAATCGAAGTGGTAAAGTCGTCGAGCGTGCATGTAACGATGAATGAATGTATAAAATTATAAAATAAAAAAAGTCTTCAAATAAACATTTCATTTTGATCCACGTGTTCTTCTAAAACTGAGCTCTCAGTAAACTACAGAAAAACCAATCGAATATATATTTTTTAAATAAAGCATTTTTTTAATGTGTGGATATTCTGTGTATGATAGAGTGAGAATGAAAATATAAGAAGTGAATGCGGTGCGAATGATGGTGTTATGAACAAAATAATGAAAGGATCATTTAGATGGTTTGGACATATGGAAAGAATGGTAAAAAAATATATATGTTAACGATGTAAATGGAACCAGAAATAGAGAATGACCGAAGAAAACGTGGCACGATCAAATAAATCAAATATTGAATGTCGGCCATGCGAGGAGTCAGAGAAATCGACGCGCGTGCATGACATGATGTATGAATGTAAAGGAACGAGAGAAATGTGGCAGGACAGAACAATGTGATCTATTCTTTATGCGTACCCCTCCGGTGAGACGGCGTGATAATTAGTTGATAAATACAGATGAAAACAAATAATTAATGTTTTTAATTGAAATTTCTTGGTAGATGTTCATATTAAATAATGAAAACATAAAAAATTCTTTATTATTATGTATTTAGTGTGCTTCCACTTGTGTTTATGTTCGACCGGTTTCGGCAGCTTGCTGCCATCGTCTGGTCTTGTACCAGACGACGACCTCTGGTACCAGACGATGGCAGCAAGCTGCCGAAACCGGTCGAACATAAACACAAGTGGAAGCACACTAAATACATAATAATAAAGAAATTTTGTATAATTTTTTTGTTTGTTTACATTATAACAAATGAATTTGTTTGTTTTCTAAAAGTTTTATTATATTTTGTGTGAATGATATGTTTTGCCTGTCTAAGGCGTTATATAATGACATTTGATAATGCCTTTGACAAGTGAAACATGTCATTCATATAAAATATACTAAAACTTCTAGAAAACAGACATTTTCATTCGTAATAATTGTTAAAAAAAAGAGGTAATAAACGTTTTAGAACACCAACAATTTGAATTCACTTTTTTCGATCTTATCACTAGATTGACACAGTAAAAAAATATATACTATACAACACAAAGGGGAGATATTCTCCCTCTCCTTTCAATCTGGATCCATGGATAGCACAAACGTTCACAACACACGGCGAAAACAACTGACAGCCGCGCTTTGTTTACGGCGGGAGTTTCGAAAAAGGAACCGCCGATCCAAGATGGCGCCGCGCATGCGCAGTCCGCGGAGAGTGGCACGCGACTGGTGATACATTTGAAATCGCCGCCACCGTTGTCACGAGGCGAAATTTAACGCGAGGGGTGAAAGGAATAAATTAGAGGCACTTTGTTAAAAAGGACAATATATCTAAAGATATTTATTTATTTATACATTTAATACGACAAGAAGGCCTCTTGCATGCCATAATGAAGGGTATGACTGAGGGGGCAAACTCTAGGGGACGCCCACGCCGAGAGTACCTGGAGGACTCATCATATGCTCATCATTCTTGTATCACACTCGATGCTCATCATATGCAGATTTCAAAAGAGCCGCACAAGACAGGGAAGAATGGAAGAGAAGAATAGAGGAAATTGCTGCAAACCAATACCAGGATTGAAACCAGAGAAGAAGATCTAAAGATGCTAAAATGGCGTGACCAATAGTGTTCTTGTACCGACCCTTATGCGTCAATGAAATTTAACAATTCATCACTGTTTTTAAATTAAAAATCTCTGGAAGGAAATGGCAGTTTGAATTACGTAAACAATATAAATTCTTATGTACATCAAAATACACGCGAAGCATGGAACTGGTAAAAGAAGTCTCCTTACTATTCCGCGCATATCCAACGCATAGAAAGAGTTAAAAAAATATTCCTCAAACGTATCATTTTCAAAATGTGCAGGTCTTTTTCTGATTATAGGTCTGCCCTTGCTTTTCAATCCTTAGACTCTCTCGAAGATAGGCGAACACTAAACGATACGATGCTACTTCACAAAATCATACATTTCAGAATTGATAACTCCGAACTTCTTAGCAAATTGACCATTAATACCTCTATGTTTCGTACAAGACACACCGCGAGCCAAGTATTCCATCTTCCTGCTTATCGCACCAATTACGCTCAGACCGCGGCAATGTAACGGATATGCGACACTTATAACAAATGTTTTAATGCAATCGATGTTTTTCACCTAAACGCTTATGATTTTAAAAATATATTTGCAGCAACTTTTCGGTGTGTATAGTGCTATAATGTTATATTCCTTTACTTGTATTATTACTTTAATCTTTTTGTTAATTTTTATACTAATACCTTAGTTAGTTTTATCTTGATTTTAGTTAAGTTAAATCTCGTTTCATAAGTCTGTAATGTTAACTCTGTTCATTCATTTATGTTTGTGGTAACATGTAATTGGCCTTATTTGAGTACTTCTTTGTGTAGTTTTATATACATATACTCGTATATTTATTCGCTGTTTGTTACCCTAAAATAAACAAATAAATTTTCGCAACAGCGTTTATGCCATCTAATACTTTCATACACTTGAACAAAAGTATTATGCCATATATGCAAATGTCAGTTGTGCATTTCGCGCCCGATTTAATCCCGCGCGTTCGTGTCTTGTAACATTGAATTGCCAGTGAGACGACGAAATCAAAGTACCTACTCGTATAAAATTATCGGGGCAAGTTGAATCGAATTTGAATCCGCCGAGAATCAAATGAAACAATTTTGAAATTGTTTATAATATGTGTTCTCTGTATTTTTGAGGAGTTCGCGCGTGCTGTGTGCCCTGTTGCGCTCTGTGTATTTCTGTTTACAGTTTACAGGAAGGGGTAAGCGGTGACGAGGGGAAGTCCGCGGACCAATGCACTCAGTTCGGAGGGGAAATCGCGGCCGAGTTACACCAATAGACTTGAAGACTTTATTAAAATAAGGTAAAAATATAAAAAAATACTAAACAATTTTAAATTACTTCGAAAATTAGAAATATTTTCATTTGGGTACTAGCAACAAGTCGACCTTTGTGACAGAGTGGTAAGATCTCTGACTTCCATACCGAAGGTTCCGGTTTCGATTCCCGGCGATGGCAGTGTGATTGTCAGTGTCTTTGGTGTGGTGTAGAATTCACGTGACAATAAAATGGCGATAGATTGGCTACCTATATAAGAATCAATCTTCTTCTTCTTCTTCTTCCTCAGCCTATTCCCGTCCACTCCTGGACAAATGCCTCCTTCATTCGCTTCCATGTCACTCTGTCCTGTGCAGACTGCATCCAGGTTATTACAACGTGTCTGTTCAGATCATCCTTCCACCGTAGTTACGGTCGCCCTGCACTTCTCTTCACCGTCCACGGTCTCCAAGTCAGCAGTCTTCTTGTCTATTTTTCATCTTAGCTTTTGGCTACGTGACCTGCCCATTGCCATTCTAGAGTCGCCACCCGGTGGATGATGACAGTGACCTTTATTTTTCTCTCACCGTATCATTTCTGACTCTGTCTCTTAGGCTTATTCCTAACATGGCTCTTTCCATGGCTCTTAGATTAATCAATATAATAGCTAAAATATATTGTATCCAGTAATTTGTTTGAAACGACCTGTTGTGTACAGGAAAAAAAAATAAGAAATAAAATATTTATAGGCGTGAACTTCTGGAGAAAGTTTGATGTTGTTGTTGTTGTGACTCTTGGTCTAATATTTCCTCACAGCCACCGTACCTCTGGTACAATGTGCACGCGACTAAGGCGAACTACTCTCAAAAGGGAACAAGACCGGTGGCCTGCCATACGGCAATAAATCTTGTGCACGGGGCCATAAAGGCTATAATTAGATGGCACGTTTGTTGCCCTTGGCAGGGTTTGAGGTGCGGGATTCAGATATTAGGGATCCAAAGGGCAATACCACACCGCGATACCAATCCGTCAGGATGGAAATATTTACGATGTTGTCGTAAAAAAACAACTATTAAAGTAAGTGGTGGCGCGTGAAACCGGTTATTAACGGTTTGGTAAGGTCGTGTGTGTCTAACGCGGGGCGTAGACCTCCCACAATCTCGACGGTCCATCTTCATTCTCGACTATCATGGATGAAGCCGAATCTTCAGCAATGGACTATATTACCATGTTAGCATAATGGATTCTATGCACTGTTCGGTTGGTCTTTTCCTAGCGCGCCCTTTAAGTACTTGATTTTACAACAAGGCGCACTTAAAATATAAATCATCATAAATGATAATAAAAATAACAGAAACAAAGGTCAGCCTTATCTGAATCGAATCAAATCAGTTAATTTTCTCAACGGACATTATTTCATTTCATTTAATTTTATAATTTATAAAATTTACAAACATTACAGATGCGTCCAAGTCGTCTGCAACCATAAAATTACATAATTAGATATACATATTTTCAAAATATCATTTAAAAAAATAACAAAATACGTAAATACTACGGCATCAGAGATAACAATCACAACATTGATATTGCATCCCTGAGGCAACTCACACTATCACGAAATATGTCCACCTCCGAGGCGACCCGATTAAGCAATAATATTGCCCTACTCACAGGCATAACCATTGGCAGGTTAGTTTTGCAGCGCGGCAAATAAAACAATCGGCAATAAATTAAAAAACTTTGTTTTATGTATCACGATTGTATTTTATTTTACGAGAGAGCTGTTACGTCAACCTATGTTGACATCATCAGGTGTTACAATTCATTGTAACACCTGATGATGTCAACATAGGTTGACGAAACAGCTGTCGCGTAAAATAAAATACAATTGTGATACATAAAACAAAGTTTTTTTTAATGTATCCGTTTAAAAGTTCTTACATTCAACTAATTCTTGGGATATCAAGAGAGGGTCCACCGGACTGTGATCACATTATATATCGATGGTTCGTATGAGTGCTTATACGTCCGAGTTTTATGCAACGATGCTCGGCGTCATTTAGCCATATATGTCTTTGTTACCATACGAGTATATCTATAGAAATTAAACGGTTACTTTAAATTTTAATTTAAAAAATAACAACATTTTGTTTTGAATACAAATACTTGTAGACAAATACTGGATTTTACCCATTGCGGGTTAATCATTTAAGGTTATAAAGATTTTAATTATTAATAAAGATTTTCTCAAGAATCAATTGTATCTCAATAGAGACAAAGATGCAAATTGGAAACAGAATATGGTTGATCGAGGTGTTTACAGGACATATGACTTGTCATTGGTTGGGTTAAGCGCACGCTTTATGTAATACAACATTCCCCATTTCACATTTTTTCTTATGACCACCATGTCTGACAAATTTTTGGAATTTGTATATATGTTAATCTATAAGACCACCCTTTACATGGTAGTTTTTGCCAATCTACACACTAACACCATCTATGAAGATTGTATTTTTTTAAAGATTTTCTGCTTAGTGCATACATCTAATCTTAATAGATGGCGCTAGTGTAGATTGAACTAAAATATGGAAAGTGTTTCTCAACATAGTAGCATATATGCATCTTTCAACAATTTGTCTTTAAAATTTTATGGTGGTCGTAAGAAGGGCAAAATGGGGAATGTTCTATTACATAAAGCGATCGCTTAACCCAACCAATGACCGGTCATAAGTCCTGTAAACGCCTCGACAACCATATTCTGTTTCCAAAACAATCTACATCTTCGTCTCTATTGAGATACAATTAATCCTTAAAAAATAACAATTGCATATTTTATTTTCACGAATAACATTATTTTAAATTGAACAAAATGTCTGGAATAAGTTGTATAATGATGTGAACCTGAAATAACAGTGAATGGATAACGTATAGAATGAGTTTTTTACTGAATATTTAGAGATAATTACCATAATTATGGTCAGAGCATTGAACCATGGAACTTCATTGTGAAGTGAACAAAACGCAAAGCGATCAAACGGAAAATGATGACAATTTTCATCAAAGTTTACGGATTCGATATTGTAATTTAACCAATTAACTTACCATAACGCTGCTTTTGAAAGTGTATTAAGAGAGACTAACTAACATACTGACTAACCATCACGCCCTTTCCCCGGAGGGGTAGGCAGAGAGGATGGATCGCCAAAATGATCTGTCCTGGCACACCTCTCGGGCTTCCTCTACATTCATACATCGTACCATGCACGCACGTCGATTATTCCGACTTCAAATGTGGCCGCCTTTCAGTAATTGATTAATTTGGTCATGCCGTGTTTTCCTCGGTCGTCCTCGGCTTCTTTTTCCACTCACGCTGCTTGTGAACAACTTTTTAACCATTCTACTCTCATCCGTTCGTTCCATATGTCCAAACCATCTCAGGGATCTTTTTTTAATTTTATCCATGATGCAGTCATCTGCCTTACATTTCTTTCTTATTTCATCGTTCGGTATTCTATCATACAACGTTTTTCCGCACATTCTTCTTAGTGAACTCATTTCTACGGCGTTTATCCTGCTTTCATCCTTCTTTTGGCAGCTCCAAGCTTCATTTCCATACATGAGGATTTGCACTAGAACTACATTGTGTACTGCCGTCTTTGCTTCTGTGGATATATTTATATTTGCAGTAATGACTTTGAGTGAGCCATTTATTTTATTCCCAGCACCAACCCTTCTTTCGATGTCTGTCTCCATTTTTCCGTCTCTTGTAAACATGCTTCCCAGATACGTATGAATATATGTATGTATGAATATTAAAATAATTTTATTATTACGTATTTTAATATTAGCTATGGGGAACGTATAGATTTAGTTCTCTCAGTATTCCTGGATTGTAAATTCCTCCGGATAATAGTTTAAAAAAATGCTTACCTAGAAAGATCATTTGACGAGTTACAAGAGTGTTGAAATTCAGCATTCCTGAGAGAAATAGTGAGGGGACATTATTATTTTTAAAATAAATTCTTAGGATCAAAAACGAAATATTACATCTATTCTTGTGAGTGATTGGTTGGTAATTCACTTGACGAGAATACTACTGTATGCAGCCATCTTAGATAAAAAAAAACGTTAAAAAGTTAAAATAAAAATGGGGTGTTTATATGGGAAGTCGAGCCACACGACTATTTGTTGACTTGTTTCATTCATCAGAAAGGATTCTAAAAGCAAGTTGAATGTAAACAGAATGAGGAATGATGGTCTAGTGCAGTGGTTGCAAACTGTGGCTCGCGAGCTAAATGCGCCTTTTTGGCTACTTGACGTTTAAAAACTAACTAATTAACCACTAAGTCAATTTCTCTTTCTGTCTTTCTGCTATACTGTCTCCGCAAAGGTATAGCAGAAAGAATGGACCGCCACACTGTTATTTCCTGAAAAACTTCTGTCTCTTCCTCAACATTCATACATCGTGTCATGCACGAACGTCAATTTTTCCGACTCCTTACGTGGCCAATATTCAATATTTGATTTATTTGATGGTGCCACGTATTCCTTCATTTCTAGTTCCATTTACATTATTAGAATATACTTTTTTTTTATCATACTTTTTCTTTCATTCTTTTCATGTTTCCAAATCATCTTAATGATCCTTTTATTATTTTGTTCATAATACTTTCATTCGCACACTTTCAATTTTAATCCAATCGATTTAAAATTTTGGGAGAATATTCTTGACATATTGTACTATTTAAGAAGTAAAAAAAACGATTTCCTGAAATTCCCAAACCCACCTAACCCCTTTAGGTTGGCCTGACCACGTAAGAAGTTTGAAGAATCGACGTATACAGGTATGTATGACTCGCTGTATGAATGTAGAGGAAGCTAGACAGGTGTGTCAGGATAGAGTTGTCCATTCTCTCTGCCCACTTGTGATGGTGTGTTTGTTTGTTTCAAGGACACGATATCATTTCGCTATTGCTATATTCGAGTATAAGCATACAGAATATATGAATTAAACATATATTATACAATTTATTGAAGTTCGATGTCAATTCATTTATGGTATGCCAATCAACGGAATACATCCAATAACGTGTTTTTGCAAACAAATGACGTTAAAATAAAATCCATTAATTTTTAAATTTCTTGAATACACTTATAATTATGTTAATCTACTGACGATTGAGCGCCATGTCGTGGTGACTTACATTATACACAATTAAACACTCACATCAAACACATTTAGTTTACACCAATACAGATTGTAATGCCCCTAGCGATAAAATAACTAATTGTATCTCAATAGAGACGAATACGTAAACTGGAAACTGAATATGGATGATCAAGGTGTTTACAGGACTTATGACCTGTCATTGGTTGGGTTAAGCGCACGCTTTATGTAATTACAACATTCCCCATTCCACCTTTGTTATTTGTGATCATGCATGACAAATTTTTTGGAAGATGTATATATACTTCAAAATCCATATTTATCTTCACGTGGCAGTTTCAGTCAGCCATCTATGTAGATTTGGTTGCACTAGTGAATTTTTTCAAGAATTAACCTATACAACCGACCCACTAACGCCATCTATGGAGAATGATTTTCGGCATTTTAGCAAACTACCTTATTAACACAATGTGACCTTACTAACACCTTGATCATCCATGTTCAGTTTCCAGTTTACGTCTTCGTCTCTATTGAGATACAATTAAAATTTGAATTAACCACCCTTTGGTGTAAATCCAGGATTTGTATACAGGTATAAGTATACATTCACAAATATTTGATAAAATAACTATTTGTCAGTCATACTAAGAATTCATTTATGTGCATTATAACTCGGTTCGTATCAAATTCGTGCTAGGCTTTCCTCTATATCTTGTTCCGATTTTTACATCGTTTACATATATGATTACTTTCTATACCAATTTTTCTTCATTAATTCTCTACACATGTCCAAACCATCTAAATAATCCTTTCATTTATTTGTTCGTAACGCTTTCATTCGCACTGCATTCACTTCTTATATTTTCATTTGACCCTATCATATAAAGACGACCTTCGTGGTAGAGTGGCAAGAGCCATGACTGCCACACCGAAGATCCCGGGATCGATTCCCGGTGATGGCAGTATGATTGTCACGCGATAGATTAGCTACCTGTCACATGCCACGAGAATCAATAGCTTAAACGTTGTATACAGTAATTCGGGAAACTATTACATTAAGTCCTGGTGAATTGTATGTATGAGCTATGTATGCGAAATGATCTGATGATGAATGTTAATAAGCCCAAGGTAATGATTTTTGAAAAGGAAGAAACCATGACAGTCTGCAACATTAGCGTGAATGGTGGAAATTTGGAGCAAGTAGTTGAGTTCGTGTATTTAGGTAGTATGTTTACAAGAGATGGGCGAGTGGAGAGGGATATTGAAAGAAGGGTTGGGGCAGGCAACAAAGTGAATGGTGCACTTACAGTTGTCATCGCAAACAAAAACCTATCCAAAAAAGCTAGAATGGCAGTGCACAATGGTGTTCTTCTACCGACGCTTATGTATGGAAGCGAAGCATGGAACTGGCAAAAGAAGGATGAAAGTAGAATACATGCAGTAGAAATGAGATCTCTTAGACGAATGTGTGGATACTTTGTGTATGATAGAGTGTCGAATGAAAATATAAGAAGTGAATGCGGTGCGAATGATGGTGTCATGAACAAAATAATTAAAGGATCATTAAGATGGTTTGGACATATGGAAAGAATGAATGAAGAAAGAATGGTAAAAAAATTATATGTTAACGATGTAAATGGAACCAGAAATAGAGAGGAAGACCGAGGGAAACGTCGCACGATCAAATAAATCAAATATTGAATGTCGGCCATGTGAGGAGTCAGAGAAATCAACGCGCGTGCATGACATGATGTACGAATGTTGAGGAATCGAGAGAAATATGTCAGGAAAGAAAAGTGTGGCAGTCCATACTTTCTGCCTACCCCTTCGGGGAGACGGCGTGATGGTTAGTTAGTTACTACATTAAAGGCCCAAGTGGAATGGCTAAGAACCAACAAATTTTTTACACTTTGCTGAAAATCAATCGTTTCAATTGAAACTAGAGAAGAAGCAAATAAATTTTGTACATTGATAATGGTTATGTTATAACCGAAACATGTCTGTGGAAAGTGTATTGAAATGTTATAAAAATACTTAGTGCAGTTATATTTATTCACATATGAATCCACAACACAAAGTGAAGGCGAATAAATTATAGAAGAAAAGCATATAAAGATTGACAACACATTCCAAAAGAAATAATATTTTGGTTAGTGAGTTTGCCGACCCCTGGCGTAGTGAATACGTGTGAGCGGATACTCTGATGTTCCATTGTCTACCACTGAATGTAACAATTGTGTATGTTACTAGCCAAACAAATAACTTTTTTACAATATCCTCTCGTTTTTTATATATTATCTTCCGGACAGACGTGATGGGGAATCGTGAAAAGCCACATATGCCAGAACGGATGATCTCTTGGGTATGCTGGGATAATATTCTCTTCAACTGAGGAGTACTCCATATGAAACATGAAGTTTTATTATTGTTTATGGAAATGGCATGTTTCGCGATAAAGGCATAACCTGATGTCAGGTAATAATCGACAAGCAGACAGCCTAAGTCCTTTTCTGTTCAATCTGATAATGGACAAACTTATAGAGGAGACCCAATCGCTACAACTGGGATATAGGATGGGAGAGCAGATTGTCAATGTGGTCTGTTATGCAGACGATGCTATAATCATAGCTAAAAACAATAATGACCTACAAGAAATGCTAGATAGACTACATCACGCCTGTAAGAAATACAACATGACGATCTCTATCGAAAAAAACAAAATGTATGACCTTTTCCAAAACACCCAAAACATATCACCTGGTTATAGAAAATCAACCCATAGAACAGGTCAGGACCTTCAAGTATCTAGGCATAGACCTGGTGGGAGGAGCTGATCTGCAGGAAGAAAAACAAGCCCAAGTAAACAAGGCAGCTGCAATCTCTGGGGCTCTAAAATCCACAATAAGGAAAAACAAAGACATGGCTATTAAGAGTAAGATGAGAATCTATAAAGCATGCGTAAGACCAATAATAACACATGGCGTTGAATATCCAAGGGCAGACACAGTAAGGACCAAACAAGTTTTGAGGACTTCCGAAATGAATACATTGAGGACGATAGCACGCAAGACACTGAGAGATCGCGTGAGGAACACCAGAATAAGAGAGATATGTGAGGTTGAGGATATTATAATATAGAGCAGACAACGAAAAAGGGAATGGTACGGTCATGTTCAAAGACTCCCCTATATTGCATTGCATAATCAACCCCATGGGACTCGTCTTCGTGAAAGACCTCCTAAAAGATGGAAGGACAGCTGGGAATCTACCTCACAGGAGGAGCAACTCTCTGGAGAATAGACCACATAGGTCTACAATAAGGAAGAAGAAGAAGTTAATAATCCTAAGCAAGGCGAAACATCTCAATAGCATGCAATATTGACGACCTTCGGGCCGGAATGGCATTGACACACTGCCTTTGATCTGGTGTACAATTCAAGTGAAAATAAAATTGCGATAGATTAGATACCCATCACTGCCATCGCCGAGAATAGATCCCGGGAACTTCGATGTGGCAGTTATAGCATTTACCACTCGGCCACGAAGGTCGTCATATACTAGTTAAAAGTCAAAATGTTTTTTAAATAAATTGTGAGATTAACTGTTAAAATTTAAAACGCTTTTAAGGTATCACATTTTTCATATATATTTTTATAATTTTCGCGACAGCTGTTTCGACAACCGGTGTTAGCAACATCAGGTGTTACGATATTTTTTTCGGAAATATGGAGCATTTTGACAACTGTAAATAAAAATTGTGAGATGTTCAAGTTATTGATGGGTGAGGCAGTAATTTTGTAAAACTCCATTATTGATTAAAAATAGTTAACACGATTGTTTAGTGGTTTTATTTGGATTTAATTTATATAAATTATATTAATTATGACAAATTTGTTTCGCCTTGTGAGGGCATTCTCGAACTGAGAATGTTTTGAACTCATTTGGAGAAGTTTAAATCTAAGTAAAACCGCAAAACAATCGTGTTTACTACAATAAATAAGATGGTCAAGTTATTATATCAAATGTGTACTAGCTACACAACATCGTTATGGGAAGGTGTAGTACCTACTTACCGTCGGGTACTGTCTCTTCTTGCCTCGCTAACGCATTATCCAGCAGTTATAAATGGATATAAATATACGGACTACCATACAATAAAACCTACAGCGCTGGTCTCAGGTGCGCCTATCACCGAAATAGCAGCGGTTCGTCAGCGATACGAAACGGTCTCGGAAATGCCGTGAGCGCTTCTGCAACTCCTTAATATTATTTTTCCTCATTTCCGCACAAATGGCGCCACTGTAGCGTTCGAAATACTCGTACAAACGGCGCGCCCTAACTATTGTTCACTTTTTTGCCGCAAGATGGAGCCTGTATAGCAAAGATCATTTTAACGATAAATTGAGGGTATTAGTTGCAAACTTGGCAAACTCCATCATTAGATGTTTTGAGTAAATCGCAAAAAACTGATACGCTAATAAAATGCGCTTTTTTACGATATTTATTTTTTTCATCTCAAACAGTTAAAGGCGGGCCACACTGTGATAAACATCGGTTGTATAGGGCTTCTATCTCATTCTACGCCGGGTAAAATAATGCGAGGAAGAGAGATAAACGTACCATGTTTGTTGAATAGTTGAAAGGATAACCGTATGCAGAAACATCCGCGGTTTAAATCATGGTTTACTAAAATCGACGTTTTTACTACGTCTAGAACATGGTTTAAGTTTGAGTAATAACATTCAGTATACAAATTTTGGTTTCAAACCAGCTTGTTTATCACAGTGTGGCCCGCCTATTAGTATTTTATAAGTAATCAGCCATGAAATAATCATCATTATGTTGATAATTAAAGTAAAATAATGAATTTCATTTTGGAGTTGGCCAGCTTTGCAACACTCAAGTGGAGGTTGCCATGTTTGCAACAAACCCTATATTTTAATAGCAAAATTCTTCAGAATGAAGCCGAATTTGAAACTGAAAATCAATAAAAATTGTGTGCAAGTGTATTATGAATAAGACCCAATTCATATCTCACTTTTGATTGTTGGTGGAGTTTGCCGGGTTTGCAAATAATACCCTCAATCATAAAGAGAAATAACCGGATAGCTATCAAGGGGAGAGAAAGCTTGGCTCTTGATCCAGAGGGCATGGGTTCAATGAGATTGTATTGTATAATTAAATTCTAATATTTTCTTCTTCTTCTTTTAACAGATCTGACGATCTGTGACACAGACATCATGTCTCGTCGGATGATGAGATACAGTTGTCCCTCCATCTCTTAGGCGGTCTTCCAGGGGGGTGGTGTCCGGAGGGGATTTCATAAGCGGCTGTAAATCCATCCGGGCTACATAGTCCCTCCAGTATCTTCTTCTGGATAACCTCTATTTCCTGAACGATCTTCCACTGAACGATATCCTCTATTTCGCAAGTTTTTCTTATGTCTACGTTGCGGACACGATCTCGGAGGGTTCCTCAAGTAATTGATCTTAGGACCTTCAATCTCAGATGTTCTTAGTAGTCCCTTGGTTCACACAGTGTCGGCCCGCGTCTCAACAGCGTACGTCATGATAGGTCGCACGCATGTTTTATAAATTCTGATCTTGCTGTCGATATGTCGCATGTGCTTGTTCTTCGAGACCAGATTCTTCAGGCATCCTGACACAGCAACACAAGGCTTTACTGACTTGTTTTCGTACTTCGGTATAAAGGTCATTTTGGCTGCAGATCTCTACTCCCCAATATCTGAAACTCATTACTTGCTCTACAGGTATATCCTCAACAGTCAGCTTACATCTTGTAGGTTGCCTAGATATAGTGACACTTTTTGTTTTGCTGACTGATATAGCCATATTTAGCCTTTGTGATACTGTGTGGAATTTGTACAACATTCGTTGCAGGTCATCTTCAGACTCGGTCGATAAGGGTCGGTACAAGAACACCATTGTGCAATGCAATTTTAGCTTTTTTGATAGGTTGATTAGGTTGGATAGGATGGTTAAGAAAGTGTACGTTAATGAAGTAAATGGAGTACGGAGTCAAGGTAGACCGAGAAAAACATGGCATGACCAAATTAATCAAATTTTAAAAGTTGGTCATGTAAGAAGTCGGAAGAATCGACGTGCGTGTATGAATCGTTGTATGAATGTGGAGTAAGCTAGAGAGGTGTGTCAGGATAGAGTGGTGGTCCATTCTTTCTGCCTACCTCTGCGGGGAAACGGCGTGATGGTTTGTTTGTTTGTTTAAAAGAATGGCCGTCAATTGCTTCATCCAATCAAATATGAGATTTACCACCCCATGCAATTACCGATACAACTTTGCAGAGGTAAAGCCTATGAGATTACCTCTAATTGTTTAAGCCACAGAAGTGCCTTCATTTCCCCTGGGGTTTGTAAACCCAACGAGAAAACCCCATATTAAGATTTTCCAACTTTAGGGGGTTGCAACCCTCTGTGATAAGGGCAGCTTTTATCTACATATAGAGCGGAAGAAATAACAGTAATTGCTGTCGTTTCTAAAAAAATAAACAAATTTATATACATACTAAATAATAATGAAATAAATTTATGTTTTTTTTAACTACTTCCAAGACGATACTTCAACCAGTTCCAGTCTGTCGATGTCAGCGAGCCTAGCGAAACCGGTCGCTGTCGAAATAATGACAAATCTGAAAAAAAGGTTTTATTAATTTTAGATAAACTTAAGGCGACAATGGAATTCTTGTGAGGTGGACTCCCAGCTGTCCTTCCATCTTTTATGAGATCTCCCACGAGGACGAGTCCCATGAGACTGATTATGTAGTGCAATATAGGGGAGTCTGGTGGTCATTCTTTGAAAATGAACATACCAGTTCGTCCTTCGCTGTCTACTCCATCTTATAATATCCTCAACTTCACACTTCTCTCGAATTCTGGTTTTCCTCTAGTGTCTAATAAAAATGTATGTAAACTGGCGATGAATAATTATAGTAGGATAAAGAAATCTATTGTGCACTGCCATCTTAGTTTTTGGAAAAATAACTAACTAACTAACTAACCATCACGCCGTCTCCCCGAAAGCGTAGGCAGAAAGAATGGACTGCCACACTTTTCTTTCCTGACACATTTCTCTCGCTTCCTTAACATTCATACATCGTGACATGCACGCGCGTCGATTTCTCTGACTCCTAACATGGCCGACATTCAATATTTGATTTATTTAATCGTGTCACGTTTTCCTCAGTCTTCCTCTGTTTCTGGTTCCATTTACATCGTTAATATATATTTTTTTTACCATTCTTTCTTCATTAATTCTTTCCATATGTCCAAACCATCTTAATGATCCTTTCATTATTTTGTTCATAACACCATCATTCGCACCGCATTCATTTCTTATATTTTCATTCGACACTCTATCATACACAAATGTGAAAAAAAGGTTTTATTAATTTTAGATAAACTTTAGGCGTTAACACTATGGAATTCTTGGGAGGTGGACTTCCAGCTGTCCTTCCATCTTTTATGAGATCTTCCACGAGGACGAGTCCCATGAGACTGATTATGTAGTGCAATATAGGAGAGTCTGGTGGTGTCCATTCTTTGGCATGACATACCAGTCCTTCCTTCGCTGTCTACTCCATCTTATAATATCTTCAACTTCACACTTCTCTCGAATTCTGGTGTTCCTCTAGTGTCTAATAAAAATGTATGTAAATTGGCGATGAATAATTATAGTTGGATAAAGAAATCTATTGTGCACTGCCATCTTAGTTTTTGGAAAAAAAAACTAACTTACTAACTAACTAACTAACCATCACGCCGTCTCCCCGAAGGGGTAGGCAGAACGAATGGACTGCCACACTTTTCTTTCCTGACATATTTCTCTCGCTTCCTTAACATTCATACATCGTGACATGCACGCGCGTCGATTTCTCTGACTCCTAACATGGCCGACATTCAATATTTGATTTATTTGATCGTGCCACGTTTTCCTCAGTCTTCCTCTGTTTCTGGTTCCATTTACATCGTTAATATATATTTTTTTACCATTCTTTCTTCATTCATTCTTTCCATATGTCCAAACCATCTTAATGATCCTTTCATTATTTTGTTCATAACACCATCATTCGCACCGCATTCATTTCTTATATTTTCATTCGACACTCTATCATACACAGAGTATCCACACATTCGTGTAAGACAGTGACCCCCAGGGGTCTACGACAACTTGCAAGGGGTCCACGACAGTTAGAAAATAAATTGGGGGTCCATGAGATGTAAATAAGGGTCCATGAGATGGTTAAACTAAATTGAAGCCGAATATTGAAACGCAAAACGAATATCGAAATCGTTGGCGACCTTTTATTTTTAGCTCATTTGGGGAAAATAGTTTTTTTACCTCGTTTGGGAAAATCGAAAGATCGAAATCTTCGGCGACCTCTTTTTTACTAGCCAATTTTTAATTTTCATTTATTTTAATAAAAATTACGAACATTACAGACATATTTCCAGATCGTTTGCAATTACATTATGAGAATTTAAAAGAGAAGCATAAAAAAAATCCCCAAATGAGCTAAAAAGGCAATTAGCGAATGTATGGAAGCGAAGCATGGAACTGGCAAAGGAAGGATGAAAGTAGAATAAATGCAGTAGAAATGAGATCTCTTAGACGAATGTGTGGATATTCTGTGTATGATAGAGTGTCGAATGAAAATATAAGAAGTGCATGCGGTGCGAATGATGGTGTCATGAACAAAATAATGAAAGGATCATTAAGATGGTTTGGACATATGGAAAGAATGAATGAAGAAAGAATGGTAAAAAAATTATATGTTAATGATGTAAATGGTACCAGAAATAGAGGAAGACCAAGGAAACGTGGCACGATCAAATAAATCAAATATTGAATGTCGGCCATGTGAGGAGTCAGAGAAATCGACGCGTGCATGACACGATGTATGAATGTTGAGGAAGCGAGAGAAATATGTCAGGAAAGAAAGGTGTGGCAGTCCATTCTTTCTGCCTACCCCTTCGGGGAGACGGCGTGATGGTTAGTTAGTTAGTTAGTTAGTTAGGTCGCCAGCGAATTACGGCTTTTTGGTTTCGGATTTTTTTGACATGAAAAAAAAACTATTTTAGGAAGGCCGGGGGTCTACACAAAATAGAAGAAATCGGCAAGGAGTCTACGGGACAAATAAGTTTGGGAACCTCTGGTCTAAGAGATCTCATTTCTTCTGCATTTATTCTACGTTCATCCTTCTTTTGCCAGTTCCATGCTTCGCTTCCATACATAAGGGTTGGAAAAATAAATAAAGCATATATCATGAAGTTGTTTATTTTTTAATGAAATGATTGCAATGGATACACTATTTTTAATGAACCAAAGTCAAATTATGACAATTACTTAAAGACATCATACCTACTGACGCAAAGTATAGATGTATCGGAGGATAGTTTTGATTCGTTTCTTAAGCAAAAGCCTCTGCGCGTAGAGACGTCTAGCGTGGAGTCTGCGCTGCCTGGAGCCATAGCAGAAATCACCGCAGTTGGAGATTTGGACCAGTCCTCTTCTTCTTCTAACTGGTAAAGCTAGAAATATTCTTCTATAATAAATTCGCCTAATATGTTGTGAACTTACATTTGAATACGTAGCCAACTAACTAACTAACATTACTGACTATATCATGTTCAGTTTAGATCTAGATCGTTAATATAGGGTGTTTTTTTTAGAGGTTTGTTTTTTAAACTGGATAAATTGTTTCTACAGACTGTCAATTTGACAGTTGACAATGTTGTAGTCAGTACGTTTTGCCATTTCAGCAAGTTGCTCAATGAAGTTATCAAAAATTGAACTTCACGATTGCGCTTCATTCGAGCTAGCCGTGGTGCTCATATGCCCGAAATCATATTTAAACAATAATGGCATAAAATTAACGAACTAACCAACTAAAAATCACGCCGTCTCTACGAAGAGATAGGCAGAAAGAATGGAATGACACTTTTCTTTACAGACATATTTCATTTTCTTCCTCAACATTCATACATCGTGTCATGCACGCGCGTCGATTTCTCTGACTCCTCACATGGCCGACATTCACTATTTGATTTATTTGATCGTGCTACGTTTTCCTCGAACTTCCTCTATTTCTGGTTCCATTTACATCGTAAAATTATCTATTAAATAAAGCGAATATCATAGACATAAACATTATTTTAATGTGTTTTTTTCATTTTGAATTTGTATACATCTAAAAAAAACATGCTTATACACATTATTACATAAAGGCTGTTTTTTAGAGGTATACAAATTCAAAATAGCAGATTAAAATAATGTTAATGTCTTTGATATGAGCTTTATTTAATAGATAATTTAATGCCATTATTGTTTAAATATGATTTCGGGCAGATGAGCGCTACGGCTAGCTCGAATGAAGCGCAATCGTGAAGTCCAATTGTCGACACCTTTATTGAGCAACTGGGTAAAATGGCAAAACATACTGACTACAAATCAATAGTCAACAAACTGTCAAATCGACAGTCTGTAGAAACAATGTCGCCAGTTTAAAAACATATATATATATATATATATATATATATATATATATATATATATATATATATATATATATATATATATATATATATATATATATATATATATATATATATATATATATATATATATATATATATATATATATATACATATATATATATATGTATCCGGATAGCCGTCATCCAACAACTCTGCTCTGCCTGCTTGCAAGCCATCAAAATGCCATACGGGCTCAACTAAGAACTCTTTGCTGCGCCGGTTTATGTGTTATCCTATTTTTATTTTGAAATTTTAGTGATATTAAGTTAATTTTGTAATATATAATATAATGAATAGTGTAATATATTGTAATAGTTTAATTTAGTTTAATATTGTTTAGGATAGTTGATGTGGATTGTAAAATGTAATTAATGTTAAGGTAGATTTTAGTGGTTGTGGGAAATGCCTAGAGACGGCGATGAGGTCCGCCACCCATCACGTTGCATTTTCCGCGGGGGCGAACAGAGGAGAGTGGAGTGCCGCATTGGTACGTGGAATATTAGAGGAGGTATGGAAGGGAAGTTAAGTGAGATGTGCGATGAATTTAATAACAAGTGTTTGGATATTTTGTGTGTGACTGAATGCATGGTTAAAGAGTGCGGATCTAGAGAGCATGATAATAAGTTCATCTTATGGTCAGGGGTATCACAAGAACAAAGGGGAGGTCAGGGTGTGGCAGCGATTCTAGCTCCAAGGATGGTAGAATGTATGAAAGGATACGAATGTATAAGTCCAAGACTGATGTGGATCCGCTTCAAAATTGGATTGACAAGAGTATTACTCATAATTGGGTATGCTCCTGTTAATAGCGAAGATGAAGCTGTGAAAGATGAGTTCTGGGATAGTGTAAACGAGATAGCAGCGAGTAAGAACGTGAACGAAAGAATTATTTTAGCAGGAGATTTGAATGGATGGGTAGGAATCCAAAGGACTGGTTATGAAGAATGTCTCGGTAAGTATGGTGATAGTAGGACGAACGATAATGGAAGGAGAGTGCTTGGTGTATGCCTGGAGTGGAGCCTCTTTGTGTCAAACACGATGTTTGATCATAAGAGGATCCATCAGTATACATGGGAGAGAGGGAATGAAAGGACGACTATCGATTACGTCATCGTTGACTCTAGATTACGGACGGACACTGTAGATACCAGAGTGTTCAGAGGGGCCGAACTCGGAACTGACCATTTTTTGGTGGTGACAAAGATAAACCTGTTCCGAGGTTGGCGCACCAAGAAGAACAAAACAGTGACCGCCCCGTCTAGAGTTAAAATAGAAAAACTCCAAATCGATGACGTAAAAGAGAGTTATATGACGAAAGTGAATGAGAGGCTGAGTGGTCGAGAATCTGAATTTATAAGTATAGACGAGATCTGGAACAAATTGAAAGAAAGTCTATGTGAAACAGCGAAAGAGGTATGTGGTACATGTGTGCAAGGAAGAAGGAATGGAGATGCTTGGTGGGATGACTGTGTAAAAATTCTGGTCAAAGAAAAGAAGGATGCATGGTTAAATATGATATCTGTGGATAAAAGAGATTGCGAGAAATATAAAAGAGCAAAAGAAGCATACAAAGTTTGTAAGATGAATGTCAAGTTGAAAGTGAGAGAGAAAAAGGATAAACTGAAGGAAGAAGACGGTCTCAAGATGACGAGTCACTTTCAGAGCAACATAAAAATGTTCTGGAAGGAAGTCAAAAAGGCCCGGAATCCTCCCGAAAATGGTTGTGCGAAAGCAATTTTGAGTTGTGAGGGAAGAATGATTACTGATTTTGACAGTATACAAGGAAGATGGATGGAATACTTTAAAGATGTATATGGCAGTGAAATGACTGAGAGTTCAATGAGAAGGAGCGTTACAAATGTGAGTTGTACGAATAGCGAAAGAGATATGACAGAAATAAGTTTGAACGAAATAGTAAAATCTGTAAGCTGTATGAAAGGTGGAAAAGCTGTTGGTTATGATTGTGTCGCTTTGGAGTTTATTAAAAACGGTGGGCCAGTTGTTGCAGCGTGGTTATACAGACTCTTTAACCAGTGTTTAGAGGAAGGATATACGCCGCTTGACTGGAGGAGGGCTGTTATCATGCCTCTATATAAGGGAAAGGGGTCTCGTATGGACTGTGGAAATCACCGGGCAATAAGTCTGTTAAGCGCCGTTGGTAAACTCTACGGCCGAATCTTAATAGAAAGAGTAAAGACGACGACTGAAAGAGTATGGGATGTTCAAGGCGCTTTTATGACCGGAAGAGGATGTATGGATCAGATTTTTGCACTTCGAACGCTTGCGGAGAAGTTTATGGCCAAAAACCGTAAGCTTTTCTGTGCGTTTGTCGATTTGCAAAAAGCCTATGATCGAGTGAACAGAGATAAACTGTGGTCAATCTTGTCCGAATACGGAGTGAGCACAAAACTGATACGGGCGGTTGCTTCTCTCTACGAAGGGAGCACTGCCAGTGTTAGGGTAAATGGAGACATCACGCCTTGGTTTGATATCACGAAGGGTGTTAAGCAGGGCTGCGTGATGTCTCCATGGTTGTTCAATCTGTATATGGACAAGTGTATGAAAGAACTTAAAGGTATAAATGCTGGTGCTAAGATGAGTGATCTATCTGTAAACTGTCTGCTTTACGCGGACGATGCCGTTCTCGTTGCGGATAGTGCGGACGAATTACAAATCTTGGTGTCGAGAATGAATGAGGTATGCAAGTCAAATGATTTAATGATGAATGTCGGAAAGTCAAAGGTGATGGTTTTCGAAAGGGAAGAGCAAATGACAGTTTGTAATATAAGTGTGAACGAAGAGAACTTGGAACAGGTGAGGGAATTTGTGTATTTAGGTAGTATGTTCACAGCAGATGCCCGAACGGATAGTGACGTCGAAAGAAGGGTTGGTGCGGGTAACAAAGTGAATGGAGCTTTAAAAATAGTTATTGGAAACAAGAATTTATCAATGAAAGCGAAAACGGCCGTTCACAATGGAGTTCTGGTCCCAACCTTAATGTATGGAAGCGAAGCATGGAACTGGCAGAAGAAGGATGAGAGTAGAATAAATGCGGTAGAGATGAGGTCCCTAAGACGTATGTGTGGTAGAACGATATACGACAGAATCTCAAATGCTGATATAAGAAAGGAATGTAGAGCGGAAGAAGGTATTATGAACAAAATTATGAAAGGATCGCTGCGTTGGTTCGGACATATGGAACGCATGGATGGAGAAAGAATGGTTAAGAAAGTATACGTTAATGATGTAAATGGGGTACGAAGTCGAGGCAGACCGAGGAAAACATGGCATGACCAAATTAATCAAATTTTAAAGGTTGGTCATGTTAGAAGTCGGAGGAATCGACGTGCGTGTATGACTCGTTGTATGAATGTGGAGGAAGCTAAAGAGGTTTGCCAGGATAGAGTAGTGTGGCGGTCCATTCTCTCTGCCTACCCCTGCGGGGAAACGGCGTGATGGTTTTGTTGTTGTGTTGTTGTTGTATATATATATATATATATATATATATATATATATATATATATATATATATATATATATATATATATATATATATATATATATATATATAATGTATGAATGTTGAGGAAGAAAATGAAATATGTCTGTAAAGAAAAGTGTCATTCCATTCTTTCTGCCTATCTCTTCGTAGAGACGGCGTGATTTTTAGTTGGTTAGTTCGTTAATTTTATGCCATTATTGTTTAAATATGATTTCGGGCATATGAGCACCACGGCTAGCTCGAATGAAGCGCAATCGTGAAGTCCAATTGTCGACACCTTTATTGAGCAACTGGGTAAAATGGCAAAACATACTGACTACAAATCGACAGTCTGTAGAAACAATGTCGCCAGTTTAAAAAACATATACATATATATTACATATATATACATGTGTGTACATATTATATTATGAGAGATATGAGGCATATATATAGGTTATATACATATACATATACATATTACATATATATATATATATATTGGTTACATATTATTGGCTGGCATATATATAAAGGCATATATATAACACACAGCCACATATATATATATATAGGCAGTGGCATATTATTACTACATATGGCATACATATTAGCAGAGTTGTTGGCTGCTATTACAGAAGAGTTATATACATGCCATACAGATACATATATTATTTCATATATATTACATATATGCGATATATATATATATATATATATATATATATATATATATATGGTAGAGAGATAGAGAGAGTATATATATATATATATATATATATATATATATATATATATATATATATATATATATATATATATGGCAGAGAGAGAGAGAGATATATGATATATATATATATATATATATATATATATATATATATATATATATATATATATGTATATATATATATTTATATATATATATATATATATCATTATTTTGTTCATAACACATTCATTGGCACTGCATTCACTTCTTATATTTCTTCTTTCTTCTAATTATTATTATATTATAAATTGTGAGAGAGAATGAGTCACAGAGAAGGTATTAAGATACACGGGCAAAAGGTGGATATGATAAGGTTTGCTGACGATATTGCTATGGTTACTGAAAGTGAAGAAGAACTGCAAAGCATTCTTCAAAAAAACTACAACGTGAAGATAAATAAAGACAAAACAAAGCTCCTGACTGTAGGCCGAACGCAACATCAGATGAGAGTAGTGATGTCAGGATTTCCACTAAAGAACACCAAGGAGTTTGTCTACCTCGGGAGCAAAATAACATGGGACGGTCGGTCTAAGAGCGAGGTCGACAGCCTTATACATCAGGCTAGGCTTGCATTTAATAAAAGTTCGAAAATAACAGATTCGAATAATAAGACCTAAAACTGATAATACTTCTCATCAAGTATGGAGTCTTGATGTATGGCTGTGGTGGCATGGTGACATGGTGCCAATCCTATATAAAGAGATAAACGGAGACTAGAGGCTTTTGAGATGTGGTCCTATAGATGACTATTAGGAATTTCCTGGAGAGACCACATAACAAATAAAGAGGTTCTCCAAAGAATCGAAGGAGGAAGGCACCTGCTCAGGACCTTGTCCGAAAGGCTTGCAAGATGGATCGGCCATGTAATACGACAAGAAGGCCTCTTTCATGATGACTGAGGGGACAAACTCTAGGGGACGCCCACGCCGAGAGCACCTGGAGGACCTGTTGGTGGACGTGCGCTGCTCATCATATGCAGATTTCAAAAGAGTCGCACAAGACAGGGAAGAATGGAAGAGAAGAATAGAGGAAATTGCTGCAAATCAATCCCAGGATAGAAACCAGAGAGAGAGAGAGAAATTGTACCCTTTTTGTTTATTCTTTTTATTTAGTTATAAACATATTTGGATATATTTATCTATGACCTTTTTTTGTGTAATAAATTGAAATTAAAATAAACTTGCTTTAGAATATTTATTACTGCTTACTTCTTTCGGGTACTCCTTGTGGTATGATCCGATCTCCACAAGAATCAGGATCCAGAATATACTCCATTTCCATCAAAAACAATATCAAATGAAGAAACCAAAAATACGAGTATGAGCAAACAAAAATAAATGAGAAAAATTAAATCTGTCTAATTGCTACACTAAAATTTTTCGTTTGTCATTTGTCCTGTCAATTTGAATGATTTGAAGTTTTCAAATTTAAATTTATTAATAAAGTAAGTACTTTATTACTTTTTTATTTATCTTCTTCAAGTGACCTGTCGGGTCCCTCCAACGTTGGGGATCACCTCGGTGAACCTGTATCTGTCCTGCGCCGCTCGGAACAGTTCCTCTACACTTCGGATGCCGGTCCACTCCCTCATTTGTTTCCTACCGACAGCGACAGCACAGATTGTTTTACCTACCGGCCGCCAGAACCAATCTGCCTCTGGTGACACCGGTGGGAAGAGCAATTAGTCTGCTGAACGCGGTCTCCTCGGAGATCGACGTCTTATATATTAGTAAAGTACGTTCAGAAGACAAATACTCTTGACTTCAGAGAGTATATTATGTCGAACCATCTCTCATGCGTTCCTGGTATTATGTTGAATGTATATAATATTTTAACTGTACTCAATAGATGCCTTGAACATTTATGCTGTTTGTAACGTCTTTTGAGTAAATAAACTGATAGGCGCTGGGCAGGCCACGTCGCTCGCAGCTCTGACGATAGAATGGACCGCCACACTACTCTATCCTGGCACTCCTCCCTAGCTTCCTCCACATTAATACAGCGAGTCATACACGCAGTCAATTCTTCCGACTTCTAACATTTAAAACCTTTAAAATTTGATTAATTTGGTCATGCCATGTTTTCCTCGGTCTGCCTCGACTCCGTACTCTACTTACATCATTAACTTATACTTTCATAACCATTATTTCTCCATCCATGTGCTTCATATGTCCGAACCATCGCAGCGATCCTTTCATAATTTTGTTCATAATACCCTTCCGTTCTACATTCCTTTCTAATATCAGCATTATAGATTCTGTCGTTAGTCGTTCTACCACACATACGTCTTAGGGACCTCATTCCTACCGCGTTTATTCTGCTCTCATCCTTCTTCTGCCAGTTCCATGCTATCTATACATTAGTGTTGGGAACAGAACTTCATTCGCTTTCATTGATAAATTCTTATTTCCAATAACTATTTTAATTGCTCCATTTAGTTTGTTACCCGCACCAACCCTTCTTTCAACATCACTGTCCGTTTGGCTATCCGCTGTGAGAATGCTACCTAAATACACAAATTCCCTCACCTGTTCTAAGTTCTCTTCGTTCACAATTATATTACAAACTGTCATTTGCTCTTCCCTTTCAAAAACTAACACCTTTGATTTTCCGACATTCATCATTAAATCGTTTGACTTGCATACCTCTTACAATCTCGACATTATTAAAAATACTAATAAAAAAAATCTATATAAATTTAAACATACCCCTCCTGAATGCAAATACCTCATTCATTCTCACTTCCTATCACTCCGATGTTTTTTGGTTAGAAATTTCGGGTTTGTATTTCAATATTCATTTTGTTAAAATCTTATCGCTTTTCATGTTAATAGGTTAAATAATTTATGAATTCAAATAAAAACAAAATAAGAAGTATAATAAAACATTGATTCAATGCGTAATTACGTTTTACGGCTTGACATAAAAATAAAATACGATGTTCGATATGGAAATAAATTTGGGCGCCTCTGGTGGATTTTCTTGTAACTATTTTAGTATTCCTATTCGCCGCCAGGGGAAAGCAGCATTCAAAAGTGTTACGCAAAAACTCAAAAGATGGCACTAGTATTACTTTTCTTACGTTATTGTTGCGTCAATTATGAAACAGAAATAATATAATTACGTGCGAATAATACAGATTAGAATGTATTAAATGAATGTGGTAATTAGTTTCATAACATAACTTGTAATTAAGAGTATAGTTCAACTATAAACGACCTTAATCTTAACCGGTAAATTATATATCTAGCAAGGTTACCGTTAGAATCTTGATATGTCACTATAAAAAATCTTACAATAATTATTGATATAAAAAATACACTCATAAATAAGCTATGAAATAACATTGCAAAGCATTATTTTTTAAGATTCAAATCGATTGTTTTTATAAATAAAATATGACAAACTTACTAACTATCCATCACGTCGTCTCCGAAAGGGTAAGCAGAAATAATGGAACACCACATTATTCTGTCATGACACACTTCTCTCGATTCTTCTATATTAATACATCATCTCATGTACGTACGTCGATTACGCCGACTCCTTATCTTCATAATATTAATGTTGTTAATTACATTTTCTTGGTAGAATTCAATAATCAAACCATATTTAAATTTTTTTTTTTTCACAATTAACGTTAATTTTAATTCCATGGCTTCCGTTGACCAGAAGATTGCAGCGAGCTGCCGAAACCGATCGTCATAAAATCAAGTGAAATAATAAATCAATACTTATAATAGGGTGTTTTTTTAGAGGGTTGGTTTTTAAACTGGCAACATAGTTTCTACAGACTGTCAATTTGACAGTTGACAGTTCATTTGTAGTCAGTACGTAGTTCATCAGTGCCATTTCACTCAGTTGCTCGATAAAGTTGTCAAAAATTGGACGCTTCATAAATAATTTTAGCGCCACGGTTAGCTCAATTTTCGACAACTTTATTGAGCAACTGGCAAAACGTACTGATTACAAATCAACTGTCTACTGTCAAATTGACAGTCTGTAGAAACAATGTTGCCAGTTTAAAAAACAAACCTTTAAAAAAAACCTATACAGTGTTGTACGCTTTGTTTTAAAACCTTAAAAATAGTGCTTATGATATGTCAAACGTGACATGTCAATCATTGTTATTTTTTATAAAATTCGTATCATTAATTCAATATCAAATTATATAAAATGTGCGCATACAGTGTACGAGCACACGTATTGCTCGTGCAACAGTTGTGACTGGAATGAACTCGTGCGTCACTAGTCACTTGATATTTGAATTAACTGATCTGTTCCCAGAAAAACAATTTACATCTTCGTCTCTATTGAGATACTTATTTATTTATTTATTTTGTTGTTGACGGAATTAATTCCAATACATTATTCATAATACAGATAAGTTACTTAAATCTAGGAACATTTTAAAACAGTAACAGTAAACAATTAGCCTAGGACAAGTTAAGAGGATGATCTGGAAGAGAGTAAAGAAGAAAGTTTCATAGATATGTATACCAGAGATGAGCAACAAGAACACGACTGCAATTAGCTAACGACATATTTGATTATATTGTGGAAGGATTACAAGGTACAAGTAGTCTCAGTGACAAACAAATAGTAAAATCTGAATCTGGTTTAGACAATTTAAGGGTTTGATGGAGGTCGATATTTTTTAAGTTTAGACAAAAAAGAATTTAGATTTAATCCAAAAAAATCTAAGTCTTGACAACAGTTTACAAGTCTAGTCATTCTAGGTATAGGTGCATTATATCCGTAGTTTGTTTTATGGAGATTTTCGTGAAAAAGTTTAATTTGCCTTAGATTCCGGGTGGGTACATTGAATTTTATATTTTCGAGAAGACAGGGTGCATCAAAGTATGAGTTTATTATTTAAAAAAAGGAGATTAAATCATTTTTATTTCTGCGATCAACTAATGGTGAAATATTTAGTAGCTTTTCCAAGTCAGAATAGGAGTAATCTTCTCTGTCAAGTCTGAGCATTCGACCAATTTTCCTTAGAAAACGATGTTGTACAGACTCAATATTAGAAATGTGAATTTCATAGTATGGGGACCAGACTACTGAAGCATATTCCAAGTGTGGGCGAACTAGGGCGCAATAGAGTGATTTGAGGGTGGAAATGTTTTTGAAGTCGGATGAGATTCTGTTGATAAAGCCCAGAAGTTTATATGATTTGTTGACAGATAGCTCAATATGTGTGGTAAAAGATAATTTAGAGTCGAGTGTGATTCCTAGATCACGTATGGTAGTTTCATTTGATAACTGTATATTGTCAATGTTATAAGGGTAATCTATTGGATTATGTTTTCGAAAAAATCGCATAACTTTACATTTATCAGTATTCAATTTTAGGTCATTTCGTACACACCATTCACTAAATGATATTAAGTCAGCTTGAAGAAGAAGACAATCTTCTGAAGTATTTATGACTTTGAGAATTTTGTTGTCATCAGCAAATAACCAGAACGATGAGTTATTAATTGACATGTGTATATCATTAATAAATAAGTTAAATAGTAAGGGAGCAAGGTGGGCTCCTTGTGGTACACCCGAAGTCACGTCTATAGGATTTGATAGATAATTATTGATTCGTACTATTTGTTTCCTATTATTGAGGTAAGATTTAATAAGTGAGAGAAATGGGTCACTTATACCCAGCGCATATAACTTGGAGAGAAGAAAATGGTGATTTACTTTATCAAAAGCTTTGGAAAAGTCAGTGTAAATCACATCAAGTTGTTTATTTTGTTCGAGACCTTTAACGAGATAATCAGTAAAAGAAAGAAGATTTGTTGTGGTAGATTTTTTTGATCTAAAGCCATGTTGTTGATCGATAAGTATGTGATTGAAGAGTGGTGTTATTTTGGACGTAATAATGGATTCAAATAATTTAGGGATATGAGACAAAATTGATATTGGTCGATAATTTTTTATATCAGCTTTGTCTCCAGTTTTGAAAATGGGTTGAATGTAAGACAGTTTCCATTTTTCAGGAAATGTTCCGGACGTAAGTGAAGAATTAAATAGTGTACAGAGAGGTTTATATAAAGTAGTTTTACATTTCTTGAGAACTATTTCAGGAATCAAGTCCGGTCCCGAGCAAGATTTTCCCTTTAGTGACTTTAATGCGATAAGGACATCTGAGGGTTGTATCTGTAGGAGGTTTAAGTCTACCGTTTTATTATAGTTTAGTACAAGGTTATTGGTGTTTGAATTGGAGGAATACACAGAAGAGAAATAAGATGCAAGAAGGTTAGATATATCTTGACCATTGGATGCTATGATATCATCAAGAAACATATTTGATGGTAGATTGTTATCGGTTCTTTTTTCAGCAACGAAGTGCCAAAACTTTTTGGGATTGGAGTTTAATACTCTTTCTGTTTCCTCAATATAGGAGTTGTGACATAACACGGATTCAATATTACATTGCGATCGAAGATGAGAGAATTGTTTATAATAAGTTAAGCGACCAGTAGATTTGTACAACTTATGTACTTTCTTTTTCTCAATTATTAATGTTTTAAGTTTTGGGCTAAACCATTTTGGAAATTTAGGTGGATAGAAGATTCTAGTAGGTATAAAATTTTCGATAGCTTGGGTGAGGACAGAGTTTAAGTTTGAAAGACTTTCGTTTATATCATCTGTTTGGAAGTGGGAATTCCAATCTACTTGTTCCAGGAATTCATTCATTTCGAAATAATTACCGTCTGTATAATTTTTATAAGTAGTGTTTTTCGGGATAAGAATTTCAGTTTTTGTTGATATTTGAAAGATGAAAAAAATGGGTGGATGATATTTATCAATTGGTACAAGTGTTTCGTCAGCTTCGTGAACTTGAATTGAGGGCATATTACTAAAGATTAGGTCAAGATATGATCGAAAAGCATTTTGAATAAAATTCAATTGGAACATATTCATATATGCAAAGAAATTAGATATTTGGGATGCTTGGGTTGATTGATGACCGAATATTGTGGCACCTTTGTCGTCATTTGACCAAGATATATTGGGGAGATTAAAGTCACCGCATATGACCGAGGAGTCGTGTTTTTTACGCAGTGCTCTATCTAAAACTTGTGTGTAAGATTGATAAACAGCTAATGAGGAAGATGGGGGTATGTACACACAACCGGCGACGAGTTTTTTCGAACCGACTGAGATACTTAGAATTATTTGTTCGTAATCCTTATTGTGCATCTCTAGTATGAGGGATGGGTATATATTTTTTACACATATCATGACACCGCCTCCCCTAGAGTCGTTGGCTCTATCACAACGGTAGATATTGTAGCCAAATAACCCCAATTCCGATGAAGAGACGCTGCTTTTTAACCATGTTTCTGTCAGGAATATTATGTCATATTGAGTAAGTAGTATATTTTCTTGCAAGGTACTGATTTTAGTGTTAAGGCCTCTGACATTTTGATAATAGGCATTAAAGCAGGTCTCTCCATCAGGACTAATAGATTTCAGCAAAAAAAAATAATTTTCGAGAGCTCACGCTTTTCTGCAGCTTGTCTCGCGGGACATTCAGGAGAGCCAGTGACATGAGATGCTATTTTTTTGAAAAAAGAACATGTAGCACATTGAGGGGTAGTGATACAATTAAGGGGTAGAGATACAATTAATCCTTATAAAGAAAAAAAAACTTTTGTTTTGACTAACCTGTGTTGCACCATGTTGGCGGCTGCATCATCACAGGCACCCATCCTGCTCAGATCTTTGGTCCCATTCTGGAGCAGCTGCGTCTGACCCGGAGCCGTCTTCTGGGCCTTCTGCTTGGTGGCCTGCTTGTGTCTGCTGAGGGCGAAGAACAGGGCGAGGATGGCTTTGAGTTTGCCTTCCCTGATGTCGTCCGCGGTGACCTGCTCCAGACCCTGGACTCTCTGGGTGTGCAGGAAGTGTAGACACGCCGATACCGAGTCGTACTAGAAAAAAAATAACCCAAAATTAATCATATTTGTTGTTTCTTAAACAATTATATAATATAAAATTCTAAATTAAATAATTAATACGAATGAAAACATCTGTTTTATCCAAGTTTCGCCTGTATAAAGCTTTATCAAATGTCATTTTGATATTATTATTATTATTATGTTATTTATTGTTTCGGCATTCACTTTGTGGTAGGACATGATTAAATTGTTAATGAAACACTTGTTTTTCACCACTTGAGTATTATATTTTACACGACTAGTTTCGGATTTATATTGAAACCTGTAGATAGAAGCATCTGTTGCAACAAGTCGTGTAAAATATAATACTCAAGTGGTGAAAAACAAGTGTTTTATTTACAATTATTATTATTATTATTATTATTCTGATGACTTGTATTTTAAGTGCGCCGTTTTGTAAAATCCATTACTCCAATATAAATCAATTACAAATAAATCAATTACTCCTATAATGACATATGAAATCGAAACGACAGCTGACACCATCAGAACAAAAAGTCTCCTAAGAACCACAGAAATGAAGACTCTCCGATCCGTTGGGGGAACGAGAGTCCGAGACAGAATAAAAAATTATACTGTGGAATATCTGTGTATAAATACTGCATTAATTTTACTTTCATCCTTCTTTTGCCAGTTCCATACTTTGCTTCCATATATAAGATTGCTATAGCCACGTATTAAATTGCAGTTATCGATATAGCCACGTATCACATATAATAAAAATTAGAACATATGACTTTTCTAACAGGATGCAGACGATCTACCACAAGATTTTTTGTGTTTTCTTATGCCCCAGCGATCTCATCAAAAATACAGATGATGTGTTTAATACCGCGATATACCTGGAGAAATAATTGTATTACGTTGACTTTGAATCGAACCGACGACCAGCAGACATAAACAAGGAAATATGATCATACTTATTATCGTTCACTCGTGAGTTCGTTTCAAATTTAATCCGGATATTATAATACTATATGACGATAAAAAAACCCTCTCAAACCCGATTTGACAAAAGCAAAGAAACAGATGAGTTACGAAGAATTCAGTTGGATTGGGTGGCCTTTGGAAAATTGCGTCATTTCTAAACTAACTAACCCTCACGCTGTCTCTCCAAAAGGGTATGCAGAGAGGATGGACCGGCATAACTCAACCTCTCGAACTTCCTCTTCGTCCATACGCACGCTCATCGAGCGCATTTTCCCCACTTCTAATGTACCTGTATTTTCAAATGCTTATATAAGTAAGGAATGTAGAGTGGAAGAAAGTATTATGAACAAAATGATTAAATCAAATCAAATCAGTTAATTTCATCAATAGACATTACAAAATTAAGATTTAAGGCATCTATTGAGAACATGTAAAATAATATTATATATTGAGTATAGTATACTACCAGAAACGCATGAGAGATGGTTCGACATTAGGAAGACAAGATACTCTCCAAAATCAAGAGTATTTGCCTTCTGAATGTACTTTAACTAATATGAAAGACGTCGATCTCCGAGGAGATCGCGTTCAGCAGATTCTTCCCACCGGTGTCACCACAGGCAGGTCGGTTCTGGCGGCCGCAAGGTAAAACAATCTATGCTGTCGCTGCCGGAGATATCTATCAGGAACAAAAAGCCGAACACCCTCCAGCACGGCCAAGTTCTCGAAGATGAAGAGATGCCCATCTGTTCGAAGCTCCAGAGAGTTGATCTCGAGTATTCCCAAAAGAAATGCCGTGGGATAAAGCCACGGATAGCTACCATAGATACCTCAGAATTTTTTTCTGAACCCTCTCCAGCATAACAGAATATCTTGCCTCGTGAGGACTCCATATCACGGAGGAATTATGAAAGGATCGCTGCTTTGGTTTTGTTCATGGAACGTATGGATGAAGAAATAATGGTTAAGAAAGTGAACGTTAACGTTGTGAATGGATTACGAGGTCGAGGAAGACCGATGAAAACACGGCATGAGCAAGTCAATCAAATTTAAAAGGTCGGCCATGGTTTAAGTCGAAAGAATCAAACGTGCTTGTATGACTCGCTGTATGAATGCGGAGGAAGCTGGAGACGTATGTCAGGATAGAGTAGTGTGGCGGTCCATTCTCTCTGCCTACTCATTCGGAGTAATAGTTTGTTGTTGTTGTACTTAAAAACTTACGTGGAATTAATATTTAAATAGTGGACGAAATTTTATAATTTTCTATAAATTATGTGCGTGAAGTGTTGACCCAAAAACGGTTTCATTGGAGCGGTTTTGACCCCGGGAGATCAGTTTTTTTTGTGCCACTCAACTCGAGAGATAACGCGTCACTTTTTTTACGTACACCGTGTTATGAATACCTCATATACCGAACCGCAATGAGAGATTATGAGTGAATAAAAACAATGTAAACGCGTCAGCACGCCACGGCTTTGTTATCAATCAAATTGAATCTATGGCGATTCACAATGGAGTTCTGGTTCAGACCCTTAAGTATAGACGCGAATCATGGAACTGGGGAAGAAGGATGAGAGCATAATAAATGTGGTAGAGAATGGATCCTTTAGACCAGTGATTCCCAAAGTTGGGATCTCTGCTTTAGACGTATGTATGGTAAAACGATGAAATGCAGTATTTCAAATGCTGGCATCAAGAAGCGATGTAGAGCGCAAGAAATTGTTTTGAACAGAATAATGAAAAGATCACGGAGATGGTTTTGACATGCAACGCACGGATGAAGATATCATAGTTCGATGTGAATGGAGTACGAAGTTGACGATGACCGAGAAAAACATGCCATAACCAAATTAATCAAATTTTAAAGGTCGGCCATATTAGAAGTCGGAAGAGTCAACGTGCGCGTATGACTTGCTGTATGAATGTGGATGAATCTAGGGGGGTTGTTTCAGAATAGAGAATCATCATCCCAAGTGAGGCCTGCTGCTTTAATCTCGTCCTGCAGGGTTCTTCTCCAGGTGACTCTAGGTTTGCCTCACTTCCTCTTTCCTCCCATAGGGGACCAGTCTAGTGCGCCCTGAGCGATGCAGGCTGGGTTCCGTCCCAGAGTGTGACCGTTCCACTGCCATTTGCGTCTAGCGACTTGTTCTCTAATTAGCTTTTCGCCTGTCATGGTCCAGAGAACGGCATTTGACTCTGTTTGGGCCCAATAGATCTTGAATATTGAGCGAAGGCACCTATTTATAAACACTTGGAGTTTTCCAATAACGTCCGCGGTAGATTTCCAAGTCTCACATGCATGGCTTTATCCCACTGCATTCCTCTTGGGCATGCTGGGGACCAATAGTTTGCAGATAAGAAGGGATGGGTGCACACTTACCCATTTCTTCAGACTTATCAGGGGATTCTTTGAGAACTCCGTTATCTTGGAGGCAATCCATCTTTATGTTCCAGATGGTTATCGACGACAGCGTCAGCACAGACTGTTTTATCTCCAAGCATGCAGAACCAACCTGCCTCTGTTGATGCCGGTGGGGAGAGCAATCAAACTGCTGAACATGATCGCTCCGGAGATCAACGTCTTTCATATTCGTGAAAGTACGTTCAGAAGACAAATACTCTTGACTTTGGAGAATATCTTGTATTCCTAATGTCGAACCATTTCTCGTGCGTTCCTGGTATTATATAATATATTTTTATGTTTTACCTGTTCTCAATAAAAAAAATAAAATTAAACTACATTTTTTTTGTAATATCTTTTCAGAAAATAAATTGATTTGATTTGATTTGATTTACAGCAGTACGCTTTTAACGCTACTGCTGAATATTTGGAGTTTGAGCTTTCTTGAAATGATACTGGAACGCCATACAGGGCGAAGCATAGCGAAAGCTCCCCTTGCCTTGTTGAGTCTGCTGGCTACATCTTCCTCCGTACCGGTAAGTTAGTTAAATTTTGATTGAATGAGAAGAGATTGCATTCCGTTCAATGTTATTGAATGTGACCGTAGCACGAGCGAACTCCACATAATTTATCTCGTTAGGATGTTTTTTGTGTTGGTATGAACCACTATTGGCCGAAACAGTGGTCTGCGTTACGGTCCGATGGCCAGATTACATTTATCTCGCGTATGAAGGTTACATCTAATCGAAATGAGTATAAATATAAAAATATACACACCGAAATCATTCCTATAGAAATATTTACGTAAACTAACTAACAAACCTTATTTATTGTTTCTTGAACAATGATGTAAAACTCCACATTAAATAATTAATACGAATGAAAACGTCTCTTTCATTTCCAGACAACGACCTAATTGTTATCATCTTCCTTATCAATAATGTCCCTTTACCACCAAGTTATCCACCATCTTTCAGTCCCTTCCGCAATCAATGCGGACAAAAATAAAATCCTCCCCGATAGCCCACTACGTACTCCGCCAAACAAAATGGTCTCACGCAGGACGCTATCTCCTACCACAACTCCATCCAGGCACTGCTCCTCTTATCTGCCTCTCGGGGACAGACTTTTTTATAAATACAATCCCAACCCTAACTGGTCTTCCATTCCTTGACAATAATGTAAGACTTTATCATAAACCCTAAATCCCCCCTCGCCCTCTTTCTGAAGGACACTCCGGGCCATACATTTAACCACATCATAAAACAACTACCAAATCACATTCCAACAATGTTTCCTACAGACGTAAAAGGAATAGCCATTAGAGCTGAACCTCTGTAAGCCAGAAGATCCAAGTCCAAGTCCAAGGCAGGCATAATGGTGTTCTTGTGCCGACCCTTATATATGGAAGTGAAGCATGGAACTGACAAAGGAAGGATGAAAGTAGAATAAATGCAGTAGAAATGAGATCTCTAAGACGAATGTGTTGCAAATCTGTATATGATAGAGTGTCAAATGCAAGTAAAACAAGTGAATGCGGTGCAAATGAAAGTGTTATGAACAAAATAATGACAGGGTCATTAAGATGGTTTGGACACATGGAAAGAATAAGTGAAGATAGAATGGTAAAGAAGGTCAAACATTTGATAATGCCTTAGAAGGGCGAAACATATTATTCCCATAAAATATAATAAAACTTCCAGAAAACTGTTTTTCATTCGTATTAATTAACTTACTAACCACCACGCCATGATTTCCCGTAGAGTTTCACCAGAGGTGTAGGTAGAATCAACACACTGCTCTCTTTCAAGACAATACCTCTCTAGATTTTTCTACATCCATACATTGTAACATGCATGCTTATCAATTTTTCTGGCTTCGAATGTGGCCGCTTTCAACTAATTGATTAATTTGATCATTTCATGCTTTCATTGGTACTCCACGGTTTCTCTTTCCACTCACTGCTTATGGTATATACAAAATTATAACCACTGTTCAGGGGTAGGCAGAGAGGATGGATCAACACACTGATCTGTTCGTATATACCTCTCTAGATTCTTCTACATTCAAACATTGTAACATGCTCGCTCCCCGATTTTTCCGACTTCGAATGTAGCCGCCTTTTACAATAGTATTTGATTAATTTGGTCATGACATGCTTTCCTTGGTATTCCACGGTTTCTCTTTCCACTCACACTGCTTATGGTATATACACCATTATAACCACTCTTCAGGGGTAGGCAGAAGGGTGGATCGCCACACTGCTCTGTCCTGACATCTACATTCTCTAGATTCTTCTACATTCATACATTCTAACATGCACGCTCGCCGATTTTTACGACTTCGAATGTAGCCGCCTTTTACAATAGTATTTGATTAATTTGGTCATGCCATGCTTTCCTTGGTATACCGCGGTTTCTCTTTCTACTCACACTGCTTAAATACAACATTTTAATCATTCTTCTCACGTCTATTGATTCCATTTGTCCAAACCATCAGAGATCCTTTTTTATTTTTATTTGTGATCCAATCATCTGCCTTACATTTCTTCCTTATTTCGTCGTTCAGTATTCTATCATATTCTTCATATTCTTCTTAGTGATCTCATTTCCACGGCATTTATACTACTTTCATCCTTCTTTTGCCAGCTCCAAGCTTCGCTTTCATACATAAGGGTTGGCACTAGAACTCCATCATGTACGCCCTATTTGAAGTGATTATTTTGAGAGCTCCATTTATTTTGTTAATTTATAATAGTAAACACGATTGTTAAGTGGTTTTACTTGAATTTAATTTATATAAATTATACGAATATAAATAGTGACCCATTTGTTTCTTAACAGTTTTGTTCAGTTTGAGAATGCCCTCGTAAGGCGAAACAAATTTATCACTATTTATAAACAAACAAACAAAACCATCAGAATGGACCGCCACACTACTCTATCCTGACATACCTCTCTAGATTCCTCCACATTAATACAGCAAGTCATACAATCACGTCGATTCTTTCGGCTTCTAACATGATCAACCTTTTAAATTTAATTAATTTGGTCATGCCATGTTTTTCTCGGTCTACCTCGACTCCGTACTCCAATTACATTGTTGACGTACACTTTTTTAACCATTATTTCTTCACCTATGCGATCCATTGTCCGAACCAACGCAGCGATCCTTTCATAATTTTGTTCACTGTTTATGTAATTTATATAAATTAAAACCAAGTTAAACCACTAAACAATCGTGTTTAAATTAATAATGGAGTTTTACAAACCTAATACCTCAACCATCAATTAATTTTGTTCGTAGCATAGATCCTTCTTTCGATGTCTGTTTCCATCTCTTGTACACATGCTTCCCAGATAAATAAGTTCGGTAACTTGCTCCAGTTTCTTACCGTTCACACTTATTTCACAATTAGGTAACTTTTTAAATACCATCACTTTAGACTTGGACACATTCATTACAAGGTTATTTTTATTGCATACACGTTAAGTAATTAACTAATTCCGGTTGTGGATTACGGTTTTAATTAGGTTAAACTCCAATATATAACTTAAGGGGTAAGCAGAACCACCACACTGTTCTGTCCTGACATACATCTCTCGGTTCCTCTACATTCATGCATCGTGTCATGCACGCACGTCGATTTATTAGACTCCTCACGCGACCGACATTTAAAATTTGTTTGATTTTTCGTGCAAAGTTTTCATCAGCCTTCCTCTATTTCTAGCTCCGTTCACGTCGTTTACATATACCTTCTTCACCAATCTGTCTTCACTCATTCATTCCATGTAAACCATCTTAACGACCCTTTCATTCGCACCGCTTTCAATTCTTATATTTGCATTTGACACTCTATCATATACAGATTTACTACACATTCCTCTTAGATATCTCATTTCAACTGCATTTATTCTACTTTCATTCTTCTTTTGCCAGTTCCATGCTTCACTCCCATACATAAGGGTCGGCACAAGAACACCATTGTGCACTGCTATCTTAGCTTTTTTGGATATGCATTTACTCTATTGCCTGCCCCAACCCTTCTTTCAATATTTTTCTCCACTTTCCCATCCTTTGTTAACATGCTTTCTAAATAAACAAATTCATCCACTTGTTCCAGATTTTCACCATTCTCACTAATGTTACTAAATTTTTAAATAACTAACTAACTAACCAACACACCATCTCCGGAGGGGCAGGCAGAAAGAAAAGACCTTCACATTGTTCTGTCCTGATATACTGACATACAGAACTGGCAAAAGAAGGATGAAAGTAGAATATTAAGATGGCTTGGACACATGGAAAGAATGAATGAAGAAAGAATAGTAAAGAAAATATGTGTTAACGATGTGAATGGAATTATAGGGTGTTTTTTTAGAGGTTTGGTTTTTAAGCCGGCAACATTGTTTCTACAGACTGTCAATTTGACAGTTGACAGTTGAATTGTAGTCAGTACGTTTTGCCATTTCACCCAGTTGCTCGATAAAGTTGTCGAAGATTGGATTTCATGATTACGCTTCATTCGAGCTAGTCGTGGCGCTCATATGCCCGAAATCATATTTAAACAATAAAGGCATAAAATTATCTATTAATTCATAGACACATTATTTTATTATTTATTTTGAATTTGTATACCTCTAAAAAATCAACCTTATACACATTGTTATATAAAGAAATAGAGGAAGACCGAGAAAAACGTGACACGATCAAATAAATCAAACATTGCATGTCGGTCACGTGAGGAGTCGGAGAATTCGACGTGCGTTCGTGGTACGATGTAAGAAAATTGTGGCGGTCTATTCCTTCTACTTATCACTTCGCGGAAATGATGTGAAGGTTAGGCCTTGTATAAAATAATAATTTATTAAACAATAGGAAAATAAATTGGGAATATTAGTGTTGGCAATAATGACAATGTGGCCACAAGACAAAACACAATGTTTGACGATGATGATGATAGGTGTCATTTGGCTTCACGGGCAGCGCGACCGTGAAACAATTTGAAGTTCTAATGAAAACGAACGTAACTTATTTATAACAAAAATATTATTTTTAGATTCCATAATAAAACATGTTTAATAAGTTTTTAACTAATAATAATATTATTAGCAACTAATAATAATATCGGTAAACTCCTAACTAATAATAAAATAAATTGATTCAGTCGGGAGTCTACAAATTAAAATGTAACGATTGCACGTCATTCTACATAGGAAACGCGTAATTTTAACATTAGAACTAAAGAAATCTTAGATGCCTTTCTAATAATAATTTAGGAGTTCGCAAACCATTTAATTGAAAATAATCATATATTTATTATAATAAAGAAAACGGTATTGCAATTTTGCATATTAATAATAAAAAATTAACCTTAGACAATTTAGAAATTTAAGAAATTAAAAAATACAATAAATAACCAATTCAATTTAAATTCAATTCCCATGCTCGATATGCTCCCGTTACATCTCTTCTCTCCTCAATCCTAATTATATCCCTTCCACTCGATATGTTCCCGTTACACCTCCCCTCTCCTCATTCCTAATTAAATCCCTTCCACTTTTATACATAACTCGATCTCCTTTAGTATATAAGTGACCGCTCTGTTTTATAAGATTGTTAAAATTGTATACATTTCATAAAGGTTACTTGTAACCGAAACATGTCTGAGTTCAATGAAAATAAAAAGTGTGACAGTCATAGCTCTTGCCACTCTACTACGAAGGTAGTTTTTGTAATCATCATCATCATCATTTCTTGGCGCTACATCCCGGTGTGGGACTTGGCCACCTCCACAACGGCCCTTCACTGACTTTTGTCTCTGGCCATCTCTCTCCATTCCCCAGCTCCTTCCAATCTTCTTCCACGCAATCCGCCCATATTTTCCTCGGTCTGCCTCTTGGTCTCTTTTCGCGGGGCACCCATCTGGATATAATTTGTGGTGTTCTACCCTCTGGCATTCTTTCCACATGGCCAGCCCACCGTAGGCGTTGAGACTTACAGAATCTCACTACTGTTTCCTGGTTAATCAGTACTTCAAGATCAAGGTTTATTTTTATTCTGTAAGTTCCATCCTACAGCTTGGGTCCAAAAAATTTTCTCGGTAAAGTATTGTAATACAAAGTATAATTATATTTATTCAAATATGAATCCACAACACAAAGTGAAGGCGAACATAGAAGAAATTACATTATTTTGTTTATAACACTTTCATTCGCACTGCATCTGTACGCGCTATGTAAAAAGACAGAAGTTCTCATGCGATGGTGTACTTAAAGTCATTACTGCAAATAGAAATATATAGAGTGAATAAAAAAACCAGTGCACAATGGAATTATGTATGCACCCTTATGTATGGAAGTGCAACTTGTATTTGGCAGAAGAAGGATGAAAGTAGGATACTTACTGTAGAAATGTGGACACTAAGAGGAATGTGCGAAAAAAAACAATGTTGATAGAATACCTAATGATGAAGTAAGAAAGGAATGTAAGGCGGATGAATGCGTCCTAAATATTAAGAAAGGGTCACTAAGATGGTTTGTACATATGGAACGAATTGATGGGGGAAGAATGGTTAAAAATATATATACAAGTAGTGTGAATGGAAAAATAACTCGAATAAGACCAAGGAAGACATGGCTTAAAAATATATATAAAAGTAAAAAAGTGTGAATGGAAAAATAGCTCGAAGAAGACCAAGGAAGACATGGCATAACCAAATTGATCAACTACTGAAAGGCGGCCATGTTAGAAGTAGGAACAATCGACGAGCGTGCATGTCACGATGTGTGAATATAATAGTGTTGTGGTTTATCCACTCTGCCTACCCCTCTGGAAAAACGGCGTGATGGTAAGTTAGTTAGTAAATTAGAAAATATTTATTATTATTAGAAAGACAGATTATTAAGTATTTAATTTAATTAAATTAAGTACTTTTATATACGTGTTCAGAATTAGTTCCAATATTTGTCATTGGAGTCTTGAACATGAATAAAATTGTTCTTTTTTTAAAACAGTGATTCGGTTCGCTCGCTTTATGTCAACAGGCGACAGAATTCTTTTGTTATTTTCACTGGTTTTATTTTTCATGCATGTGCTTATAATATCCACAGATTCAGAAAGTTTTATATTCATTAGAGAAAGATAACATATTAATATTTTTTAAACTTATTCGAAAATTAATAAAAATGAAAGGGTCGTTAAGATGACGACCTTCGTGGCAGAGTGGTAAGAGCTCTGACTTCCATACCGAATGTCCCGGGTTCGATTCCCGGCGATGGCGGTGTGATTGTCACACTGTCTTTGGTCTGGTGTAGAATTCACGTGACATTAAAATGGCGATAGATTGGCTACCTATCATATGTCATGTGAATCATCAATATAATAGCTTAAAATAATGTGTATACAGTAATTGGGTTCAAACGACCTGTTGTATACAAGAAAAAAAAAAGATGATTTGGACACATGGAAAGAATTAATGAAAAAAGAATAGTGAATAAGGTGTAGGCAAACGATGTGAACGGAACTAGAAATAGAGAATGGCAGAGAAAAACGTGGCAGATCAAATCAATCAAATATCGGTCACGTGAGGAGTTGGAGAAATAGACGTTCGTGCATGACACGATTTTAACCTGGCGCCAGACCCGGAGTGTGTGTGTGGCGGGGGACCCCAGTTGGCCCACTATATCCTTTGGGAGTATCGTCTCCTGGAAAGCGCAAGAGACAGAATGATGGAATTCTGATCTGACGGGCAGCGATCATAATTTTAGATGCCTGAGGACTTTTGTAAGGGTGGGACTGATGTTTTTAGTTAGGCTGGCACTTCTACTTCTTCAAGTGCCCTGTCGGGTCCCCCCAACGTTGGCGATCACCTCTGCGAACCTGTCCCTGTCCTGCCCCGCTCGGAACAGCTCCTCCACACTTCGGATGCCGGTCCACTCCCTCACGTTTCGCAGCCAGGACATTTGTCTCCTACCGGTCCCTCATCGTCTCTCAATTTTCCCCTCCAATATCAGTAGGAGAAGATGGTACATTTCCCCACGCAGTATATAACCCAGATGTGAAATCTTCCGAACCTTGATAGTTGATAACAGTTCCCTGTCATCTCTAGCTCGCCTCAGGACTTCGGTATTGGTAACCATGTCTTTCCAGGGAATTCTGAGCATTCGGCGATAGAGCCACAGGCTGGTACTTGGCCGATTCAAACATCTGCACATAATTGGTATTAGAATCTCGACACCGGGGCTGCTACTCCTGGATCGTACTGGTGGGTTTCTCGGCCGACTATCTTGCTGGAAGTCGCCGTCTTGTGTCGTATACCCGCCCCTTTGAGGGGGTGTCGGACTCCTCCCCGGGGGAGAGGGGGCACCTTGTGGGGCCCCGTTCTTTCCTCTTGGATTAATTTTATTTTGTTTCGTACATATAAAAATGTGAGGTTCCCTGAGTAAGCGGCAGACCAAGAAAACGATGAGCTGACTATGAAGTTGAGGACTGGAGGATACTAGAAAGACTTCGAGAATTTAGAGATACGACCAGGGACAGGAGCCAGTTGAGGACTGATGTGAAGGAGACCAAAAACCCACACTGGGATGTAGCACAGAGAAGAAAGAAATGAATTTGAAATCAGCACGCTGTATGAATGTTGAAGAGACTAGTCATAATAAAACCCGTTACAATTGTGTAGGCAATATGCAAATGTAACATAACCTAAAAAAACTCATTCATCCCGCTCTGGGGGTTCCATATTCAAACACGTAGTGAGTTTATTAATCAAATTTATTCGAATTCGGAACGCGGGCAGCGCCGTCTTTGGAACACTCCGTTCGAAATTCATATTTGAACTGGACAATCGCCGCCGGCGGCGCAACCGTTACGCCAATGGAACTGTTCATTTTTTAAATTGTATTTTTAAATTTAGAACCATGCTGATTTTTATTTATTTACATTAATGAACACGGTATACCGGAATAAGCAGTATTTTTTAATGGGTAGATACAATATTGGTCGGAGTGAGAAATGTGGTGCTTCAGATGCACGATGTGGATCGAGGTAATGAGAAGGGGCGGAGAAACGAATCAAATGCTCAAAAGGATTGCCGAGCAACGAGCAAACTGGATAGGCCATAACATCAGGCATCCGGGCCTACTTATTAGTATAGAAGAGGGCAGAAATTTCTGAGATAGCGCAAGGACCCTTATATGGACCAGATGATTAAAAACATGTGCTGTGGCTGCTACATAGAGATGAAATAAACTGGCTGGAGACAGGAATGAGTGGAGGGAACGAGTGAGGCTTGTTGAAGATATTGTAACAATGTATAAAAAGAAATTACAATATACAACCCAAAAAAAGTGTCAACATACTCAGTGTCCTTATGTTTCTGCCAAGGTCGTTGTTCATTGGGGAGTCCGAGTTCCAAGGCTTATTGTGTTGGTGTTCGTAATCATGTGGGCTTTTACAATGCAGGCTGAATAGCCCTGTGATAGACCCCCTTCTTTTATCCAGTTCTGGGACAGCTTTTCAACAATTTCCTCGTCGCAGACGGAGTGTAGAGTATAAAACGAAAATTCGGATCCAAATCGCATCTAACACCAAAATTTAATAGTAACTAATTAACTAATCATCACGCCATTTCCCCGGAGGAGTAGACAGACACGATGGACCGCAATACTGCTCTGTCTTGACATACCTCTCTAGTTCCTCTACTTTCATACATCGTAACATGCACGCTCGTTGATTTTTCCGACTACTAATGTAGCTGTCTTTGTTGAGTATTTGATTAATTTGGTATCGTCATGCTTTTCTTGGTCTTCTACGACCTCATTTACCATTTGCACTACTTGTATGCATTAAAAATTTACAATCGGAATGCCCTTGCAAGGCGAAACAAATTTGTAAAAAATATTTATATTTTTATACGAGGTATATTAGGGTGTCCCTTATATAGGCAAAAAAAATTTTTTTTGGATTATTGAAACGCATACCCCCTAATTATGTTTAGTAGTCTACTAGTTACCCAAATACAGAATTTCAACTTCCTACGTTAATTCTAACCCGTGCCGACTTGCCCTCAAAGTTTTAGAAAATAGGTGATTTAAGTGTCTCTTAAATGTAGTTGTAGATGATCACTTAAAACCATTATGTTAGATAAATATTGATGAAAACACATATTTATAAAATGCTCTTTATGTAATTATCAAAAGAGATCCAAATTTATATTTATTTACTTGGATATTTCCTCTTCAAAGTCTCTTTTTTTACAGTCTGGGTAAATTTTTCTATGTTCTTGCACACAACATAATATGAACTGCTTATGTTCTTCATCTGCGGTAGTCAAACCATAAAAGTCTGTCATTAGATTAACATCTCTTTCAGCTGTGTTTTTAACGGCTTTTGAGCTAGTAACCTTCTTTTTAGCTTCCACAAACGCCCCGCTGTCTTTCTATGAAGATACAATTTCTTGAAGGAAACTACTATCAAGTTTCAGTTGTGAAAATAAATTTTTACTCTTGACAGAAACAAAATCACTGAAAGATTTCCATAAAACAAGATAGCAAATACTTGTAGTACCTATAAATAAAACAAATAAGTTCTAAATTAAATACCAGATTAAACACTACTTACGTACCATATAGAGACCCAGATATCTGTTCCTTCGATGGAACATATTTCTTTCCCGAATCACCAAAACTTTATTTTTGTAAGTTTTCTACAATGTTTCCTTTAGTCTGCTCATCAACGTTGTCATCAAAGGACGGCTATTTCCTCTGACAAGTACCACAAATGTTAACTGAACTTGTTTAAAGCCGTTTTGGAAATTGTCAACTTCTTCGTAATCTTTTAAGGTCTTTCAAAAACACAAATCTTGATTCGGATCTTTTATCGCCTAACTACATTCAAGACAGGGCTTCACATAAACTGCCACAATAAATAAACAAACATCTCATAAAGCTAGTTTGTCCTTAGCGCACATATTAAACTGGAACTGCAGCAAAATTATTTTTAAGGAGTAAATAGCTCTTGCCATCCATCGTCCTTGATGCATTGGGTCAGCAGGTCTGATTTTTATTTTATCTTCATTGCCTCCACCCAGAAAAACAATAGCAAGCTCAATGAGTTCTCTATAATCATCTCGTACAATTGATTTTGCGATTCAAACGCACTTTTGAGCATCAGTTCTTATATTTGATGGCGGCCACCAAAGAGTAACAAATCTCTTTCTAGTTCTTGCACACAAGTTCCGTTCAAGCATACTGTATAAGATGCTGTCGTATCACAGTACATTTAAGAGCATCGGCGTGTGCGGTATCGAATAAATTATCTAATTCAAGTTGAAAGTTCTCTTCGCGGCGCCTATGTAAGTTCTGAATCTTCTTGCTATTTTTTGCAGTTCTCGTCAGACCTGATAAAGATCCACTAATTTCATAACATAATTACGAACAGCTCTAGTAGGTATTCTAGCATTTTTTCAGAATATATTGCACTCCAGAATGACAAGATTTGCGCTTTCATTAACAGTTAAATTAACTTCACGTATGTTGAAAAATAGAACTGCGAGAACTTGACGATTAGACAGTTGTTTACACCTGTTATTTGGGGATTTACTTCACCAACCAAGAAAATACTTTTTATATTGCTTCTTAGTTCCACTGACATCTTCGAAATATAAAACAATCCGTGGTTACTATCCGGCAAGCCGAAACTAACTGATAATAACAACGACAACGCACCGCTCCTGTGACAAATTTGTATGGGACATCTTTACGCGCAAGTCGGCACGGGTTACAGTGTTCCGAATAAGGAAAAAAATTGGTTTCGGATGTTTTAGGCCCAAATGAATAAAACAATAGCCTATGCATTGTAAAATTAAAACTTTGAAAAATAAGGGACACCCTAAGGTATATAAATAAAAAGTTTCTGCACAACTGACAAAACAATCGCGTTTACATTATAATTTTGGAAATTGATAATTGAATGTCTATTTTTTTTAAATATAACACCATATAACCCAATCGTTTTTTTTTAAATAAATTAAATAAATAAATAAAACATAGAATTTTTGAACCCAATTAATGTATACACTTTGTTTAGCTATGATTCTCATGACATTTGATAGGTGGCTAATCTATCACCATTTTATTGTCACGTGAATTCTTCACAAGACCAAAGGCATTACGGAAATTTGTTTTTTCTCACACTCCCATTGTCGGGAATTGAAGCCGGGACCTTCAGTGTTGAAGCCATAAACGTTGCCAATCTTTGGTATGGTATAGAATTCACATGACAATAAAATGGCGATAGATTAACTACCGATCACATGTCACGGGAATCAATATAATAGCTTATAGATATAAAACATTAAAACACTTTGTATTTAACCACGGCTAGTTATTATAATTGATGCCAACTAGTTTCGCTTGGACCCAAGATTCAACAAGGCAATTTAATAACTAATTAATATATGATCACATTAAAAAAAATTAAATCAATGATATCAGAATTTATTTTACAATCTTCAATGTGAGCAGAAAATAGCTCATAATTATGAAGAAGGAATCTGGTCGTGTCCAGGCTTGAACCCAAGTCCCCAGGATCAGGAGCCAAGCGTTCTATCCCCTAGACCACCATCCGATCCTTATTGATAATGCCTATGAAAGACAAAACATGTCATATCCATAAAATATAATAAAACTTCTAGAAAACAAACGTATTAATTATTTAATATGGAGTTTTACACCGTTGTTCAAGAAACGATAAATATGTATTTGTTATGTATCTTCTTCTTCTTCTTCTTCAGCCGTCTCTCCACTGCTGGATGTAGGCCTCTCCTAATTTCTTCCATTTTTCTCTTCTTTGGGCTTCTCTTATCCACCTGCTACCCGCGACAGGGACAATATCATCGGCCCAACGTTTCTGAGGCCGGCCTATTCCTCTTTTCATGTCCCATGGTCTCCATCCTAGGACTCTGGGTGCCCATCTATCTGTTCCCTGTCTGGCAACATGACCTGCCCATTGCCACTTTAGCCTGGCAATACGATCCACCACGTCGACAACCTTTGTCCGGCGTCTGATTTCTTCATTTCTGATTCTATCTCTCAGACTTATGCCTAACATTTGTCTCTCCATAGATCGCTGTGTACATTTTAATTTATATATGGTCCTCGCAGTTAAGGTGATAGTTTCCAGACCATATGTAAGCACAGGGAGGATACATGTTTCAAACATGTATGCATTTAGTCAAATATAGCAAAAGCGAGGTTTTTTCGGGTCCGTTAGAAATTAATAAAACAGTTCATGGGTGGTCTCCTTTACTCGAATATATGGCATGTCCTTTTAAAGTGATCGTTCAAAATTAGGGTTATGAATTAACCTAAAATTCTATTTTGGATATCCGTTCCCAATCACCAAAAATAAAAATAGAAACATAAATGTTTTGGTGACCAATTTGGAACAATATAATTGACCCAAATTGCCGCATAGAGGTGCAGAGGTTCTCCTGTATTGAATGCGATTCGTCTTCTTAACGAGGTGGGAACGGAGACAGACGGACTTAGACTTGGATCATCTGGCTTACAGAGGCTATTCCTCTTACGTCTGTAGGAAACATTGTTGGAATGTGATTTGGTAGTTGTTTTATGATGGGGCTAAATGTATGGCCCGGAGTGTCCCTCCGAAAGAGGGCTAGGGAGGATTTAAGGTTTATGATAATATCTTATATTGTTGTCAGGGAATGGAAGACCAGTTAAGGTTGGGATTGTATATAAAAAAGTCTGCTCCCAAGGAGAAGAGAAGAGGAGCAGTGCCTGAATAGAGTTGTGGTAGGAGATAGCATCCTGCGTGAGACCATTTTGTTTGGCGGAGTACGTAGTGGGCTATCGGGGAGGATTTTTTATCCGCATTGATTGCGGGAGGGGTTAAGGACTGAATGATGGTGGATAACTTGGTGGTAAAGGTTCATTATTAATAAGGAAGATGGTTATAATTTAGGTCGTGGTCTGGAAATGAAAGAGATGAAGTTGGAGTAGTGCAAGGAATAATAGAGCTGGAGTCGCAGTATTCTGATGTATCAATGGAGTGTGGTAACTTGGCTTCCAAATAATTGTATTTGGTATAGTATGATTGACTATCTCTGACTGATGCGATAGAGAGGAGAATACAATCATTTGAACATTAGATATACAGAAAAAATATTTCAATAACTTGGAGAGTTAGAGTTCGCAGTGAGATTGTTCTCCAACGGATTAAAAAAAAACATCTGGAGTTGCTCGACAGTGTAAAACAAAGAAACTGCGATACTTTGGTCACGTTACGAGAGGAAAAAATACCAGGAAGAAAGGGACCAGGTTATAGAAGAATCCCTTGGCTGCGCAGTTTAAGACAATGGTTAAGAAGTAGCACCACATCGCTGTTCAGGGCCGCAGTCAACAAGGTGGAAATAGCCAACAAAATGATCGCCAACCTTCAGTAAGAAGACGGCATTTATAGAAGAAGAAACAATTGCACCGTCATTATAATTGCGGTGGAGCTGTTTTGCGCGGCAAAAGAAACGATTTAAAACATAGAAAATTCTAAATAATTCAAGTTTGGCAGGTATGCGACCTAACCCAACCTCGGAGAAGATATTGTAATAAAAAAATCATTAATTCCAAGGTTGACTTTTGATTATTGGTTGAGGAACAGGATCTCGGATAAGTATGTAAAGCAGAGGTAATTTACATCGCTCTATTGTGTGATTGTATTATAATATTCGTCGTACCCTCTTCACACACTTTCTCAAACTTTTTCTATCGCCGCCCCCTTTACATATTTGTTCTCAACAACGCAAAAAATATATACAGCTAGAATGGCAAAAAAGCTAGAATGGCAGTGCACAATGGTGTTCTTCTACCGACCCTTATGTATGGAAGCGAAGCATGGAACTGGCAAAGGAAGGATGAAAGTAGAATAAATGCAGTAGAAATGAGATCTCTTAGACGAATGTGTAGATATTCTGTGTATGATAGAGTGTCGAATGAAAATATGAGAAGTGAATGCGGTGCGAATGATGGTGTCATGAACAAAATAATGAAAGGATCATTAAGATGGTTTGGACATATGGAAAGAATGAATGAAGAAAGAATGGTAAAAAAATTATATGTTTATGATGTAAATGGTACCAGAAACAAAGGAAGACCGAGGAAAACGTGGCACGATCAAATAAATCAAATATTGAATGTCGGCCATGTGAGGAGTCAGAGAATTCGACGCGCGTGCATGACACGATGTATGAATGTTGAGGAAGCGAGAGAAATATGTCAGGAAAGAAAGGTGTGATAGTCCATTCTTTCTGCCTACCCCTTCGGGGAGACGGCGTGATGGTTAGTTAGTTAGTTAGTTAAATAATAATTTTACAGAATAATGAAAAGTAGCTCGTAATATTAAGATTTGAAACACCGTGTGACGCCGCTACGCAACTGACCTTGACTGGTAGAATCAAACAGCCAAACATGTGGAATGCGTGTGGAATCCACAAGGGTCAAACGAATTTTGGTTTAAAGCAAGTGTCTACACAGTTTAAAACCGTTGGTGGAGACCAATGTGGAGAGCTTGTTTATAACAGTGTGGCCCGCCTTTAACAGTTATTTTTTTATATAATAAATTTTCAAAACACGTGACCTCGATAAATTTCATAAAATTTAAATTCGTTTTATCTCAAAAATGATTCACTTTTGCATAATGCCTTACATAACATAATTCATCGGAAATAAACTCCCCTACAACCTCCTAGAAGGAATGTACTCAATAACCCTGTATATTGAACAATGAATTTAGTTCTGGTCCCTTATGTATGGAAGCGAAGCATGGAACTGGCAGAAGAAGGATGAGAGTAGAATAAATGCGGTAGAGATGAGGTCCCTGAGACGGATGTGCGGTAGAACAATGTACGACAGAATCTCAAATGCTGATATTAGAAAGGAATGTAGAGCGAAAGAAGGTATTATGAACAAAATTATGAGGATCGCTGCGTTGGTTCGGACATATGAAGCGCATGGGTGATGAAAGAATGGTTAAAAAGTAAATGGAGTACGGAGTCGAGGTAGACCGAGGAACACGTGGATGATTCAGAGCAATAGCTTGTAGAAAAATGGCTTTAGTGAAGGCGATACTCAGAACCGTGCGAGGTACAGCCTGAACTATAAAACTTAACATATATTTTGTTTTAAAGATTTATTTTCTACAGTAAACCCTATTAAAGTGAATAGCTCTGTGTCAGCTTCGAAAACAATTTTTACAGTTATAGATGAATTTGTAAACAAAAAACAATATCACGAAAGCAGGGGGTCTATACAAAATAGAAAAAATCAGCAAAGGGGTTTATGTGACAAAAAAATTTGGGAACCTCTGGTTTAAATGATTTGGATGATTTGATGTTGAAAGGTCAATCCAGTGGGTGTTACAATGCACATACAATATGATTTAATCACATTGGAAATGGTTATTTTTTTGTTCTCTTCTTGAAACAAGACGAAAACAATTGGTACCTTTTTTACAGCATATATAAAAACTATTTAAAATATCCAAGCTTAGGAACACAGAATTCTAAAAGGCCTACGTGCAGCAGCATCCATGAAGACGTTCCTAAAGTCCAAGCTTCTATCCAGAAACACCAAGCTGCGCAGTTATAATATCATCATCAAGCGGTATGACTGACATGTGAGGTGTTCCAATAAAATTCGGGGAATTTGTAAATAAAACATACGCAAATAAAGTAAGCAACCAAATTTTTTTAACGGCCTTCACAGTAGTCCCTATCTAACTCAGAACAACATTTCAAACATTTCTCCCGCGATTGGAAGCAGCCTTGATAGTCCTCTAAAATAAGGCCTTTCAAGACGACGGTCACAGCCTCCTGGACGTCTTCTACGCTGCTAAGATGGATTCCTTTGAGGTGACTCTTTATTTTATGGAACAAGAAGAAGTCACAGGGGGCCAAGTCGGGGCTGAAGGGTGGATGCGGTAACGTTGGGATACTTTTTTTCTAAAAGCCGTGCTACACTGTTTTAAACAAGCTCTCCACATCAGTCTCCACCGGCGGTTTAAAAGTAGACACTTGTTTGAAACTAAAATTCGTTTGACCTTCAACAAACTTTGTGGACGGATGCGCATAGTATGCGTGTGGATCCACCGTTTAAACACGCATTCCACATGTGGAGAGCTTGTTTACAACAGTATGTGGATGCTACACCAACCGTGGGCTCCACAGCTCTCCACCAAGGTCACCCCTGAGGAGAGCTTGTTTAAAACAGTGTGGCACGGCCTTAAGGCAGGTTGGATCCTCTGGTGACACCGGTGGGAAGAGCAACGTGGTCTCCTCGGAGATTGACGTCTTTCATGTTTGTGAAAGTACGTTCAGAAGGCAAATACTCTTTATTCTGGAGAGTATCCTGTGCGTTTCTGGTAGTTTACTATTCACAATCTATTATTTTACCTGTTTTCAATAGATGCCTTAAAATTAATTTTGTAATGTCTATTGATGAAATAAACTGATTTGATTTGATTTGATCTATCCCTCGATCGTTTTGGTTCTCCAAGATAATGTCTTTTACCAAGTGTTGAAAGTAAATCTTTCGGCGTTGTACCCTTTCAACCCACGTCCTTAATGGTGACACGGCGTGATGGTAATGAGGATAATACATAATAAGAGTTGTAAGTGCAGCCACAAGGCAGGTCTGAGCGGAGCGGACACATTTAGGGCCAAGAAAGACCGGTTATTCCATTGTTCCATATATGGGTTACAGCGAGACCTGGATAAATCGTTCTATAATATTACTCTCGACCAAGCAGAAAGCACTGAAATCCCGTTTTTCACCCCCATTATGTGGTTTGCTTCATTTGCAGTAAAAAAAATTGTCCATTGTTTTGACCGAAACACTATGATACTTTAACATTATAAACTGTTAAATTAAAAATTAAATTAAAAAAGTTAAAGTTTAATTAAATAAGTTAAATACATTTTTTTGACTAAATTGGACTAAGCTGGGCAGCTTTCGGAAACATGAGTTACATCCTTAAAAACCGGAAAATACCCATCAACCTGAAACGAAAAGTCTATGAAGCCTGCGTTCTGCCAGTTGGTACTTATGGTCTTGAAACTGTAACATTGTCCAAACGAAGTGCCGAGAAACTACGAGTGACCCAAAGAGCCATGGAAAGAGCCATGTTAGGAATAAGCCTAAGTGACAGAGTCAGAAACGATACGGTGAGATAAAAAAAAGCCTATTCCCGTCCACTCCTGGACAAAGGCCTTCTCCATTCGCTTCCATAACACTCTGTCTTGTGCAGACTGCATTCAGGTTATTCCGACATGTCTGTTCAGATCATCCTTCCACCACCTTTCACAGTCGCCCTGCACTTTTCTTTGCCGTCCACGGTCTCCAAGTCAGTCACCTGCCCATTGCCATTTAAGAGTCACCACCCGGTGCATGATGTCAGTGATCATTGTTTTTTCTCTCACCGTATCGTTTCTGACTCTGTCTCTTAGGCTTATTCCTAACATGGCTCTTTCGGTCTCTCGTAGTTTCTCGGCACTTTGTTTGGACAATGTTACAGTTTCAAGATTATAAGTACCAACTGGCAGAACGCAGGCTTCATAGATTTTTCGTTTCAGGTTGAACGGTATTTTCCGGTTGTTAAGGATTTAACTCATGTTTCCGAAGGCTGCCCGTCTAATAAGCAAAAATACATCTAATGTGCGCCGATACGCCATGGATGCGTGTTACTCAGGATCGACAGACATGGAAACGGATGTAGGAGGTCTACGTTCAGGAGTTGACGGATATATACTGATGATAATTTGAACTATATTATAAAGAAATCATCAAGGAAATGGTATGCAGGTTAGCTGTTAGAATCCAGGGGCATCGCACTCTAGATATGCAATCTTCATATCACTTTCGCACTGAAAATTACAATTTTAATCACGAAACATCTAGCAGTTCATCTCTATCTTGGTGGCATTAGATCGCCGTGCTAGAGCGAGAAGGAAGCGGTATTGTTTACGACGAATGCCATGTTTTCATGATCACGGGAGTGATTTTTGACACGTGATGCGCATGCGTAATATTTTTCTCAGGAATCAGCGAGGAAAGAAAATTTGTTATATGTGCCACAAGAGCGAAATTAAAAGCTTGTGAGTGCCAGATGTTAATTGTTTTTATTATTATTTTGCGTACTCAAAATGTTAGAATAAAAATAAAATGGATATTTATTTTGCTGTATAGGATTTTATCAGCATTCTGTACTAAAAATATATTTAGATTATCCATTGTTTCTGCGGAAACACTATGATATTTCAACATTATTAAATGTTTAAATAAAAAAACTTTGTTTTGAATATTAATTGAATATAATTAGTCGCGACAGCTGTTTCGCTTGTAAGACTGATTGTAAGACCTGACGATGCTAACATCGGTTAGCGAAACAGCTGTCGCGACTAATTATATACAATTTTGTATTCATAACACAGTTCTTTTATTTAACACCAACAACAATAAACCATTACGCCGTTTCCCCGTAGGGGTAGGCAGAGAGAATGGACCGTCACACTACTCTATCCTGGCTCAACTCTCTAGCTTTCCACATTCATACAGCAAGTCATTCACGCACGTCGATTCTTCCGACTTCTAACATGACCAACCTTTAAAATTTGATTAATTTGGTCATGCCATGTTTTTCTCGGTCTGCCTCGACGACGTACTCCATTTACATAACCATTCTTTCTCCATCCATGCGATCCATATGTCCGAACCACCGCAGCGATCCATTCATAATTTTGTTCATAATACCTTCTACCGCTCTACATTCCTTTCTTATAACAGCATTTGAGATTCTGTCGTATTGTATTATTTTATTTAAACATTTAAAAATTTATTTGTATAACATGAACTTCTAGAAAACAGACGATTTTATTAGTATTAATTAAATATAGGACACTTTACAAACAAATTATCTTTTTTAATTTGGATGTATTATTAACTTTGTCTTTTTCTTAAATAAAACCATCTATTTATAATATAATCATAAACATAATATTAATATAATTAATTGTATCTCAATAGAGACGAAGATGCAAATTGGAAACAGAATATCGTTGATCAAGGTGTTTACAGGACTTATGACCTGTCATTGGTTGGGTTGAGCCATCGCTTTATGTAATTCAACATTCCCCATTCCACATTTTTTTCTTATGACCACCATGTCTGACAAATTTAAGGAAGTTGTATATATGTTAATCTGCAACACCACCCTTTGCATGGTAGTTTAATTAATCTACACACTAACGCCATCTATGAAGATTGTATTTTAAGCATTAAGCAGAAGATTTTTTAACGCAATGTGAAAGGCTACCGCCATTTAGCGTATTGCTAGAAACCGCCTGGAGATGTCACTCCAATCTATATGCTATAATTTTGACCAGTTTTTGTTTTTACAACATTTTTAATATATACAAACACCTGTAGAAGAACAACTGGATTTCACCCATTGCGGGTGAAATCCAGTTGTTCGTCTACAGGTGTTTGTATACATTCAAAATGTTGTATAACATAATAATTGGTAAATTACAAAGCATTAACTTTCCATGGAAAGACAAATGTTAGGCTTATGTCTAAAAGACAAAATAACTCTAGGGAACTCAAGATTTATTTTGATTCTGTAACTCCACCCTCCAGTGTGGGTCCAAAAACTTTCATCAGAATCTTCTTCTAAAAAAATTGTAGTTTTATTTCTTTTCTCTGCGTTAGGGAATATTTTTCACAGACATAAGTGACTACCGGTCTTATTGTATTAAATATCAAACGCTATGCATACAGAGTATCAAACTACGACATGAGGCATATCCCATTGTACATAGTAATTGTTTTAAACCATTCGATGCAGATTCCAAAATGGATATGTTACATGCATTTTAATGATGACCAAACCATATGTGAACCTATTTGATTGTCAATTCTATTTTATTAAGATCAATGTTATTTGGGACTGTTTCAAAGTCACAAATAGGACGTCTTTGGCAAACAAACATATCATTACGCCGTTTATCTGGGAGGGTAGGCAGAGAGAAAGGACCGCCACAATACACTATCCTGACACAAAATAAATAGCTATCAAACCCACTGAACAAATATCGCAGTACATAATGGAATTCTAGTGCCAACCCTTATTTATTGAGGTGAATGATGAAATATGGAAGAAAAGTAAGACAGATTATTGCATCATAAGTAAAATTAAAAAGGATTCCTGAGATGGTTTGGACATATAGAACGAATGGATGAAAAAATAATGGTTAAAAAGTTGAATATACAAGCAGTTTAAGTGGAAAGAGAAACCGTGGAAGACCAAGGAAAGGCCACATTCGAAGTCGGAAAAATCGACGAGCGTGCATGTTACGATGTATGAATGTAGAGGAAACCCAAGTAGTATGTCAGGACAGAGCGATATTTCGTTCATCAGCTAAAATTACCATCATAAACAGTGCTATGGTTGCAGTGCTATACGCCTGTTTTATAAAATTTTTATTTTCTAATACGAATGAAAACGTCAGTTTTCTAGAAGATTTATTGTATTTTATAGGAATACCATGTTTCGCCCTTCTAAAGAATTATCAATGTGATGTTATCAATGTGCAAATGTCAAAAACATTTTATAATGCCTTAGAAGGGCGAAACATGTCATTCCCATAAAATATAATATAATAAAACTTCTAGAAAACTGATGCTTTCATTCGTATTATTTAAAATGTAGTTTTAAATCATTGTTCAAGAAACAATAAATAGGTTTTATTATATTTTATGTAAACGACATGTTTCGCCTGTCTAAGGCATTATCAAATGATAAACGTTTGATAACGCCTAAGACATGCAAAACGCGTGATTCACATAAAATGTAATAAAACTTGTATAAAACTGATGTTTCATTCGTATTAATTATTTAATATGGATAATAATTTAACAAAATGATATAATGTAACTACTTCAACTTTTGTATTTATTTCAAGAGCAACTCGTCAGGCTATGAACTAAACAGACAGAGGCAAAAAACTATGTTCCACATTTGTCTTTATGTCAGACTGAAACTGGTCGACCAGTCTGTCGATGCCAGCGAGCCTAGCGAAACCGGTCGCTGTCGATATAAAGACAAAAGTGTGAGTACTCGTAGTTAAAAACATCGTTTTATTTATTATTTAAAATAAATTCCCATCAAGAGATTTCAGTAAAATCATTCGATTATTTAATACGGAGTTATACAACATTGTTCAGGAAATAATAAATAAGTGTTATGGTAATTTTTAAGCTCTGTTCACATTAATATAATTGTTTTATTCTGTGTTTGTTGCTTCGAGATACAAAAGCCATTATTTTTCGGGAAATAACAGCCATGCGTACTCGTATACAATAGGACCTCCCATCTGACCTTGCCCGGGGCGTGTAATGACTTACGAATCATATTACAACGCTTCATTTAACTCCTCGGTGTTTCGGACTACCAAGCAGACATCATCGGAGCGGTTGGGTCGATTATTTATCGTCCCATATAAATCACTCCTTCAATTACGAGAAACACACGCATGCGCGTCTCGTACATTTAGACTATCATTCAATGGCCATATACAATGCGTACTAAACCCTTTCACCGCTATTACTGACTTCAGTTAAATTAATAAATCGTGTACGCATAAGAGTCACTCAGAGAGCAATGGAGAGAGCCATGTTGGGTATCAGTTTACGGGACAGATTCAGAAATGAGGACATAAGAGTCAGGACAAAGGTTTCCGATGTTATCAAGATGGCCGCAACCCTCAAGTGGCGATGGGCGGGACATGTCGCTCGCGATCCAGATGAAAAGTGGACAAGGCGACTGCTGTGCTGGTGGCCAAGGACGGCAAAGCGTGGAATTGGGCGCCCACAGTTGCGTTGGCGCGACGATGTCCGGAGAAGTGCGAGAAGTGCCTGGATGCGGATCGCTCAGAATAGAAGAGAATGGAAAATGCGAGAGGAGGCCCACGTCCAGGAATGGACGGTCAATACAGGCTGAAGAAGAAGAAGAAGAAGTACGCATTTCTAAGACCTGTGTGCGACCAATCCTCACATATGGCATTGAATCGAACAAAGGGCATGCATAGCTGGCAAAACCCTACGTGATCGAGTTAGGAATACAGCAATCCGAGAAATCTGCGAGGTCGAAGATGTGGTCAGATGGGGACGTCGAATACGGCGATACTTGCATCAACATGTAGAAAGAATGAGCTCAAATAGGATACCACACATAGCTCTCCATGGAACGCCAAACGAACAACGCCGACCAGGAAGACCCCCGAAACGGTGGAGAGAAAGCTGGAGTTCAGCGTCTTAAGAGGACCCGCCTGAAATAACAGACTCCTGAGTCTATCTTAAGTGAAGAAAATAATAAATCGTGCGCGTCGGGATCTCGAGTAGGTGGTTGTTGACTCTTTGATATTTGAGGAAAATACTGAATCAGGAGAGTGGATGGTGTGTGATCTTTTAAACCCTGGGTTTCAAATTCTCTCAGTTTTAACATATATTATTTAATTATACAGGAGTTTATTATAAATATATACAGTAATTAATTAAAATAGACCCTTTTTGTCGGGAAATATCCAATTATCCGAATTTTTAATTATCCGATTGTATAATTTGTTATGGTGTTACGAACAAAATAATGAAAGGATCATTATAATGGTTTGAACACATGGAAAGAATGAATAAAGAAAGAATGGTAAAAAATTATATGTTAACGATGTAAATGGAACTAGAAATAGAGGAAGACCGAGGAAAACGTGGCACAAATCAAATATTGAATGGATCAAATTAATCAAATATTGAATGTCGGCCACGTGAGGAGTCAGAGAAATCGACGCGCGCGGATGACACGATGTATGAATGTTGTAGAAGCGAGAGAAATATGTCAGAAAAGAAAAGTGTGGCAGTCCATTACTTTTGCCTACCCCTTCGGGGAGACGGCGTGATGGTAAGTAAGTTAGTTAGTTTGATTATCCGAATGGATCCGGCCCCATTTGATTTCGATAATTGGAATTCTACTGTTTTTGGTTTAAGAAAATATCATTTTATTCAAAATGGTAACGGCATTTCATATTAAAAAGTAGTTTTTTGATTTTCCAATATAAAGCAATGGTGATTATGGCAACTACAAACCAAGTTTTTGCGATTACATTCAAAATTCAGTAGCGTCACATTTTTTCAATGAGATATTATTATGATCATTATAATAAGGGAATCCACCTCCCAGGAGGAGCAACCCTCTGGAGAACAGACCACATAGACCGACGACCTTCGTGGCCGAGTGGTAAGTGCTTTGACTGCCACACCGAAGGTTCCGGGATCGATTCCCGGGGATGGCAGTGTGATGGTCGCACTGTCTTTGGTCTGGTGTGAAATTCACGTGACAATAAAATGGCGATAGATTGGCTACCTATCACATGTCACGAGAATCTATATGATAGCTATACTCTATACATCTATTTGGCTCGCGCTGTAATGATCTAAAGAGCGATTCAACAAAATAATAAATAAATAAGTCTTAATTGCTATTATTTTATTTTGTAGAATCGCTCTTTACATTTTTACAGCGCTAGCCAAATCGATTTAGCAACGAAGAAGAAAAATAATAAGAAGAAGAATAAGAAGAAGAAAAAGAAGAAGAAGAAAAACAAAAAGAAGATTAAGAAGAAGAAAAAGAAGGAGAAAAAGAATAATACTAAAAAGAAGAAGACGACAAAAAACGAAAAAGAATAAGAAGACGAAAACGAAGATGGGAAAAAGAAGAAGAAGAATTATAAGAATAATAATTAGAAGAAGAAGCAAAATAAAAAGAATATAAAAAAAAAAGAAAAAGAAAAAGAAGAAGAAAAAGAAGAATTAGAAGAAGAAGAATAATAATAATAAGAAGAAGGAGAATCCAATTAATAGTTAAGAAATCATATCCCGCCACTGCAGACATGAAGACAAAGCGAGAGTTCCTTGACCGGGATCGAACTCGGGAACTGAAAATTCGGCTTTTTTCGCGTATACCATCGGACCGAGGAGCAAATAATTCGAGAATTCTTGATCTGCAAGACGATACGTGTGTGGAATACATAAAAATAACGGTTGGATACGAAATACCTTCTTCATAAAATGATCCACATATGTCAAAAGCTAACAAACATCAAAAGCAACTAACTAACTAACCATAATGCATGCTGGTATCAAAAGACGATGAATGAAGGTAAATAAAGCATCAAAAGTCTATGAAATCAGCGTTTTTTTAATACATATAAAAAAACGTCCTCTTCATCCTTCTTCCCTCCACTGCTGAATATACCATATAACAACTGGATATATGTAAACAATGTTTCAAAGAACACCAAAAAATCTATTGGTTAGAGAATAGGATACTGAGAATGATGAAAAAGAAATGCCGTGGGATAAAGTCACGGATAGCTACCATAGTCACTCTTGAATTTTTTTCTGAACCATCTCCAGCATAATGGAATATCGCGCCTCTTGAGGACTCCATATCAAAGAGCTATTTTCGAGTCTGGTCCGAACCAATGCGTTGTATAGAACTCTGATCACATTGGGATCTCTGAAAACTCTTCCGGTCCGGACGATGAACCCCAACATCCTCAGTGCAATGTCACAAATCCTCTCGATATGTGCACGAAAAGTCAGCATACTCTCATAGATGATCCCGAGATCTCTCATCGTATATACATGTGCTAGTTGATGGTTGTTCATTGTGTATCTATGATATACAGTTCTCAATGCTCTAGTAAAAGATAGCATATCGCATTTAGAGACATTGAATTGCATTTGATTACTGTGACTCCAGTTAACAATATTATTGATGTCCGACTGGAGGCGAAGACAGTCTTCAGGATTTTTAATCGTCTACTCTATCCTGGCACACCTCTCTAGCTTCCTCCACATTTATACATTCATTTGAGTCTGGTCCGAACCAATGGTGAACCCTGATCACATTGGGATTTCTGAAAACTCTTCCTTCTATTGTACATATCACCGGTATGCGAAGGTTAAACGAGAAGTGAAAATGACATATTTCTATTTATTTATTGTAGAAATATTCGGAAGTTACCATTTTTTATTGTTACAAAATGGTCGACAAATCTTTTTAAATCGATTTTCAATGTAGATTAAGGAATTTTTATCGTTTACCGCACTATTCTAAAAACTTCGTAGTTTTTTTTCTTAATCACATCTGCGGTAGGTACCAGTTATTGTGGCATTCTAAGAATTGTTTACATGCGGTTTTGATTTAACCGCCAAGCGTGGCGACCTTGTGATCGAATGTTTTTCCGAATGCCACGAAGAGATGAATGGTTTTCTAATATTCGTTAATCTATCTATCTATCTAAATAAAAGGCGATCTTCCGGGTGTGTGTGGACTATTTCTGAGGTTATTCCTGAGCTGATCATTTTCCAAGTTATACACTTCCTTAATAGATAGACATAGGTGGGCATAGGCATATTTTTGTTATTAATCGAGCTCTAATTAACTTTGTAAATTTATAAATTTTCGTAGTGCGAGCGAGTATAGACCTTCATGTTCGTATCACCTGAGTATCGATCTTTAGAGTCTATATTCGCTTGGCGTGATAAGATGCAAATTAGTGGCTTTTTTGACTCTTTGCGTGGTCAGATATGAAATTAGTCGCTCCTTTGAACTGAAAAATATACGCACGTATAGGGATGGGCAAAACGACTCATCTCAGGGATCTGATCTGAACGGTTCCGCTCAGCAAAGTGAGCCGACTCTTTTTAACGATCCACGGTTCACCATTTTGAGTCGTTCAAAGTTTGAAATTATTTTAGTGACCTTTTTTTTTTGCTCCTCGACCAAAAAAGTTGATTCCGGTAAAAAAAAAAAAATTCACCAGGATAAATTTTTTGTCGATGAGCTAAAAAAAAAATTCACAACGACAAACAACTTTTTTGACAAACGACTCGATAATTATCAAGAAGAATCGGCTCACTTTACTGAGCGGAACCATTCAGCTCAGATCCCTTAAAGAGATCACTAAAAATAGTCGACTCTTTTGCAATAATATACGATTCACCGAGCGCAGAGGTCGGCAAAATGCGGCTCCGGAGCCGCTCGATAATTATCAAGAAGAATCGGCTCACTTTACTGAGCGGAAAGCGCAGAGGTCGGCAAAATGCGGCTCCGGAGCCGAAGGGGTTTGTTGAAAGAAAAAATAATCGCGAGATACTTGCTTACCATCGCATCATTCATCAAGAACGCTCTGTCCGCAGACATTTCCAGAAGAAATTTGTAAAGTTATGGAATTGGTGATTACGATTATCAATTCCGGTTTAGCTAAAACTCTTAATCATCATCGCCAATTCAAAGATTTTTAGTCATCATCTTCAACGCCTGAAATAGTATTACTGACTCTTGCTGATCTTTCGCTTTTCGCTTCTACATATTCATGCGGACAATTTTATTCAAGCATGAATTTTAACAAGAGTAAACTACGAAGTCGTCTTATTGATGAGAACATGGAATTGTGCCTAAAATTAAGAATAACAACAAACAAACATGCATCAGGTCCATAATAACATACGGAATCAAAGCAAGAACAGACACTGTCAGAACCAGACTGCGACCTATTGTGGGGAGAACCGTTAGAGATAGGATACCCAACGAATAAATTCGCAAATCCTGCAACATTGAAGACATAGTGAGATGGAGTAGGCAGAGACATCGAGAGAATGGATCCAGCAAGAATTCCTAATATCGTGATGCAAGAGACTCCAGAGGGCCGTCGACCACCAGGATGACCACCAAAGAGATGGAGAGAAGGCTGGTCGCCTTCATCACAGGAAGAAGTATGAAATAATGTTTTATTCAGTGTACCCGTAATTGAATGAAGTGCAAAAATTATAATAAAGGTTATCTAAATCAATAAACATATTTGGCTCTCAATTTTTTTTTAAATCGTTGTAAAGTACGCATTTGGCTCTTTGGCTAATAATTTTGCCGACCCCCCTGACCTAGCGGATCATTGAGCTGCCGCTCTTTTTTTTATGGATCATCGCTCACCCGCTCACCAAAAAGATTCGAATCTTTGAGTCGACTCGTGAGCGGATTGCCCATCCCTATCTCTGAAATGTCAAATTTGAATTGCGTGTTAGTTTCGTAAGTAAAATATTTATATTTCTAATTCATATATATCTTCAGTTTATTCTATTTTGCCGTTGAAATGAATACAGATTATATCCGCATTACATATTTCAAAGTTTTAGTTCTAAATTATATCGAATTTATATAGATAGAAATGAAATTACATACCTATCGTTTTACTTACGTATTATTTTAGGTTATGTTATGAATACATGGAAAAACGTTAAATTCTAAGTAACAATTCTATGAATTGGTATAATCTATTTTAATAATGTTATTTTATTGTGGGGAGAACCGTTAGAGATAGGATACCCAACGAATAAATTCGCAAATCCTGCAAGGAATCTGGTTCTGGTTCTGATTTAAAAAAAAATATTTGATTCATGTGGTGCTCCTGTCAATTTGGAGATATTTCCTGTATAAGTGAATTGTTTTGGTCAATTTGATTGTTGCCGCACTTTGTGATAGTTATTTGTGACACGAAATACGTTTTCACTCTTCTGATGTTAAAATAATACAAGTTTTTTCGTTTATAAAAAGAATTTTGACAGGTGTAAAAATAAATTTTTCATTTGTTCCAATGACAATTTGAATAAATTCTTCAATCAAATTTTCAAGTTTTTGCTGGTGTTGGATTGTTTTAAGTGCCTAATTAAAATTAAAACAGTGGAATAAAAAATTAAATAAACACAAATGTCCGGATCGTCCAGCTGACGACAAGTGCACCATCTAAAAGAACATTATGTGTTAAATTATTTTTATGTGTTATTTAATTTTATATCATTGTATTTTGTATAATTTGTTTTAGATTTATTATGTAGACGTTGAATGATTGAAGTGTGCGCGGGAGATGCCTATTGGTGGCGATGAGGTTCGCAACCCATCACACCGCGTCTCTCGCGTTGGCGAAAAGAGAAGAATGGAGTGCAGCATCGATTAAAATGTTGCAGTCCATTCTTTCTGTCTACCCTTTCGGGGAAACGGCGTGATGGTTAGTTAGTTAGTTAGTTATTTTAATGTAAAATTGTTCTGGCAGGGCGATAACCTATAATATCTTTTGGATTAGACGATTTACTTCAGCTGTTTTAGTTTTTCTCTGTTATGCTGTGATAGGTAAACATATCCTTACATACAGCATTAGCTGCCTCAGTTGGAAAAATCCACTAATATAACATTTCCAAATGGTCTGATGTTCCCACGCCAATCTTACAATGATCGAGTGTTTTTTTTTTAAATATACTGCTCATTTTAATATAATTATTTGATTTTTGCAGAGATGCCGACGCTAAGGATGATACCAGGAAAGACTCTTTGAGATAGGGTGAGGAACACGGCTATCCACGATATCTCCAAGGTGGAAGATGTCGTGAGATGGGGCACGCAACGCAAGATACTGGCATGTATGGATCCCACACCCGATTGTTATATTTATGAACTTATTTTGAAATGGTATGTACAGGTTGGATTAATTGGTTTAATTCCACTATTAGAGGCAGAACAGGAGTGTCGGACATCATCGGAAGAGTGGCAGCGCTAAAATGGCATGCCGCTCGCAGCCCTGATGATAGATGAACTGCAACCCGAAACCCAGGACGTCCTCAACTTCGATGGAGGGACGACATTGGATGCGTTTTGCCCAGGATCGACAGACATTGAATCAGATGGAGGAGGCCTACGCCCAGGAGTGAACGGATATAGGCTCATGATGATGATGATACAAAACATTGAAACACCTACATGCAACATTTTAAATATTTCTGGAATGGGTAAAATTCTGCAACAATGAAAGTTCATTGTATGGAATGAATGCTTTAAATTATCAACTGATTTCTGTAGAATCACACTCCAAAGGAGAATTGATTCAATGTATATTTCCAGACATCACACAAATTTACAAATTTCGTCATTGGTTAAGTGAATGTGCATTATTAGCTTCATCTAATGGACATCAAAATCAAGGGTTTTGTTTCTCTAAACATTGTATTTCTAAGAGCATTATTATGACCTTGAATGGTATATGTATGAATGTTTCATGCAAATGTGATATAGTATATTTATTTGTTTTTTTAATTTCACTTAAAATATTAAGGAAAAAAATTAAGACTGGACGTTTAATGGTTTAAACATTAAGCTGAAAAAGATATATATTAACTTTTTTTTGGGTGGCATCTTTAGGGTAACATTTGAACTACACTATATTAATTTAATATTTTTCCTTTTATTTCTAGGTAACATGAAACGGTGAAATCTGCAAGCTGAAAGATGTCATGAGATGAGGCAGACAACCCAGAAGATAATGGAATGCGCGTGTGCAGAGGATGGATCCCACACCTCGATATATGCGTAGATGAAGTGCAACCCGAAACCCAGGACGTCCTCAACTTCGATGGAGGGACGACATTGGATGCGTGTTGCCCAGGATCGACAGACATTGAAGCAGATGGAGGAGGCCTACGCCCAGGAGTGAACGGATATGAATTGTATATGTATGAATGTTTTATGCAAATGTGATATAGTATATTTATTTGTTTTTTTAATTTCACTTAAAATATTGAGGAAAAAAATTAAGACTGGACGTTTAATGGTTTAAACATAAAGCTGAAAAAGATATATATAAACTTTTTTTTGGGTGGCATCTTTAGGGTAACGTTTGAACTACACTATATTATTAAATCATAACGCGCTTTTGCACAGCTATGTTTAAGACCAATTGGCATCAAAAACTCATTTCAGACTTTTTGCAAACTTGCCACCTTGGTAATGCCCAGCCTTCAATTGTTCAATTCACATTAGTATTATTCAAGTTCACAGCAAGTTTGCTTGGATTAAACAAATGTTTTAAAGATATGAACTGAATTAGGGATACACACATTCTTGCACCTATACACATGTCATTTTATCCAATAAAATAATTGATATTGAACTTTCATTGTATTTCTTTAATATATATTGGGTGTACGAGTATTTATATACTCTAATATAGCAATAGCGAAGCGTTGCCGGGTCAGCTAGTAAGTTATAAAAATCAGAATAAGTTTACATATCAAAATATTTACAAACACAATAAAGACATCTATTTGAGAAAAGGCTAAGTTATAATACCAGGAACGCATGAGAGATAGGTCGACTACATAAGGATAAGATACTCTCTAATGTCCAAGAATCTTCTGGACATACTTTCACTTATATGAAAGATGCCAATCTCCGAGGGGATCATGTTCAGCAGACTGATTACTCTTCATCAGCATCACCAGAGGCAATAAACGCGTTGTATTATCTATTGCATCTAGTTAAGCATTTTTTTACAACTGTTATCCGATGGTATTTTTATGATACAATCCAGCTAAAACTAATAGACGTAATACCAAAATTATTTTAATATTATGTTTGCATGGAATCTTGTTTACTACCCCTGATCTGTATCGTCAGCGAATTGGACAATGTGGGTGTTCTGATCTCGGGGAAGAGGGATGCCACTGCAGTAGATGTTGAACAGAGTATGAGCCATTACTGAACCTTGGGGAACTCCTGCTCTCATAGGGCGTACAAGGGATTTGACCTTGTTGATTTTGACATTGAAAAGGCGATCGGACAAAAAGCTGGCTATGAATTGAATCATTGGCAGTGGGGATGTTTGCTTTTCCCATTTTGTATAATAGGCCGGTGTGCCAGACGCGGTCAAATGCTTTACTGACATCAAGGAAAAATAAAGTGGTGAATTTGCACGTGTTAAAGCTTGTGTTAATAAGTTTAACTACACGAAGTAGCTGATGTTGTGTGGAGTGTTGGACACGGAAATCGTGATGAAAATCTGGAATGGTACTCTGTTCGTGAAGTGTTGTTTTGAGTTTTGATTGTATACGTTTTTCCAAAAATTTTCCAGTGCAAGGAAGAAGACTAATTGGTGTATGATTTGTAGGAGCTGTTGGGTCCTTGCCTCGCTTGGGAAGGAGGATAACGTTTGAGATTGTGTTTTGCAATTATCTGATAAATTGTTATGTATTTTAAGATGAATAAGAATTCTTTGGTTTTTCTACTCAACAATAACCTTGTTTGATATCTATTGACTGTGTTCTGGTTACGATACACTGGTCACAAGAGAGATATCAATTACTAGAAATGCGATATTTGTCACGTTCTTGACTAACAACTAATGCTTATCGCGTTTAGGCTGACGCAAAGTTTAATAAGAACTGTAATAAAATAACAAATGAATGGAGCTTTAAAAACTGTTATTGGAAACAAAAAAAATAATCAATGAAAGAAAAATGTCTATTTTACAATGGAGTTTTAATACCAGCCCTGATGTATGGAAGTGAAGAATGGAACTGGCAGAAGAAGGATTAGGGCAGAATAAATGCTGTAGAGATGAGATCCCTAAGACGTATGCGTGGTAAAAAGATGTACGACAGAATTTCAAATGCTCATATCAGGAAAAGGAATGTAGAGCGGAAGAAAGTATTACGAACAAAATTATGAAAGGATCACTGCGTTGGTTTGGACAAATGGGGCGCATTGATGAATGAAGAATAGTTAAGAAAGTATACGTTATTTTATTTTTATTTATTTATTAAATAGAGTTATGAAAAAATTACAGGAAATTTTACAACTTATAAAATAATTAATTAATAATATAAAAATCGCAAATGAGAAAAACAACAAAAATATTAAATATCGGTACTTAGAACATATTGAAAGCATTTTCGACGAAAAATCGCGACAGAACCGGCATCTCTTAACTCATTTGACAATTCGTTAAATATTTTAAATCCTCTATAAAAAACACCTTTCCCTGTACTTTCAAGTCTGGGTCTCCGGAGTCGGAACCTATCACGACCTCTCGTCAAATAGTCATGTATTTCATAACTATATGCTACATTTCTAGTTAGATATGCAGGCACCATATTGCTCTTAATTTGTGAAATTTAAAGATGTGAATGGATTTCGGAACCGTGGAAGATCGAGGAAAACTATTTTAAATCCTCTATAAAAACCACCTTTCTCTATACTTTCAAGTCTGGGTCTCCGGAGTCGGAACCTATCACGATCTCTCGTCAAATAGCCACGTATTTCATAACTATATGCTACATTTTTGGTTAGATATGCAGGCACCATATTACTCTAAATTTTATAAACAAAAATCAAAGTGTGAATTCCCGTCCACTCCTGGACAAAGGCCTCATCCATTCGCTTCCATGTCACTCTGTCCTGTGCAGACTGCATCCAGGTTATTCCGAGGTGTCTGTTTAGATAATTCTACCACCGTAGTTGCGGTCGCCCTGCATTTCTCTTTGCCTTCCACGGTCTCCAAGTCAGCAGTCTTCTTGTCCACTTTTCATCTGAGCTTCTGGCTACGTGACCTGCCCATTGCCATTTTAGAGTCGCCACCCGGTGGATGATGTCAGTGAGCTTTGTTTTTTCTCTCACCGTATCGTTTCTGACTCTGTCTCTTAGGCTTATTCCGAACATGGCTTTTTCCATGGCTCTTTGGATCACTCGCAGTTTCTCGGTACTTTGTTTGGACAATGTAACAGTTTCAAGACCATAAGTACCAACTGGCAGAACGCAGGCTTCATAGACTTTTCGTTTCAGCCGTTTCGTTTTCTGCCTACACTTGCGGCGAAATGGCGTGATGGTTTTTTGCTTTGCGATATTTGCTGAAGCAATTTTTTAATGTTGTTAAGGTCTGGCGAAGTAATGACTGCACGTGTTGAAATTTGGACGTAAGAGACCTTAAACCGCGTTGAGATATTTTTATGACCGCCATATTAAAAATAAAATGTTATTAAAATGCCACCAGAACAATATTCTTCCTTACATAACTCTTGTAGGAACGGGTGGATTTGTAGCGGGCTCAGACATATAAGGGCGAAAAATGATATGAAAAATGAAATTCTTTTATTTTTAAACTTTCGTATGAAATCAAAATCAAATCAGTTTATTTACTCAAAAGACATTACAAAAGGCATAAATGTTTAATGCATCTATTGAGTACACGTATAATATTATATACCGAGAGGATGGATCGCCACAATGCTATGTCCTGGCATACCTCTCGGGCTTCCTCTACATTCGTACATCGTATCATGCACGCACGTCGATTATTTCGACTTCGAATGTGGCCGCCTTTTAGTAATTGATTAATTTAGTCATGCCATGTTTTCCTCGGTCGACCTCGGCTTCTTTTTCATCCATTCGTTCGTTTCATGTGTCTAAACCATCTCAGGGATCCTTTTTTTTTAAATTTTATCCATGATGCAGTCTTACATTTCTTTCTTATTTCATCGTTCGGTATTCTATCATACAACGTTTTCCCGAATACATTCATACATTCCTCTGAATGTACCTTCACTAATATGAAAGACGTCGATCAGACTAATTGGTTGGTTCTGGCGGCCGATAGGTAAAACAATCTGTGCTGTCGCTGTCGGAGATATCTATAAGGGACAAAAATACCAACATCCTCCAGCACGGCAGAATTTTCAAAATATATCCCCCGATTAATCTGATGAAATAGGTTATGAGACGCCCATCTCTTCCACGCTTCAGAGAATTTTCCAGCATTCCCAAAAGAAATGCCGTTGGATAGAGCCACGGATAACTACCATACTCTCTCATGTAGAGTTATCTTGAATCTTTTTCTGAGGTATTTCTACAAGAAGCATTTAAGCGCTCAATATTTAAGATCTTGTGACCTCAAACAGTGTCAAATGCCGTTCTCTGGACTATGGCAGGCCAAAGGCCAATTAGAGCACAAGTCGCTAGACGCAAATGGCTGCGGATCTGTCATACCCTGAGACGGAACCCAGCCTGCATCGCTCAGGGTGCACTAGACTGGTATACCGTGGGTGGAAAGAGGAAGCGAGGCAGTCCTAGAGCCACCTGGAGAAGAGCCCTGCAGGACGAGGTTAAAGCAGCAGGCCTCACTTGGGATGATGCTTGACATCAGGCGTGCGATAGAGTCGGGTGGAAAAGGTTCCTCGAGACCCTATACACCACGGAGGTGTGACAGGACAAGAAGAATAAAAACTAGAGAATTTCTTTCCACGTGTCCAAACCGTCGTAATGTTCATTTCATTATTTTATTCATAACACTTTCATTCGCACTCACTTCTTATATTTTCATTCGACACTATCGTTCACAGATTTTCCACTCATTCGTCAAAGAGATCTCATTTCAACTGCATTTATTCTATTTTCATCCTACTTTTGCTGGTTCCATGCTTTGCTTCCATACATAAGGGTCGGTAGAAGAACACCATTGTAAACTGCCCTTCTAGCTTTTTTGGATAGGTTATTGTTTGCGATGACAACTTTAAGTGCACCATTCACTTTGTTGCATGCCTTCAAGAAATCAAATCCGTTTATTTTCTCAAAATACATTACAGACAACAATTATATTTTAAGGCATCTACTGAGAACAACAACAACAACATCAAACCATCACGCCGTTTCCCCGCAGGGTTAGGCAGAGAGAATGAACCGCCACACTACTCTATCCTGACATACCTCTCTAGATTCCTCCACATTCATACAACGAGTCATACACGCACGTCGATTTCTCCGTTAAGTAAAAAAAGTAAAAGTAAAAAGAGAACAAGTAAAATATAATAAATATATAATACTAGGAACGCATGAGAGATGGTTCGACATTAGGAATATAAGACACTCTCCAAAGTCAAGACAATTCGTCTTCTGAACGTACTTTCGTGTTCAGAAGTTTGATTGCTTACCCCACCGGCATCACCAGAGGCAGGATGGTTCTGCATTCTGTAGATTCAATTAATAGCATTAATAGCATCCAAGAACGTTGAAACAGAATAATGTTATCGTATCTGCTTAAATTAATAATAATTTTTTTGACTTGAACCGTTTTTATTCGCATCGCTTATGTAGGTCAGCGGGATAGTGCGCAACGTGCATATTAAAACGATATGAAGATAAAATATTGAAAGCGCCTTACATAAATCCTACCGGGGAAGCGATCGGCGTCGATAAGGTCCGCAAGCCATCACTTTAGCCCATCTGCCATTGTGCATGGTAAGAAATAATTATAGTTATGGAGTTGCTTACATTATGGAGTGGTGATACGCAGTCCTCACTAGACGACATTTTTAAAAGCGGGTATATATTAAATCATCGGTTTATTAAACAATTTAACTAACTAACTAACTAAATAACCATCAGGCCGTCTACCCGGAGGGGTAGGCAGAAAGAATAGCCACACTGTTCTGTCCTGACATACTTCACTCGCTTCCTCTACATTCATACATCTTCTCATGCACGCACGTCGATTTCTCCGACTCATCACGTGACCGACATTTAATATTTGATTGATTTGATCGTGCCACGTTTTCCTCGGCCTTCCTCTATTTCTTAGCTCCGTCCTAGCTCTTCTTCACCATTCTGTCTTCACTCATTCTTTCCATGTGTCCAAACCATTTTAATGACCCTTCGCATTCACTTCTTATGCTTGCATTTGACACTCTATCATATACAGATATGGCACACATTCGTCTTAGAGATCTCATTTCTATTGCATTTATTCTACTTTCATCCTTCTTTTGCCAGTTCCATGCTTCACTTCCATACATAAGAGTCGGCACAAGAACACCATTATGCACAGCCATCTTAGGTTTTTTGTATAGGCTTTTGTTTGCGATGACAACTTTAAGTGCTCCATTTACTCTGTTGCCTGCCCCAACCCTTCTTTCAATATCCTTCTCCACTCTCCCATCCTTTGTAAACATACTTTCTTAATAAATAAATTTATTCCCTTGTTCCAGATTTAATCATTTTAATAACTATCTAACTAACCATCACGCCGTTTCCCCGGATGGGTAGGCAGAGATGTTGGACCGCCATTCTAGCTGTCCTGACATACCTCTCTAACTTCCTCTACATTCATACATTGTAATATGTACGCTATTCGATTTTTCCGACTTGTGGCCGCATTCCAGTATTTAATTAATTTTTTCATGCCATTCTTTCCTTGGTCTTCCACGGCTTCTATTTCCCCTCACACTGCTTGAATACAACATTTCTACCATTCATCTCTCGTCCATTCGTTCCATATGTCCAAACCATCTCAGGTACCCTGTTTTTAATTTTATTTATGATGCAATCATCTGCCTTACAATTTTTCCTTATTTCGTCGGTCAATATTCTATTATATATCGTTTATATTAAGCACAAATCAAATTTATTAAGCACAAAAAAACACAAATCTTCATAGATGGCGTTAGTATGTAGAATGTATAAACTTCCACGTAAAAAGTAGTCTTAGAGATTAACATATATACAACTTCCAAAAAAGTTTGTCAGACATGGTGATCATAAGAAGGAAGGTGGAATGGGGAGTATTACATAAAACGTACGCTTAACCCAACCAATGACAGGTCATAAGTCCTGTAAACACCTTGATCAATCATATTCTGTTTCCAATTTGCATATTCGTCTCAATTGAGATACAATTAATTCTTGAATTGATAACCCGCAATGGGTGAAATCCAGTATTCGTGTACAAGTATTTGTATACATTAAAAAAAATGTTGTAAACATAACTGGTCCAAGTTTGGCATATAGATAGGAGTGACATCTCCAGGCGGCTTCTAACAATGCGCTAATGGCGGTAGCCTTTCGCATTGTGTTACAAAGATGTTCTGCTTAATGCTTAATAAACACAAATCTTCATAGATGGCGTTAGTATGTAGATTGTATAAACTTCCACGTAAAAAGTAGCCTTAGAGATTAACATATATACAACTTACAAAAAAGTGTGTCAGACATGGTGATCATAAGAAGGAAGGTGGAATGGGGAATGTTGTATTACATAAAGCGTGCGCTTAACCCAACCAATGACAGGTCATAAGTCCTGTAAACACCTTGATCAACCATATTCTGTTTCCAATTTGCATCTTCGTCTCTATTGAGATACAATTAATTCTTAAAAAATAAATAGATGCCTTAAACTATAATTGTTGTTTGTACCTAATATCTTTTGAGAAAATAAATTGATTTGATTTGATTTAATTTAACACTAGACTTACTGGCGTTGATTGTTAACACATATGTGTTAATACTAGACTTACTTGTTTTGATTGTTAACCCATATGTGTTAATACTAGACTTAATGGTGTTGATTCACCAATATACATGTATTGTATTTCTCACGCGCAGACATGACTTCTGCTAAGTAAGACGTAATGGCGAGAAACCGTTAGGAAATATTCACAAATGGATAAAATAACTAATAAATTATAACTGTAGATGTAAAATCGCCTAATGGCTCTATTGTGTATATTTATGGGTCTCAAATTTTGGCGGGAACCGTCATATAATTATAATATTTAAACTCATGTGACTTCAACAATGCATATTGTTTGTTTTGATGAAATAAATACGTGGTTTTTATTTTTATTTTATCTTAATAATTACTGAATTGAAGGTTAAGGCCCTAACGATTTGATGATGAATGTGAATAAAGTAATGAGTTTTGACAAATAAAGAAACATGAGTGTGAACGGTGAAAATCTGGAACAAGTGGATGCATTTGTGTATTTAGGAAGTAGGTTTACAGAGGGTGGGAGAGTGGCGAAGGCTATTGAAAGAAGGGTTGGGGCAGGCAACAGAGTAAATGGTACACTTTAAGTTGGCATCGCAAACAAAAGCCTACCCAAAAAAACTAAGATGGCAGTGCACAAAGATGTTATTGTGCTGACACTTACGTATGGAAGTGAAGCATGGGACTGGCAAAACAAGAATGAAATAAGAATAAATGCAGTAGAAATGAGATCTCTAAGACGAATGTGTGTAAAATCTGTATATGATAGAGTGTAGCAAATATAAGAAGTGAATGCGGTGCGAAATTTTTATAAACAAAATAATAAAAGGGTCATTGAGTTGGTTTGGACACATGGAAAGAATGAGTGAAGACAGAATTGTGAAGAAGGTATGTTATTTATTAAATGTCCGTCACGTGAGGAATCTATGAAATCCATGTACGTGCGATGTATGAATGTAGAGGAATCGAGAGATGTATGTCAGAACAGAACAGTGTGGCGGTCCATTCTTTCTGCCTACCCTTTCGAAGAGACGGCGTGATGGTTAGTTAGTTAGTAGAATGATATTAATAACAATTTATAAAGAAGAATTTTTATGAATTAAAACACTGTTTTTCCACTTTTGAGTTAATTTTTCTCGACATGTTTCGAATATATCGTTCTCCCGATGATGAAGGTGTAAGGCTTCGAAAAATAAACTCAAAAGTGGAAAAAAACAGTGTTTTAATTCATAAAAATTCGTCATTATTGAATTCCACAGTGTTAACGCCTTAAGTTTATCTAAAACAATTTATAAAGGTCTAATTAAAAACGCGTCGAAAGTAGCATAATTTCAAAAATATTAACAAAAACTTAACATCAATTTTCAATTTAACCTCAATAACTTCAAAAACTTTGATTTATATTATAATATTCGAATTGAATTTGTATACTTGTAAAGTGTTGAAAATTTTCCATACCCATGACCTAAAGAGACAAATCACACCAGGATGTAAGAAGAAGTTTGTTTTTCTGTCTGGCTCTATAGAAATGCAAGAGAAATAATGCAGACATGTATTATATTTACTTGGACTATTTATTTAGAGTTGTGTTTACCTGTTTTTATGACAATGAAATGTGAGCTGTGTTTTTCAAATGTATAGAAAAATACATTACACTCAGAGTCAGTTGAGTCAACAGAAAGAGTATATATATCCTGGAGTGAAGTGGACAAACACAAAGTTAATAAATACGACGTGTACCTTTACAAGTTAGCTATCCGTGGTTCTATCCCACTACATGGCCGCACCCGCCGCATGAGGTTCGATATTCCCTGATGGTGGAGAGGGTGTAGAATGCTCCCTCTATCTTAGGGAGTATGGATATTACCCGTGGTTCTTTCCAACTGATTTCTTGCTAGGGATGCTAGGCTACCAGTCACTCGAGAGGAGACGAGACATTCACTTGGGTGTCCATTTCCATCGACTGATAGGCGGTTGTATACACAACTCAGAAATCCTGAGTGATGTAGGTCTGTTCGTCCCTGATAATTATCTTCGACAAAGGAGCCATAGATTGTTTTATCTCCCACGATGCAGAACCAACCTGCCAATGGTTATGCCGGTAGGTAGAGCAATATCTTTGCTTAATCGTATCACCTCGGAGTTTGACATATTTTGTGATAGTTTGGCTCATCTGAGGGAAGTACTATCTTTATTATAATTGTATGGTATATATATTTTATTAATTTGTCATGCATCTTATGTTTCTCGCTCTTTTTATTAATCTATTATGTATTACTTATTATTGTGTATCTCTAACTTGTATCTTTAGTGTATTGGAAAAAAAATCTGTAATGCTTTAGATATGTTTAAAATAAATAAATGAAATGAAATACATTTCTTTTGAGAATGTTGGGGACGAACTCTCTGCAGTTTCGAAGAGATGGGCATCTCATAACGGAAAAACGGAGAATGCTATCGGAAGAAGGGTTGGAGCTGGAAACCCAATAAATGGTGCACTCAAAGTCAGGTCATCAGTCAAAGTCATTCACACACAAAGCCAAAGATCCAAGTCTGAGGCTAGTGCAGGGTACACCCTTTTGGGGCAGGATTATACAACTCCTTTAGAGGTATTCCATTTCCTATGATACTACGTTATTAATTGTTTTAATCTTGAAACACTGTTTTTATAATCACATTTATACATTAATTTTCTATATTTCATTTTCATTTTCATTTCATTTCATTTATTTTTGCTAATAATCACAAACATTACAGACATACAATTCCAAATCGTTTGCAATTACATTATAAACAGAGAAGCATTAAAAAAATAAAAATTAAGCTTAAGAGTAAGAAAATATCATAACATTGATATTGCATCCCTGAGGCAACTCACACTATCACGAAATATGTCGACCTCCGAGGCGATCCGATTAAGCAATAAGATTGCCCTACCCACAGGCATTACCATTGGCAGGTTGGTTCTGCAGCGTGGCAAATAAAACAATCTGTGCTGTCTTTGACGTGACACAATAACTATTGTTTTACATCTGATGATGTCAACATAGGCCGGCGAAACAGCTGTCGCGACAATCTCACAGAAAAATTAATTGTGATACGTATAATAACAGACCTCTTTGGATGCAATTATGGCGAATTCGTAAATACCCTTACGATAAAGGCAGCAAGTAAATAACTGGCTTTTCCTTTTCATAAGGTACTATGTATATGTCCTTTAATATTTTTTTTTCACCCTTTACATCGATTTGGCTCGCACTGTAATGATGTAAGGAGTTTTTTCAACAAAATAATAATAACAGAAAAAAACAAACAAACAAACGATCATGTCGTTTACCCGCAGGGGTAGGCAGATATAATGGACCCCCACACTACTCTATCCTGACACACCTCTCTAGGTTCGTCCACATTCATACTTCGAGTCATACACGCACGTCGAAACTTCCGACTTCTAACTTGACCAACAACCTTTAAAATTTGATTAATTTGGTCATGCCATGTTTTCTCCGATCTACCTCGACTCCGTTCTCCATTTATATCGTTGACGTATACATGTACGAACCAACGCAGCGATCCTTTCATAATTTGGCAGAAGAAGGATGAGAGTAGAATAAATGCGGTAAATATGAGTTCCCTAAGACGTATATGTGGTAGAACGATGTACGACAGAATCCCAAATGTTGATATAAGAAATAAATGTAGAGGGGAAGAAGTTATAATGAACAAATTATGCTAACATTGTTTGTAAATTAATTAAAGTATTTAATAAATTTATGAAATTTCAACCTTTAAAAGTAATTTATATGAATAAAAAAATAAATAAAAACTTACATATTTTTATTATCTAATAATCCCAAGTTATGTTACTAGTAATTCACTTTATCAAAAATCACTTTACACTTTAAAACACATTCGTAATAAATAAAAAATGTTAATTACAATTTTACTATTCTAGTAATGTTAATTACTATTTTACTATTCTATTTTAGTAAATGTTAATTACTATTTTACTATTCTAATAGAGGAAGACCAAGGAAAACGTGGCACGATCAAATAAATCAAATATTGAATGTCGGCCATGTGAGGAGTCAGAGAAATCGACGCGCGTGCATGACACGATGTATGAATGTTGAGGAAGCGAGAGAAATATGTCAGGAAAGAAAGGTGTGGCAGTCCATTCTTTCTGCCTACCCCTTCGGGGAGACGGCGTGATGGTTAGTTAGTTAGTTAGTTACTATTCTAGTAATAATATTATACAGTAAACACTTGAAATTGTTGATATAAAACCATAAATTTAAATATATCTAAATATGCATATAATACAATAGACAAAAAAATATGCATAGAATTTATATTACTTCTGAAATGTTTTGTCTAAAACAACACATAAAAAAACTAGTTTTCAAAAATGTTTTTGGACTATCGAAGTCATATTAAAATATCTCATAAAAACACGTTAAACTTTTATTATACACAATGTTTTTGTTAGAATATTTATGAATAATATTTTTACGTGTTTTAAAACTGTTGTTTCGTAATTTTTTGATAAGGTTTATTGAATGGACGGACGCGTATCACACGACCAGCGACACCGACATACGGTGAACAACTGACTTGTAGCCAGTCAGTACCTACTTAAGAATCGAGTCTCGGGTCAAATACAACACCGATTTTATCTTATGGGTAGGCAGGCACACAGGTGCTCTAACTATGATTATATAGAATTTAATATATTAATTAAAAAAGAACAAAAACTAAATAAAGCATAACATAAAGGAAGATACTTCTTACTTAGAACATATTCTTTTGTTTTTGAAAATTTGGTTTGGTTCATGTGGTGCTCCTGTTAATTTGGAGATATCTCGCGTATAAGTGAATTGTTTTGGTCAATTTAACTGTTGCCGCACTTTATAATAGTTAATTGTGACACGTAATACGTTTGTACTGTTAAAATAATATTAGTTTTATCGTTTTTATAAAGAATTTTGACAGGTGTTAAAATAAAATTTTCATTTGTTCCAATGACAATTTGAATAATTCCTTCAAAATTATTTCAAAGTTCTTATTGGTTAAGTGCCTAATTACAGCTAATTTAAAAAAACGGTGGATACGTGTAACATAAATTAAATAAACACAAAAGTCCGGATCGTCCATGTCAACATGTGCAACATCGAAAAAAACATTATGTGTTATTACATTATGTGCTAAATTAAAAAAACGGTGGATTTAATTAAATAGACAATATGTGCACCATCTAAAAAGAACATTTTGTGTAAAATTATTGTTATTTTGTTATTTTATTTATATCATTGTATTTTACATTATTTGTTTTAGATTTGTTTTGTGGGTGTTGGACGATCGAAGTATGCGCGGGAGATGCCTATTGGTGGCGATGAGGTTCGCAACTCATCACACCGCGTCTCCCGCGGGGCGAAAAGAGAAGGATGGAGTGCCGCATCAGTAAAAGTGTGACAGTCCATTCTTTCTGCCTACCCTTTCGGGGAGACGGCGTGATGGTTAGTTAGTTAGTTAGTTAAAGGAAGATTTTGAAAAGGAAGAAACCACGACAGTCTGCAACATTAGCGTGAATGGTGAAAATTTGGAGCATATAGTTGAGTTCGTATATTTAGGTAGTATGTTTACAAGAGATGGGCGAGTGGAGAGGGATATTGAAAGATGGGTTGGGGCAGGCAACAAAGTGAATGGTGCTCTTAAAGTTGTCATAGCAAACAAAAACCTATTCAAAAAAGCTAGAATGGCAGTGCACAATGGTGCTCTTCTACCGACCCTTATGTATGGAAGCGAAGCATGGAACTGGCAAAAGAAGGATGAAAGTACAATAAATGCAGTAGAAATGAGATCTCTTAGACGAATGTGTGGATACTCTGTGTATGACAGAGTGTCGAATGAAAATACAAAAAGTGAATGCGGTGCGAATGATGGTGTTATGAACAAACTAATGAAAGGATCATTAAGATGGTTTGGACATATGGAAATAATGAATGAAGAAAGAATGGTAAAAAAATGTATGTTAACGATATAAATGGAACTAGAAAAAGAGGACAACGTGGCACGATCAAATAAATCAAATATTGAATGTCGGGAATATGTCAGGAAAGAAAAGTGCGGCAGTCCATTCTTTCTGCCTACCCCTTCGGGGAAAGGGCGTGATTGCTAGATAGTTAGTTAGTTAAAATATATATTTCATAACAAAAAAGTTTGAGAACCTCAACCAATCAATTCTATTGTGCTTCCCAACACCTTAAAGATGCTGTCCTCACATATCACCCACGCCGTCAGCAAACTGGCACTTATACGAAAGCGTGAAATCATTTAATCCCACTAAAAATAATATCTCACAACCAGTTACATTTTTTTGCTCGGTTCCACAAATTGTTAACACATTCCGTACCGTAAAAGCTTTATGATCTTAGATTGAGGGAGCTTACTATGTCAGTAAAAACTCGTTTTTTTCTAGTATTAAGTATGTAAAATCAATAAATTAACAAGTCCGAAGATGCGACGTACTAAAATATAAGAATGCATACATTATAATTGACTTTATCAAAAAGGGTATTCTATCATATAAAAACAGGATTAAAAAATATATACCTATATAATTTTATGCAAATTTTATAGCAAGTATTAAAAATGGGATACAATGTAGATAGGGTCCAACCCTTATTTACTAAATTACAATAATTTGATAATATTTCTTAACATAACTAAAACTAACTAACTAACTAAGCATCACGCCGTCTCCCCGTAGGGGTAGGCAGAAAGAACGGACTGCCAGACTTTTCATTCTTGACATATTTCTCTCGCTTCCTCAACATTCATACATCTTACCATACATTTGATCGTGCCACGTTTTCCTCTTCCTCTATTTCTAGTTCCATTTATATCGTAAACATACTATTTTTATCATTCTTTCTTCATTCATTCTTTCCATGTGTCCAAACCATCTTAATGATCCTTTCACTATTTTGTTCACAACACCATCATTCGCTTTTTATTTTCATTCGACACTCTTACACAGAGTATCCACACATTCGTCTTAAAGATCTCATTTCTACTGCATTTATTCTACTTTCATCCTTCTTTCGTCAGTTCCATGGTTCGCTTCCATACATAAGAGTTGGTACAAGAACTCCATTGTGCACTGCCATTTTAGCTATTTTTTACATAAATTGTAGAAAATAAATTATTTATCTCAAGATTACCTTATTCATAGTAAGATACAATGGATCAAAGTAGGATAAATATTATAAGGGAGTGACATGTTTCACTTTGCATTGTTAGATGTGTTTTGTCTTGTTGTAATTTATTTTACTAATGTTTGCGTCTAGGTGTCTATGATCGGTTTCGACAGCTCGCTGCCATCTTCTGGTATATTTCTAGACCAGAAGATGACAACCACTGGTGTCACTAGAGGCAGATTGGTTCTGGTGGCCGGTAGGTAAAATAATCTGTGGTGTCGCTGTCGGAAAATCTATCAGGGACAAAAAGACCAACACCCTCTAGCACGGCCGAGTTCTCGAAATATCCCCTGATTATTTTAAAGAAATGGGTAATCAGATGCCCATCTCTTCGAAGCTGTAGAGAATTGGTTCCGAGCATTTCCAAAAGAAAAGCCGTGGGATAGAGCCACGGATAACTACCATACTCCCTCATGTAGAGATATCTCAGAATTTTTTTCTGAACCCTCTCCCGCATAACGGAATATCTCGCATCGTGAGGACTCCATATCACAGAACCACTTTCGAGTCTGCTCCGAGCCAACGCGTCGTATAGGACTCTGAGCACATTGGGATCTCTGAAAACTCTTCCGGTCCGATTCCAAGATCCAAGAGATTATAGATAATGGCAGAAAAATTAAAACTCGAGTTATCAGTATGGCCTGGAAAGATTGGACACGACCCTCATTCATGAGGGATACGACTGAGAAGAAGAAGAATAAGAATAATACCTATTCCCATAAAAATCTTAAAAACAGAGTTTTCATTTATATTAATTTAATAAACTGTGATAGAATAACAGACTTTCACATTAAACAGTTAAAAATGATACTATTTAGTATCAACCTTATTGTAGGACCATTTTTTTTCCTGAGACTTGATATATTTGAGATGAATTGAATTTATAACAATATATAATTATATTGTAACATCTAACGGAGTTCACTTCTTTATATTTTTAATTACTTCTTGCGCTAATGCAGCGTTTTTCACAATACAAAAGGTTCGCGTGCAGAATCGAACCCGAGACAGCGTACGAATGTTGCAAGCGTCCACCCAGGCCACAAAAGCTATGTGGAACGAACAATGTGTGGAAATAACACGGTGATTAAAAAGCGATTATTCTACTGGCTAAAGACTTCTAACACTCGTTTTAGGCCTAAGAATGCACATTAATCATATAATATGAATGAAGAAAACACGGAGAAAGGAAATAATCCCTATACCCAAAAAAAAAATCAAATATGGGGTCTTTCAATAATGACGCTCCATTTTTAATTGCTCGTGATGAATGCTAGAATGTCCATCTGTGTGCTACGTAGCGCCGTACTTTGGGGTCTTCTTCTTCCTTGTTGTAGACCTATGTGGTCTGTTCTCCAAAGTGTCGCTCCTCCTGTGAGGTAGATTCCCAGCTGTCCTTCCATCTTTAAGGAGGTCTTCCACGAGGACGATTCCCATGAGGCTGATTATGCAATGCAATATAGGGGAGTCTAGTGGTGTCCATTCTTTGAACATTACCATATCAGTCCCTTTTTTGCTGTCTGCTCCATCTTATAATATCCTCAACCTCAAATATCTCTCTTATCATGTTGTTCCTCACGCGATCTCTCAGTGTCTTGCCTGCTATCGTCCTCATTGTTTTCAATACTAAATAAATTCTATCTGATATTATTATTATTATTTTGTTGAATCGGGAGCCAACTGAAAACACCAGACCAGAGACAACTGTGTACCAATCACACTGCCATCGCCGGGAATCGAACTCGAGACTTTCGGTTTGAAGGAAGAACGAACGAAGGAAACGAAGGGATGTCTGGTGGTGTCCATTCTTTGAACATGGCCGTGCCAGTCCCTTTTTCGCTGTATTATCCATTTTATAATATCCTAACTAACTAACTAACTAACCATCACGCCGAGCCTAACCACCCCGAAAGAGTAGGCAAAAAGAATGGACTGCCACACTTTAATCGATACGGCATTCCATCCTTCTCTTTTCGCCCCCGTGAGAGACGCGGTGTGATGGGTTGTGAACCTCATCGCCACCAATAGGCATTTCCCGCACACACTTGTCCAACGTCTACAAAATAAATCTAAGACAAATTATATAAAATACAATGATATAAAAATAAAAATAATATTATAATATCCTCAACCTCACATGTCTTTCTTATTCTGGTGTTCCTCACGCGATCTCTTAGTGTCTTGCCTGCTATCAATGTATGTCTCAAAATGTAAGAGTAAATAGTGTGATACGAGTAATATTGTGAAATTGTTTTATGGGAATTACATGTTTCGCTTTTTTAAGGCATTGTCAAATATCTGATAATGCTTCAGCAAAGTGCAAAATGTCATCGACAAACAAATATGTGTTTTAAAATGTGTCTCAAGCTTCTGTATGTTTTAAATAATTTAAATAAAATAATACAATTTAATAATTTATTTATATTCAGCATTGTATACAAAACTAACTAACTAACTAACTAACCATCACGCCGTCTCCCCGAAGGGGTAGGCAGAAAGGATGGACTGCCACACTTCTCTTTCCTGACATATTTCTCTCGCATCCTCAACATTACATCGTGTCATGCGCGCGCGTCGATTTCTCTGACTCCTCACATCGCCGACATTCAATATTTGATTTATTTGATCGTGCCACGTTTTCCTCGGTCTTCCTCTATTTCTGGTTCCATTTACATCGTTAACATATACTTTTTTACCATTCTTTCTTCATTCATTCTTTCCATGTGTCCAAACCATTTTGTAATAAAATTTAATAATTTATTTTTATATAGCATTGTATACATATTTACTTAAATTAACATTGTTTTTCAATAGAGTGTAAAAATGATTATTTTAATAAAAATAATTAAGACACAATAAACTAGCATTCCGAAAAAAAGACAGGTATATATTATATTTCATACTAATTAAAATTTGGGCGAATAGAATTTGCAAGTAATGCTAAAGAGAACCATTTTTTTTAAAATATACGTTCCAGAACAAACAAACAAAAGAAATCTGATTTTTAAATATGTTTACGGAATATTTAACAGCCAATTAAAATACGAGTATAGCGTAGCAAATCAAATTGATGGATTGTTATGAATTATATGTTTAAATTAGAAATATTTTGGGTAGATTCTTCAGTATGAATGAAGAAAGAATTGGTGATGTGGTCTACCCATGTCTAAATACGTCGAATCGCGTATAATACAACTAACTAACTAACTAACCATCACGTCGTCTCCCCGGAGGGGTAGGCAGATAGAATGGACCGCCACACTGTTCTGTCCTGACATTCTTCTCTCGCTATCTTTACATTCATACATCTTGTCATGCACGCACGTCTATTCACGCACGTCTGGAACAAATATATGAATTTGTGTATTTAGGAAGTATGTTTACAAAGGATGGGAGAGTGGAGAAGGATATTTAAAGAAGGGTTGGGGCAGGCAACAGAATAAATGGTGCACTTAAAGTTGTCATCGCAAACAAAAGTTTATCCAAAAAAGCTAAGATGGCTGTGCATTATGGTATCTTATGCCGACCCTTATGTATGGAAGTGAAGCATGGAACTGGCTAAAGAAGGATGAAAGTAGAATAAATGCAATAGAAATGAGATCTCTAAGACGAATGTGTGATAAATCTGTATATGATAGAGTGTCAATTGCTATAAGAAGTGGATGCAATGCGAATGAAAGTGTTATGAACAAAATAAAAAAAGGGTCGTGAGGATGGTTTGGACACGTGGAAAGAATGAGTGAAGAGAGAATGGTGAAGAAGGTATATGTAATCGACGGGAACAGTGCTCGAAATAGAGGAAGGCTGAGGAAAACTTGGCACGATCGAATCAATCAAATATCAAATGTCGGCCACTTCAGCAGTCGGAGAAATCGACGTGCGTTCATGACACGATTTATGAATGTAAGTAATCGAGAGAAGATTGTCATGAAATGACAGTGTGGCGGTCCATCATTTTCGCTTATCCCTTCGGAGAGACGGCGTAATTGTAAATAAGTTTTTTTTTTAGATTGTTTTTTCAAGTAATTGTTAATACGTAAGATTGCGTTATTAAGAAACAAACAACTACTCTGTTACATCTGTCAAATTCAATAAAGCTGATGTCAGTTATCGTAAAGAGTACAAAAATTACTCCAGACATCTTCCTTCAATTGTAAGATTGGCCCCATCGCTTTAAATAAGCAAGTCGATTACCAAATAAAGAAATCAAAAATGAAACAGGAGATAATGACGATGACGAACTTCGTGACAGAGTGCCAAGTACTACGACTGCCACATCGAAGGTCCCGGGTTCGATTCCTGGCGATGGCGGTGTGATTGTAGTCCTGTCTTTGGTCTGGTGTAGAATTCACGTGATAATAAAATGTGCATGGATTAGCTTCCTATCATTGAATCATGAGATTCAATATATTAGCTATATCCTTGACATTTATTTGGCTCGCGCGGAATTAATGTGAAGAGCTATCAAACTTTAAAATAATAATAATAATAATAATAATAATAATAATATTAATAATAATGTATGTAAGGAAATTTCATTTTATTAATTAACGAAAACGTTTGATATGTAGTAATTAATACGAATGAAAACATCTGTTTTCTAGAAGTTTTATTATAGTTTATTGTAATGACATGTTTCGACTTGCTGAGGAATTAACAAATGATAATCAAAACCATTTGATAGTGCTTAAAACTCCTTCAAAATTGACGCTTTAATTAGTATTTAAAAATAGTTTTATGATTAGTTTTCAACAGATCTCTAAGAAGAATGTGAGGTAAATCTGTTTATGACAGAGTGTCAAATGCAAATATAAGAAGTGAATGCGGTGCGAAAGAAAAGTGTTATAAACAAAATAATGAAAGGGTCGTTAAGATGGTTTGGACACATGGATAGAATGAGTGGAGACAGAATGGTGAAGAAGGTATAAGTAAACGACGCGAACGGAACCAGAAATAGAGGAAGACCGAGGAAATCCAAGTCGGAGGAATCGACGTGCGTGTATGACTCGTTGTGTGAATTTGGAGGAAGCTAGAGGTGTGTGAGGATAGAGTAGTGTGGCGGTCCATTATCTAAGCGGGGAAACGGCGTAAAGGTTTGTTGTTGCTCTAATCAAATTAGTGTGGTGGTCTAGGGGACAGAACGCTTGTCTCCTGATCCAGAAGAAATGGGTTCAAGTCTGGACACGATCAGAATCCTTCTTCATAATAACGAACTATTTTTCCTTAGTTTGGAAATTGTACAATATATGAAATTATAATACCAATGATTCATATCCAAGGTGTTAAGTCTTTAAAATATATATTATTTTAAATTTTCGCACACCACATGTTGAGGAGCCCTGGGGTTTTTACATTGATCCTCAATCTGTGGTCGGCGGATGTAATATTTGGAAACCGGTATTACCTGACGTATCGCCGGCACCCTCTGCCCCGTGACTGACTCCAGAAGATCCCTGAGTAGGTCCCCATCTCTACATTCGGCCAGCGCCCTGACCCTTCTCGCGCTTCGTCCTCGCTCCAGGTAGTGATTGGCCCAGTCCGTGTAGATCTGAAAAACAACAAAAAAATGTCAGAACAGTCAAATATCACTATAGCGAATGAAATTTTAACGTTGTACTGAAATAAGCTAAACACAATTTTTTCAAACAAACGTATCGATAATATATTTAGAATGGTTGACCATTTTAAATACCTTGGCAGCATTATCACTAAAGCGCTTGACCCGGACATTGACATAAAAAGCAGAATTGAAGTTGCACGAGCTGCATTTAATAAAATGATAACCTTCTTTTGCAACGATAATCTTAATTTGAAACTCCGACAAAGAATGATTAAGTGTTATAATATTAGGTTGGGGAAAAAGTAATTTCGTATTTTTAGCTTTATTTCAATGCTTTATAAAAAGTGTTACAATCATCCGATTTAAGTCAAATATGCGCCGTTCTGTTCGATAACTTGTTGCAAACGAGAATTAAACTTCATAATGCCCCTTTTGTAGAAGCCCTTGTCCCTATTGGTAAAAAACTCGGACAACCAATTTTCACAGGCCTCTATTGAGGCCAAATTTGTACCTCCAAGCGCATTGGCCATAGATAGAAACAGGTGGTAGTCACTTGGCGCCAGGTCCGGACTATAGGGTGGATGCATAAAAACTTCCCATCCGAGCTCCCGGAGCTTCTGGCGCGTCATCAAAGATGTGTGCGGCCTGGCGTTGTCCTGATGAAACACAATTTCTCTCCTATTCACCAATGCTGGCCGCTTCTGTTCGATCGCCAGCTTCAAACGGTCGAGTTGTTCACAGTTAAGGGAACAGTTCACAGAATTAAGCGTTGGGCCATAGGGAAGCAGCTCATAGTAGAGTATTCCCTGCCAATCCCACCAAACATACAGCAACACCTTCCTATACTCGTATGTGGTCTGTTATACTATAATATTAATATATGGTCTGTTATACTATTAATATATGGTCTGTTCTATTACTGGCTGCGAAACTCTAAAAGTGAATGTAATGAACCGGTTAGAGGCGTTCGAGATGTGGATGTACCGCAGAATGCTCCGTATACAGTGGACCGATAGGGTCAGTAATGCAGAGAGCCAGAGCCAATAGAGAGCTGTTGTCAAGTGTGAAAATTAGAAAGGTCTCATATTTGGGTCATGTGCTAAGGGGAGAAAAATACCACCTCCTTCGACTGAAATTAATGGGTAAAGTGGAGGGACGTCAGGGAGTTGGTAGAAGGCAACTGTCCTGGCTGCGGAACATTAAAGTGTGGAAAGGAATTACAAGAGTTCAGAACCTGTTCCAAGTGGCGCAGGACAGCGGTGCCTTTGCTGCAGTGACCGCCAACGTTGGGGGGACCTGACACGGCACCGAAAGAAGAATATTCAGAATAGAAATTACCGGGCAATAAAAATAGCGATAGACTAGCCATGCCGAGAGAATCAATAACAAAAAAATATATAAAACAGTTTAACTAACAAACTAACTAACCATCATCCCGTTTGTCGAAGGGGTAGGCAGAAGGAATGGACTGCCACACTTTTCCTTCCTAACATACTTCTCTCGATTCCTTATTTCATACGTAGTAACATGCACGCACGTCGATTTCGTCGATTTCGACGTGGCCGATATTCAATATTTGATTTATTAAATCGTGCCAAGTTTTCCTCGGTCTTCCTCTTTTTCTAGTACCATTTGCATCGCTAAGATGTCTTTTTGATGCTGATAATTACCTGCGACAGCGTCTACATCAATTGTTCTTTGCTCCGTCACGCAGAACCATCCTGCTCTTGGTAATGCCAGTAGGAAGAGCAATTCGGACGTTGAATCTAATCGTTTCGGATTTGGACATTTTTAGTGTCAGTGAGGCGGTGGTCATAAAAATATATTACAAATTCTGGAAAGAGTACTGCTTCACTGACGTCGACATATTTGGGTTCCTTCGGAAATGTATATTTTTTTTGTTTCATGTCGTTGTTTTTTCGTTGTTACACCGTTTTGTGTCCAAATGAGTCGCCTTAATGTTTTTAATTATATATACATAAATAAGACGTATGTGTGGTAGAACGAAATACGACAGAATCTCAAATGTTGATAAAAGAAAGGAATATAGAGCGGAAGAAGGTATTATGAACAAAATTATGAAAATAACGCGTTGGTTGGTTAGGTCCTAGGGAGCGCATGGATGGAGAAAGAATGTTTAAGAAAGTATACGTTAATGATGTAAACGGAGTACGGAGTCGAGGCAGACTGAGGAAAACATGGTATGACAACATTAATCAAATTTTAAAGGTTGGTCATGTTAGAAGTCGGAAGAATCGACGTGCGTGTATGATTCGCTGTATGAAAGTGGAGGAAACTAGAGAGGTGTGCCAGGATAGAGTAGTATGGAGGTCCATTCTCTCTGCCTACCCCTATGGGGAAACGGCGTGATGGTTTATTGTTTTTGTATATAAATTCAAGGGATACAAAAACCACCGGTCGCCAATGCGGATTTCTTCTTAATTTAAAATCTAACAATAAATCTAATAGTGTGAAGCTATAAACACGCATTTGACACCTAGATACATCCGTGTAACACAATACGGGGTGACGGCGGCACGGTATTTCACATTTAATTGGTGTCCGGAACAGATGGGGTCTGAAAGGATTGTGCAAGTTTACGAATCGAGGGGACACCTTCTATTTTCGGAGCTGCTCGTGTAGAGGAAGATGTGATTCACGAGAGAGAGGGAGAGAGTATTTCTATCTGGCGGACTCATTGCCAACTAACTATAAAGCAAAACAAAAGTTCGAGGGGCGTTTGAAAAACAAAAAAGTACCTATAACAGAAAAAAAATAATGGTTTGGACACATGGAAAGAATGAATGAAGAAAGAATTGTACAAAAATTATATGGAACCAGAAATAAAGGAAGACCGAGGAATACGTGGCACGATCAAATAAATCAAATATTGAATGTCAGCCATGTGAAGAGTCATTGCGTTTTGTATATCCAATTAACATCATAACCATGACCTCAGGAAGGACACCTAGATGCTCGTCTACAAGTCCATTATCCAGATAGCACTCGGTTCAGAAACATGGACCAATATTGAATGTCGGCCACGTGAGGAGTCGGAAAAATCGACGCGCGTGCATAACACGATGCATGAATGTTGAGGAAGCGAGATAAATATGTCAGGAAAGAAAAGTGTGGCAGTCCATCCTTTCTGCCTACCCCTTCGGGGAGACGGCGTGATGCTTAGTTCGTTAGTTTATTTCTAACTGTTAAATAGCAGTAACATTGTCCAAACAAAGTGCCGAGAAACTACGAGTGACCCAAAGAGCCATGAAATGAGCCATGTTAGGAATTATTAAAAAAAATTAATTAATTTGATAACATTTTAATTGAAATGTTTTTAAATTCAATCCCATAAAACATAACAAAACTTCTAGAAAATAGACGATTTTATTCGCATTAATTGTTTAATATGAAGTCTGACTTTAATGTTCGAGAAAAAATAAATAACTCAGTATAGAGATAGAGAATTGTTTGAGAAACTTTTTTTCTTTATATTATTATATTTAATAATATGGCAGTGCACAATGGTGTTCTTCTACCGACCCTTATGTATGGAAGCGAAGCATGGAACTGGCAAAAGAAGGATGAAAGTAGAATAAATGCAGTAGAAATGACATCTCTTAGACGAATGTGTGCATACTCTGTGTATGATAGAGTGTCGAATGAAAATATTATTATCTGTGTATCTCTTAGACGAATGTGTGGTTATGTGGTGTGGAATGAGTGTCAAATAAAATTATTATTATCTGTGTATGATAGAGTGTCGAATGAAAATATAAGAAGTGAATGCTGTGCGAATGATGGTGTCATGAACAAAGTAATGAAAGGATCATTAAGATGGTTTGGACATATGGAAAGAATGAATGAAGAAAGAATGGTAAATAAATTATTATGTTAATGATGTAAATGGAACCAGAAATAGAGGAAGACCGAGGAAAACGTGGCACGATCAAATAAATCAAATATTGAATGTCGGCCATGTGAGAAGTCAGAGAAATCGACGTGCGTGCATGACACGATGTATGAATGTTGAAGAAATATGTCAGGAATGAAAAGTGTGGCAGTCCATTCTTTCTGTTAGTTAGCTATTAGTTATGATTACTTAGCTTTGGGTGTTTTGATTCAAAATTTCTTACGCAAGCCGGGCATCTGTGCTTTTATGAGAGTACCACCACTGCTGAAGATGCTAACATTGGTTAGTGAAACAGCTGTCGCGATAAGTTAAAAAGAAATAAAATCAATGTTAAACTGTGCATCTATTAAAGTGATTTAATTAAACAGTTATGAATAATGAAATATCAAAGAGTTTCTGCCAAAACAATGGATTAACTAATCAATAAACTTTTAAGATACCCCTCGTATAGCGAGAGAAATAAAGCATCATGGAGACGTTGGCGCCGATATCGACTTTTTTTTCACAAACAAAGGACGATCGGCGGGATATTAGAATAAAAACAATGGCGTGACGTCACGGACGGACTCATTACGCAATTAGTGCGTCATCAACGCACCGCGAACAAAGGGGCTGCCGATCGTCTCTGAGAGCGAGTTTACTCGCTTTTAGCGACGAATTCATTGTAATAATAAACCTGACAAAAAAACTATCCATCACGCCGTTTTTAAGATGGATAGGCAAAATGGACAAGGGCACTACTCTATCCTGACACAACTAAAGATTCCTCCACATAAAGGATGTTTTTTTAGAGGTATACAATACATATTCGAAATGAAAAAAAAACACATTAAAATAATGTTAATGTTTATGATATTGACTGTATTGAATAACACATAAGGAAATAATATGATGAACTCACAATTGGGTGGGTCAGAATATTAATGGATTTATTTGATCGTGCCACGTTTTCCTCGGTTTTCCTCTATTTTTTTTTTGCACACAACAGGTCGTTTGGACCCAATTACTGTATACACTTTTTATTTTTTTAGCTTATATTGATTCTCGTGACATGTGATAGGTACATTTTATTGTCACGTGAATTCTACACCAGACCAAAGACAGTGTGACAATCACACTGCCATCGCCGGGAATCGAACCCAGGACCTTCGGCATGGAAGTCAGCGCTCGTGACCACTCTGCCACGAAGGTCGAAGTAATTTTATAAATTTGGAGTTTAATGTTTCTACAGGTAGATAAAACAGATTTCTATGTTGTGTGTTATTAACAGAAATTTTTCAAACACGCTTTTCAATTTTCTCCATAAATGACAATACTACTATTGATTAGAGATCAAAATTTGAAACCTTTCAGAATGTTAGTGAATCATGGCCAATTTAACAGCTCGTTCATCATCAGAGGTATATTATTTTGACTGTTGAATGCTTAAAATGAGTTCAGGTGAAGACTTTAGTTCGTCCAGTGCATGAGACTTTACAAATTAGTGTTGGGCGTTTATACAGGTGTTTGAAGAAAACAAGTCTAAATTCAGTGACAAATGAAACCCGGGAAGTCAGAACCAAGTGACCATGACCAAAGTGAGGAAGGTTTTGAAAACGATGAAGTTATTTACGATTAATGTTGTATTTTAATGTTCCTCTTTTTTGATTTTTTTAAATGTGTTTCATTTGCGTAAGGAAAAATTTCAGAATATGTCCATTTAACAACAACAACAACAAACCATCACGCCGATTCCCCGCAGGGGTAGGCAGAGAGAATGGACCGCCACACTACTCTATCCTGGCACACCTCTCTAGCTTCCTCCACATTCATACATCGAGTCATACACGCACGTCGATTCTTCCGGCTTCTGACATGACCAACTTTTAATATTTGGTTAATTTGGTCATGCCATGTTTTCCTCGGTCTACCTCGACTCCTTACTCCATTTACATTGTTAACGTATACTTTTTTTAACCATTCTTTCTTCACCCATGCGCTCCATATGTCCGAACCAACGAAGCGAACCTTTCATAATTTTGTTCATAATACCTTCTTTCGCTCTACACTCCTTCCTAATATCAGCATTTGAGATTCTGTCGTACATCGTTCTACCACACATACGTCTTAGGGACCTCATCTCTACCACATTTATTCTGCTCTCATCTTTCTTCTGCCAGTTCCATGCTTCGCTTCCATACATAAGGGTTGGAACCAGAACTCCATTGTGAACGGCCATTTTCGCTTTCATTGATAAATTCTTGTTTCCAATAACTACTGTTTCCAATAACTACATGTCCATTTTATTTTCTTTTATTTGTACTTTTAATATTAATAAAACCTTTGTGTATCTTATTTTTTGTCTATTTATTTAAACTGATTCATGTACTATCAAAATAAATTAAGTGTTTGTAGTGAAAACATCCCTGGATTTTACAAAAGTCTTTCAACTTTAGGTCTAATTATCTCAGAATCAGTATCGATGGACTTGATCCATTAATATTCTGAACCACCCAATTATAACAATGACAGAGACAGCGCCTCCATCAGGTCAACTACACTATCACTAAATACGTCCACCTCCGGGTGACATGATTTAGCAAAAATATTGCTCTAACTACCTGCGTAACCATTGGCAGGTTGGTTTTGCATCGTGGGAGATAAAACAATCTACGGCCCCTTTGTCGAAGAAAATTACCAGGGACGAACAGACCTACATCACTCAGGATTTCCGAGTTGTTTATACAACCCATATCAGTGGAAAGAAATGAACACCCAAGTGAATGTTTCGTCTTCTCTCGAGTAACTGGTAGCCTAGCATCCCTAGCAATTCTGAGCACTAAGCGAAATTTCATTAGAAGAATTATACGAGTATATGACATGGCCTATTGGTCAGTTAGATAGTTCCATATTCAAAGCGAAGAATGATAGATGGATGCGTCAGACAGTTATGATTTATCGAGAAAAGTATTCGGCGAGATTAGTTCCAGAGAAGTCCGCCACGCCAACACTGCGGTTCAAATTCAAACTTCGAAGAATCCGCGTTCCGCGATGCGTCAATGCAATTGGCGGGAAATTTGACATTTCATCACCGTTCTTAAATTAAAAATCTCTGGAACTGGATCATTCCAAGAACGAAATGGCAGTTTGAATTACGTAAACAATATACAATCTTATTCCTTGAATCGTTTCATACGAAATATTTACATTTGCAAAAAGTAATAAACTTTATTTAATGTTGTTATTTGAAGAGATAAAACAAATCTTGGATGCTGGATTCAGGACCACACGTGAGATAATTTAGTCGCCTGAATAAAGGCGCACCTTGTTTATAATATATTTTTATTATAATCTTTAATGTGGATGTTGCGATTGTCGAGGAGTCACATTCTGCGGGAAGAAATACAAGCCCAAGTAAACAAGGCATCTGCACTCTCTGGCGCTCTAAAATCCACAATATGGAAAAACAAAGACATGGCCATTAAGAGTAAGATGAGAATCTATAAAGCATGCGTGAGACCAATAATAACATATGGCGTCAAAGCAAGGGCAGATCCAGCAAGGACCAAACAAATTTTGAGGACTTCCGAGATGAAGACACTGAGGACGATAGCAGGCAAGACACTGAGAAATCGCGTGAGGAATACCAGAATAAGAGAGATATGTGAGGTTGAGGATATTATAAGATGGAGCAGACAGCGAAAAAGGGACTAGTACGGTCATGTTCAAATAATGGACTCCACCAGACTCCCCTATATTGCATTGCATAATCAGCCTTATGGGACTCGTCCTCGTGGAAGACCTCCTAAAAGATGGAAGGACAAGTGGGAGTCTATCTCACAGGAGGACCAAGACTCTGGTGGACAGACCACATAGGTCTACAACAAGGAAGAAGAAAAAGAGGAAGAGTTTTGTATTTGACACAATGAAAACTTTGAATAGTGCACTTAATGCTGTTAACCCAAACAAAACTACGCAACGAATATGTGAAGGGAAGTTTCAATTTGACCCCACAACCGTAAAACTATCAGAATCAAGGCTTTAAAGAATGGACACCACCAGACTCTCAGAGTGTTTACTTCTTTCGACTGATAGGCGGTTGTATATATAACTCAGAAATATTTGGGTAGAATATTAACAAAAGATGGGCGAGTGGAGAGCAATATTGAAAGAAGGGTTGGGGCAGGCAACAAAGGTGCACTTAAAGTTTTAGCCTATCCAAAAAAGCCAAAATGGCAGTGCACGATGGTGTTCTTATACCGACCCGTATGTATGAAAGTGAAGCATGGAACTGGTAAAAGAAGGATGAAAGTAGAATAAATGCAGTAAAATGAGATCTCTTAGATGAATGCGCGGAAACTCTGTGTATGATAGAGTGTCAAATTCAAATATAAGAAGTGAATACGGTGCGAATAAAGATGAACAAAATAATGATAAGATGGTTTGGACACGTGGAAAGAATGAATGAATAAATAATGGTAAAAAAAGTATATGTTAACGATGTAAATGGAACTATAAATAGAGGAAGACCGAGGAAAACGTGTCACGATCAAATAAATCAAATATTGATAGTTAGTCACGTGACGAGTCGGAGAAATCGAAGCGTGCGCATGACACGATTTATGAATGTTGAGGAATCGAGAGAAATATGTCAGGAAAGAAAAGTGTGGCAATCCGTTCTTCCGGCTTACCCTTTCGGGGAGACGGCGTGATGGTTAGTTAGTTAGTAATATACAACCTTGTTCCTTGAATAGTTTCATACGAAATATTTACATTTGCATAAACTTTATTTAATGTTGTTATTTGAAGAGATAAAACAAATATTAGATGTTGGATTAAGGACCATACGTGAGATAATTTATTCGCCTGAATTAATACATTTTGTATATAAAAAAAAATTATAATACTCTTTAATGTGGATGCTGCGATGGTCGGGACAAGTCACATTATGATACAGGGTACGCAACGAATATGTGGAAGGGTGGGTTGTAATCAACACTAGACGATCAATGGATGATAATGATGAAAAGTAACAACTGTTATTACGCGTAATTGCGTGAGTGTATACCTTCATCACGCATATAAGCGTGATAGGCAGTCAACTGGTTAAATGTGTTAGGGTTATGCAAATGCTTTTCACTGTATAAACCGCATGCAAGTCGACATCAATTAAGCTGACATGGAGGCCACACATTACAAATAAAGTCAAAGCCGCGTCAAGTGCAATCTCAGCCCTCTACCCAATGTTAGCTAGAAACAGTAAACTAAGCACCGACAATAAACTCCTGATATATAAAACGGTCATAAGGCCGATCTTCACTTATGCAGCCCCAATCTGGGGCTATGCAGGTTCGAGACATATACGAAAACTCCAAATCCTGCAAAATAAGGCTCTCCGTTTATCGCTTGGTGCGCCTTCATGGACCAGGATCACACAACTGCACCTAGAATCGGTAATCTCGATGATAGATGAATTCATTCTGAAACTTGCCGAACGTTTTTACAAAGGTCACCCTTCATATCCTAACCCCACAATAAAAGACCTCTCAAATTACGACCCAAACACCTCCAGCCGCCACAAGGGCTCAAAATCGTCCAAAATCGACTCCTTCAGAGGAACACTCCGGGCCACACAAATCATACCCCCGCATAAACCAACAACCCACCAAATCACCTTCCAACAATGTTCCCATCAGACGTAAGAGGAATAGCCGAACATGAGCTGAACCTCTGTAAGCCAGAAGATCCAAGTCCAAGTCCAAGCCTTACAATATCTTACTTATTGCATCGTTCGGTGTTCTATCATACAACTTGGGTTAGAAATGTAGTTGTAATAAAAGCGTTATGCTATGTTAGGCCAAATATTTAAACAACAAAATACCTGTAAAATATTTGCTGTCTGATTGTTGACGTCATCAGTAGAACCTCTTTGTGGCCTTAAACAGGTGGGGATCATTCTGGAACTCCGTCACACAAGTGTTAACTCCTTTAGTCACTTTGACCGAGCGGTCTTTTGACCGACCCCTTCACTCGAGTGTTAACTCTTATAAATACTGCACTTTTAATCAAACTTGTATTTTGTTTGACCCCGTCACTCGAGGTTATTTTTACTTCAGGTGGTTTTTAACCAATCTTTTGTCCGGTACCGTCACTCGAGTATTAAGTCTTTATAAAGCTAAACTTTTACCCGAACGGTCTTTTGACCGATCCCGTCACTAGAGTATTAACTTCTACAAATGTCTCAATTTGATACCGTCAGTCGAGTGTTAAATTCTACAAATGTCTCATTTTCACACCGTCAGTCGAGTGTTAAATTCTGCAAATGTATCACTTTGATTCCAAGTGGAATTTTATTGATTTCTTCACGCGAATGTTCACTTTAACGCGAGGCAAAATATAATTCGTCTTCAATAAAATAAAAAAGTAATTAGTGACTCAAAGTAATACCATATAGATTAAGACAATTAAATTTAAACTGATATAAATATGTAAGCTATTTTGTGTTCCCTGTGCTCCAAATTTTATGTATTACTGTGTTTTTTTTTCAATACATTTTTCGTATTTCTGTATTTTTTGCACATTTTATTTGATTTTTTTTTGTATTAGGCCATGCCTTTTTGGCATTTTGTATGTAACCATCATATCGCACGCTTAATAGAACACTGGCTTAACTCAAAAAAGCAAGTTTAGCGCAATCTGACATGAGTCGGTATTTTAACAAAAACAGTCGAAAAGCACGTACGAATGGATAGCGTTAACATTGTGAAAAATAGATGGATAGCGTTAACACAAGCCTCTATCTAATGTTAACTCAATTATGACCTAAACCATAATCGGTCAGTTTACTATAAAGCGTGCGATATGTTTGTTCTATATATGCTATATTTAATAATGTTATTTTTTGTAAAAGCCCTTGTGGCGTTTATGTCAAATAAAAAAGAAAAGAAAAATATTATTAGCTTTCCAGTTTATGCGAGTGTTAAGTCCTGCAAATAGGTCACTATAAATTAGAATGATATTTTGACCGACTTCCGTCATTCGAGTGTTAAGTCCTGCGAATGGGTCAATCTGACCTTTATAGGTATTTTGACCTACCACGTCACACGAGGGTCGAGTCCTATCGGGGTGAATTTCACCCCTGACACTTTATTTACATTCCGATCAAGAGGGTAATGTTTAATTTGTATGTTAATCTCACTGTTGACTCAATGGACGGATACTACCCCTATTTTGGGGCGGGAGAGGTGAGCACTGGAATACAACTGTTTTCCATTTGATCAATGTTTGCACTTACTAAAAGTTGAATAATTTAAACTAATTTGCATATACAGAACCATCTGTAAAGGGTTATACCGGAAAAGTATGTAAAAGGTGAAGAGGGGTGATTCTATAGTTTGTGAGATGCATCCGCGGAAGATTTGGGTCTTACCACGACCGAGTGGTAAGTGCATTGACTGCCACACCGAAGGTCCGAGGTTCGATTCCCAGCTATTGCAGTTTGATTTTACACTGTCTTTGAATTGGTGTAAAATCCACGTGACAATAAAATGGCGATAGATTATCTATATTTTACATGTCATGAGATTCAATATGGCTTTACCCTTTAAATAGCGATTAAACAAAATAATTATAAGAATTTTTTTTTTTTTTTTTAATCTTAAATTATGAACCCATTATTATTGTTCAGACCCTGACACTATAAAACCTTAATGTTCTTGTATTATATTTATAAGGATAATGAAGGTATTAAACCATTAAACACTTAGAGAAAAATAAATTTAAGAAATGAAAAACACTGTTTTATTTGAACAATTTACTGAAAACATAGTATTTTCACAATACTTTTTTGTACTATTCCCGAACAGGTTACTACACTGAGTATTAAAATGTCTACACACAAGGACGTTAGTGTCCCGAAACATATTTGTGATAAGCGTAAATAAGTGTTGTGAAAATACAATGTTTTAAAAAAATACTCAAATGTCAATCCATAACACAAAGTGATGGTGAATATAGGAGAAAAAATCAAATGTTTTTACTGAAATTTCTTGATGGAAGTTCACTTTAAATAATAATTAAATAAAACGATGTTTTTTTAACTACTTCCACTTTTGTCTTTCAACGTTATATATGAATATGTAAGCGATAGTAAAATTTTAAATCCATTATATTAAATACGAACCTCCTTGAATACCTGTAATACCAATATTTAAATTCAGTAAATTTTACATAAATATTTGAAGATTATTTTTGTTTAGAATCATGTTTGCCACCACTGATCTGTATGTATATAAAGGACTCAGTTTACAATAGTGTCACCAGTCTGTCGATGCCAGCGAGCCTGGCGAAACCGGTCGCTGTAGAAATAAAGACAAAAGTGGAAGTAGTAAAAAAAATCGTTTTATTTCATTATTATTTAGAAGAAACAATATTTTAAATTAAAAATAAATCTTTATTACAGAATTCCGCAGTGTTATTGCCTTGAATTTATCAAAAACGATCTTCGTGGCAGAGTGGTAAAAGCTCTGACTGCAATACCGAAGTGTTTGGTCACACTGTGTTTGGTCTGGTGTAAATTTCACTTGACAATAAATCGTCACGTGATCATGCGACATGAGAATCAATATGATAGCTAAAAACAAATTGTAACAAAAAAAATATGAAGAGTTTGAATTAAGAACGGTTTGATTAATTATTATTCTGGGTGGTCCAATAATGCCAATTTAAGAAAATTTAAGTATTTAATATATACCATACCTACATCATGTGTGTTTTTAAAAGCGACGATTAATCGCACTAATAAAATTTTAACAACCCACTATGCTTTGATACGATCCGTCCACGAACTTGCTGAGCGTTTTGATTGGATAATTAAATTCTTTATTTAATTATTTTTATTTTAAAAACTTTCTAAACTAAACTGGCAAAAGAAGGATGAAAGTAGAATAAATGCAGAATAAATGAGATCTTTTAGACGAATGTGTGGATACTCTGTGTATGATAGAGTGTCGAATGAAAATATAAGAAGTGAATGCGGTGCGAATGATGGTGTCATGAACAAAATAATGAAAGGTTCATTAAGATGGTTTAGACATATGGAAAGAATGAATGAAGAAAGAATGGTAAAAAAGTATATGTTAACGATGTAAATTGAACCAGAAATAGAGGAAGACCGAGGAAAACGTGGCACGATCAAATAAATCAAACATTTCTTTCTTATTTCATCGTTCGGTATTCTATCATACAACGTTTTCCGCACATTCTTCTTAGTGATCTCATTTCTACGGCGTTTATCTTGCTTTCATCCTTCTTTCACTTCCATACATGAGCGTTGGCACTTGAACTCCATTGCGTACATCCATCTTTGCTTCTGTGGATATATTTCTATTTGCAGTAATGACTTTGAGTGCGCCATTGACATAATAATACACTTTAAGTATTTGTATCAACACCTCTTTATATAAGATATACTTCTATTATTAACATGCAAAATTTTAACGCCAATATCTTTATTAAAATAATGATCTTTTTCTATGAGGTGGTTAGCAAAGTGAAGGACTGTTTGTTCGAAACATGTCTTTATAATTAAATTTTTTTAATATAAGTGTTGTGATTACAAAGTGTAAAAAAGAAAAATAGAAATAAATCTGTATTTCCCTATAAGTTATGAATTTTCACTTTTTAATTAACAAAATAATGAAATAAACAATTAATAAATTATAAAAGCTTCACGCTCGCCACACACACAGCATTCCAAGATCAGATATCTGCATTTGAATTACTTATAAAGGAATTAATGCAATGTATCTGTACTGTAGATAACAGAACGCGCCTGTCTATTGTTTTGTGGGCGTGTCATCATATTTGTTTGCGCCGGGTTACAGAAGTAGGTGAACTACCGTAGGCGGAGCTACCACGAAACCATAGACAGATAAGCGACTCGATGCACGTGCAATGCTAACAATACTTGCGCGCACGTTACTGCGCAATGTTAATAAACATTAGTATAGATAATAGGCTGATAATAATGATAATAATAATAATAAATTGGATAATTTATAGAGCGCCATTTTTATGAATTAATCATCTCAAGGGCGCTGTAGAAAAATGCTCCGTTTTATGAACAGCGCCCTTGAGATGAGTAATTCATAAAAATGGCGCTCCATAAATTATCCAATTTATTATTATTATATATTAACTAGTCAAAAAAAACTAACTAACTAACTAACCATCACGCCGTTTCTCAGGAGGGGTAGGCAGAGAGGATGGATCGCCACATTGTTCTATTCCACATCCACACATACTAATTCTCGCGCCTCTTCTAAATTCACACATCGTGACATGCACGCTCGTCGATTGTTCCTACTTTGAAATCATTTCATTTCACAGCCTTTCAGTAATTGATTAATTTGGTCATGCCATGTCTTCCTTGGCCTTTGCACTACTTGTATATATCTTTTTAACCATTCTTCCCTCATCCATTCGTTCCGTATGTCCAAACCATTTTAGTGACCCTTTCTTGATTTTATTTTTCACGCATTCATCCGCTTTACATTCCTTTCTTACTTCATCATTAGATATTCTATCATACATTGTTTTTCCGCACATCCTTCTTAGTGACCTCATTTCTACGGCACATATCCAACTTTCATCCTTCTTCTGCCAACTCCAAGCATCACTTCCATACATAAAGGTCGGCACTAGAACTCCATTGTGCACTGCCATCTTTGCTTCAGTCGATAATAATAATAATAAACATATTTAGTATGAGGGCTGCACCTGACGTAGTCGATCAGCCCTTCCTATCAGGAAATGATAATTTGTAAAGGTGCGTTTTGAGTCTAGATTTAAACTCTGACTGATTATCTATTTACTAAAGGTCTGCTGGAAGATTGTTCCAGGCTGAAGGGTCGGCTACCGCGAAGGCTCGGTCGCCAAAGTTTGTGCTTGGACAGCGTTTTGGCATAGTCACTCTACCGATTGCAGAAGACTTAGCTGATCGCAATGTAGACTGTCCGGCATTCAGGTTCTCGTTGATGCGGAGTTCAGATATATAAGCTGGTGCCATTCCATGCAACGCCTTATAGACCGCCCAGCAGAGCTTGTATTGTATCCTTTCTGGACATTTCAGCCAGTGGAGCTCTTTAAGATGCTGTGTTATGTGACTCTTTGGGACACACCTTATCAGTTTTGCTGCTGCGTTTAATGCAGACTGGAGTATATTTGTTTGCTGTTTGGGGATGTTGGCGTAGACTCCATTGCAGTTATCTAGCCGGGATACGACGAAGGAATTGATTAAACTATCAACGGGAATATTTCTTTTTATAATCTTAATTGCCTTAGATAAAATAAGCCATTGTGATCCTTGTCTTTATATTAGACAACAATTCTCTCTCTACTCTGGCTCTATGAAACACCTCATTGTTGGAGATCATGTCAGTCCATGGGATCCTCAACATTCTTTGATGGAGCCATATTTCAAGTGCTTGTATATGGTTTATTGTGTTCACATTGAGGGTACAGGTATCCCAAATATGGCATCTTTCTCTAGAAACAATCCTCTTCTAACAAGTCTACTTCACATCAGACAACAATCCTCTTCCTACTCTAGCTCTTGAGACAGAGGATGGTTAAGTGCTATACTTAGACAGCCGTTGTCGTCCACTGCTGGACATAGGCCTCCCCCATACTTCTCCACGTATCCTTATCTTGTGCCTTTTGCATCCAATCGCCAGCAATTATTCTAATGTCATCGGACCATCGTGTGGGGGGTCTTCCTCTGTTTCGTTTGTCTTCGCGGGGTCTCCACTCTACCACCCTTCTGGTCCATCTATCGTCTACCAATCTGGCAACATGTCCCGCAAATGACCATTTAATCTTCGCTTCCTTTGCGACGACATTTGTTACTCCCGACCTTCTATTTCAACTAATACCTTCAGTATTTCTTATCCGGTCTGAGAGTCTTAAGTGCTATATTTGGTCCATATTTCTATACGGAGTGGAGACCTGGAAACATACCTGGTACCCTCAAAGCGAACACAATAAACGTATAACTTGCGGCAATCTAAGCTTCGATCAGCAAACTCCTCAGCAATGGGCAGATTAGTTGAGCCAAAGCGCAACCCCCGGACAAATGTCGGAGATCGAAAATATGTTTCCTGTACGTCTCAGATGCATTGACAATTCGACAGATTTTAAATCTCACCTAAATACCCACCTTTTCAAAATATCGGATAAAATTTAAATAACGGTTATCTGATTGCTGGTGTCAGATGCAGCTCTCATGACTAAAAATATTGTCAAAGCGCCCTTGAAGTGAGCTATTCACGAAAACGGCGCTATACAAATTAGCCTTATTATTATTATTATTATTATAGAAGCACTTGAAATGTGACTCTATCGCAGAATGTTGCGGATCTTATGGACTGGCATAGTCATTAACAATGAGGTGCAAACATAGCTTTAATACCAGAAGTAAAATATTTTAAAATGTTTAGGCGTTTGCAATAAAATTGCGAAATTCGCAATTTCCGTAATTTCAAGTCATCATGTCGTGACCTGGAAGACGCGTGTGGGCAGATGAAGAGGATATTGCGTTGTTCTTCTTCTGAAGCAGGGTTCGTAAAAGTTGTATAAATAATCTACCTCGAAATATATAAATAATATTAACAAGCATTTCCAACCGACGAAAAATCAAAAAAAAAATAGATTTTTGAAATTTTAAAAGTTCATTTATTATATTTATGCGGATAATACAATTAAAAAATGTACTAATAATAATAATTTAAAAATTGTTTGCTCGAACAATTCTTTAACACTATTGAGTTATTTGTTTTTTCTTGAACATTAAAATCAGACTTCAGACATAACTTAATATGTAATCGTCTGATTTCTAGAAGTTTTGTTATGTTTTATGGGATTGATATGTTTAGCTATGCCAAGGCATTTGATATTACCTTACAAGACAAAAACATTTAAATTAAAATATTATGAAATTAAGTTTCTTTTTTCAAGTATACATTATTATTTTTCTTCTTCTTTTTCCTCAGCCTATTCCCATCCACTCCTGGACAAAGGCCTCCTCCATTCGCTTCCAAGTCACTCTGTATTGTGCAGACTACATCCAGGTTATTCCGACATGTCTGTTCAGATCATCCTTCCACCGTAATTACGATCGCCCTGCATTTCTCTTTGCCATCCACGGTCTCCAAGTCAGTGACCTGCCCATTGCCATTTAAGAGTCATCACCCGGTGCATGATGTCAGTGACCTTTGTTTTTTCTCTCACCGTATCGTTTCTGACTCTGTTTCTTAGGCTTATTCCTAACATTGCTCTTTCCATGGCTCTTTGGGTCACTCGTACTTTGTTTGGACAATGTTATAGTTTCAAGACCATACGTACCAACTAGCAGAACATAGGCTTCAAAGACTTTTCATTTCAGGTTGATCGGTATTTTCCGGTTTTTAAGGTTTACATTATAAATATAAAAATGCATATTTTATTTAAAAAAATAACATTCCAGAATCATATTCTTGCCTTGTCAAAGAAAATATGATTGTAATGTCGGATTTAGGTGTGTTCCATACGCCCACTACAGGATTGTATGAAGTCAAATTTCATAACGCGACTCGTAGGTGTACGCAGAAAGATGTTATTTGAGAACATTAACTCGGCATAACAGAGGAAGGCGTCGATAAGTGTTCGTTAAAACAATAGCTTAACATATAATATACGCGATAAGCAGTCTACAGATAAGTCAAGAAGAATACGTCTCATTACATTGGACTTGGATCTTCTGGTTTACATAGGTTCAACTCTCGTGGATATTTCTCTAGTGCCTGATGTTGGAAATGAACATCGATGTTCAAATTTTCGGCGAGTTTCTCCCTTGCTCTCTAAAGAGGAAGTTTGCTCTCTAAAGAGGAAAGACAGGTCCATATCATTTAATGAGTCATATTAGCGTCCTTGCCCGATGACAGACCACCGTTACCACACTCCTTTGGTACATCAGAATACTGCGACTCCAGCTCTATTATTCCTTGCACTACTCCAACTTCATCTATTTTATTCCAGACCACCACCTAAATTATTCCCATCTTCCTTATCAATAATGACCCTTTACCACCAAGTTATCCACCATCATTCAGTCCTTTACCCCTCCCGCAATCAATGCGGATAAAAAAAATCATTCCCGATAGCCCACTACGTACTCCGCCAAACAAAATGGTCTCACGCAGGATGCTATCTCATACCCCATCCAGGCACTGTTCCTCTTCCTTCCATCTTCCCCTCGGGAACAGACGTTTATTATAAATACAATCCCAACCCTAACTGGTCTTCCATTCCTTGACAATAATGTAAGGCTTTATCATAAACCCTAAATCCCCCTCGCCCTCTTTCAGAGGGACACTCCGGGCCATACATTTAGCCCCATCATAAAACAACTACCAAATCACATTCCAACAATGTTCCCATCAGACGTAAGAGGAATAGCCATTAGAGCAGAAGATCCAAGTCCAAGGTGATTTTTTGGGTTTTTTGGCTTATGCCGGGGTTTGATTTGTATGGCCCGTAGTATTCCTCTGAAGGAGGATCGATTTTGGGTGTTTGTGGCGGCTGGAGGTGTTTGGGATAATATAATTTGAGTTATAATTTGAGTGATCTTTTATTGTTGGGTCAGGGTGTTAAGGGAGTCCTTGGTTCGGCAAGTTTTTTGAATAAATTCATCTATCATCGGGATTCCCGATTCTAGGTGCAGTTGTGTGCCTGGTCTACCAAGCGATAATCGGATAACCTTATTTCCAGAATTTGGAGTTTCGTGGAGAGACATAGGCTGCACCTCTTATGCGGAGTTGAAGAGTGGTAGAGAAGATGCGTCGCCTTGCTGCAGACCAATCGTCGTTAGATTGAGACCGGAGAAGAAAGACACCGTTTTGTGTCCAAATGAGTCACCTAAATGTTTTTCGATTGATATGTCTCATTTGTGTATTATATAAATAAATAAATAAAAAAAATCGGCCTTATGACTGTTTTATATATATTAGGAGTTTATTGTCGGTGCTGAGTACTGTTTCTGGCTAACATTGGATAGAAGGCTGAGATTCTGATTCAATATCCATTGACGCAGGCAGATATCATATCGTAATCCAGAAAGAATTTCTCTATTGCGTTTTGTATATCCTATTAACATTATAACCATGACCTCAAGAAGGACACCTAGATGCTCGTCTACAAGTCCATTATCCAGATAACACTCGGTTCAGAAACATGGACCAATATTGAATGTCGGCCACGTGAGGAGTCAGAGAAATCGACGCGCATGAACATGACATGATGTATGAATGTTGAGGAAGCGAAAGAAATATGTCAGGAAAGAAAAGTGTGGCAGTCCATTCTTTTTGCCTACCTCTTCGGGGAGACGGCGTGATGGTTGGTTAGTTTTTTGAGTAATTTATGTATTTAGATCTTAAAATAGATGTATTCCTTCGTAACCCTGAGATGGTCATTTATTAATGACTTGAATATAGTAACACGTTCTATTTTAGGAGTACATTCTGAAATATAATAATTGATATGTCTCGTTAATATCAATTTACGTGCGATGCGCTTAATCGAAACTAGCTGCGCCCAGCATGACAGATGACATTACGAATACGACAGGAGGTTAGATCAAGAATGCAGTCCAATTGGTTACCCAGACAGCACCAGAAGTGAAAACTTTGTGCGTTTGAAGGTGTAAGAATCTTCTTATTCTTCGTCGTGTCAATGGTAACTTGGTTAAACATCGTTGGCCCAAAAATATCCCAGCTGGACCATAATGCCGGACGCCCAAACCAGATCCTCATCCGTGCATGTCACGAGGCATCAATGACACTCCGTTATAGCAGCATGGATTTTTATCAGTTTTATTACGAGTATAAATGATAATTGAATGACTAACTAACTAACTAACCATCACGCCATCTCCCTGAAAGGGTAGGCAGAAAGAATGGACTGTCACACTTTTACTGATGCGGCACTCCATCCTTCTCTTTTCGCTCCGCGGGAGACGCGGTGTGATGGGTTGCGAACCTCATCGCCACCAATAGGCATCTCCCGCGCACACTTCGATCGTGCAACACCCACAAAATAAATCTAAAACAAATAATATAAAATACAATGATATAAAATAAAATAACAAAATAAAAATAATTTAACACAAAATGTTCTTTTTAGATGGTGCACATATTCAAATTTTTAATTTAACCTGTAAACACCTTGATCACCAATATTCAGTTTCCGGTTTGCGTCTTCGTCTCTATTGAGATACAATTAAAAATTTGAATTAACCACCCACAGGTGAAAATCCAGGATTCGTATACAGATATAAGTATACATTTCACAAATAATTGGCAGGTGTAAAAATAAATTTTTCATTTGTTCCAATGACAATTTGAATAATTTCTTCAATATTATTTTTAAGTTCTTGCTGGTTAAGTGCCTAATTACAACTAATTTAAAAAATGGTGGATACGTGTAACATAAATTAAATAAACACAAAAGTCCGGATCGTCCATGTCAACATGTGCAACATCGAAAAAAAACATTATGTGTTATTACATTATGTGCTAAATTAAAAAACGGTGGATTCGTGGAAAATAAATTAAATAGACAATATGTGCACCATCTAAAAAGAACATTTTGTGTTAAATTATTATTATTTTGTTATTTTATTTTATATCATTTTATTTTATATAATTTGTTTTAGACTTATTTTTTGGAAGTTAGACGAGCAAAGTATGCGCGGGAGATGCCTATTGGTGGCGATGAGGTTCGCAACCCATCACTCCGCGTCTCTCGCAGGGGCGAAAAGAGAAGGATGGAGTGCCGCATCGGTAAAGTGTGGCAGTCCATTCTCTCTGCCTACCATTTTGGAGAGACGGCGTGATGGTTAGTTAGTTAAATATAACATGTTATTTATTTTGGTCCGTTTGGTTGGTTATATTTTGACTATGTCACATATTGGACTGGTTAATTACCATCACTTTGTTTCTTTACTGTTGTTTTTTTTCGTAATTTCTAATTTCTATCATGTTATGTTCTTTTCAATCCTATGCATGTGAATTCTAATTTATATAATGGTTTGTTCTTTTCTATCTCATGTAATTTCTAATTTCTCTTATGTTATCCTTATTCTCGTTTTTGTGTTTTGCCGTTATATGTTAGTTGTCTGTCTATTTGTCCAAATTTTTATATTACCTTTGTAACTAAACATGTCATTTTTGTAAAAGCCCTTGCGGCGTTTATTCAAAATTAATAAATACATAAATAAATTAATTTGATAATGCCTTAGACAAGTATAACATGTTATTCACATAAAATATAATAAAACTTCTAGAAACCATTTTTTGTTATTCGTATTAATTAATATAGTTTCTTATCAAGCAATGCAAAACCGTAGTTCCTCAAACACGATACAAAATTGTGTCCTAAGATTACTAGTTGATTCGTACAACCTTGCAATGGGTAAGTCAATTGAAAAATTACATCTTGCTCATACAGTGTCTTCCTACGCAAATTAAGCTTTTGGGATAGAGCTAAATATTTTTACGGGATTGATGTTCTGTGTATATCTACTGATTCCATAGAAAATATACAGATTGTTTGTAAAACTGATGATCTTGGATCTTCTGGCTTACAGAGGTTCAGTTCATGTGGCTATACCTCTTACGTCTGATGGGAACATTGTTGGAAGGTGATTTGGTGGGGTTTTGGTTTATGCGGAGGATGTTTTTGTGTGGCCCGGAGTGTTCCTCTTAATGAGGATCGATTTTTGGCGATTGTGGCGGCTGGAGGTGTTTGAAACCAGTTTCATCAACCTGTATGTACATCAGGTGTTAAATTTTTTTTTTCAACTGTTCATGAAATCAAATTAAACAATCGCCGGCAGAACTCTCAGAGATCGGATCAGAATTGAGACAATAAGGTCTGTCTGTGGTGTTGACATATGGAGCAGAAACGCTAACCCTCACCAAGTCGACCATAAGAGACTCCGTGTAGCACAGAGGAAACACGAAAGAGCCATGCTACATGTACCGGATAAGACCGGATAAGAAATACTTAAATACGTAGAAAGTCGGGAGTAACAGATGTCGTCGCAAGTTGGCGCCTTAAATGGTCATTTGCGGGACATGTTGCCAGATTGGTAGACGATAGATGGACCAGAAGGGTGGTAGAGTGGAGACCCCCCACACGATGGTTCGGTGACATTATAATAATTGCTGGCGATTGGATACAAAAGGCACAATACAGGGATACGTGGAAAAGTATGGGGGAGGCCTATGTCTAGCAGTGAACGACAACGGCTGTCTAAGTAAGTTAGTAAGTAAGTGGTGTTGAAGACATAGTAAGATGGGTAGAAAGCAGAAGGCCCTTTTGTAGGGGTATGGAGGATACTTGGAAAACCAAAGAATATGTATATGCGTTTAACACCCTCATGTGGAAAAGCGGCCAGAGATATTCGGGCAGACCACACGCAAGATGGATTTGTAGTTGTGATGTCGTTCGAAGATACTGGAGGGACCATGTAGCCCGAATGGATGGTGACATACTTGCATATATAGCCGCTTATGAAATCCCCTCCGGACGCCGCCCACCTGGAAGACCGCCTAAGAGATGGAGGGACAGCTGGATCTCATCATCCGACGAGATATGATTTCTGTGTCACAGATCGTAAGATCTATTAAAAGAAGAAGATGTCGTTCGGTTGTGCAAATGACAGTCACAGGTTGGTAAAATTTATTTTTAGCAAATACGGGGTCCTGGTATCCAGGGGGCGCTATGCTGCTGCCAGCATACTAGCGCCATAGGTTAGCTGGGTGTATGGGATTAATCCTCCCAGTCCCACAGTCTGAAGAGATCAAACGAGTGGCAGGAGGTCAATGGCACAGAGTGGCGAGGGATAGAAACTTATGGAAGTCTGGAAGGGAGGTATATGTCCAACACTGGACGACTAAAAGCTGATGATGATGATAATGTGGAACAGAGGTCAAAGCTTTGCAAACATTATTGGATTACAAATTTTGATACAGTTAAGCCATCCAAAAGTGACAATAGATTCGACTGTCCATATTTCGGGTGTAACGCCATTTTGGGAAAGAATTAGCAAACCAATATGGCGGCTGGCGGTCACTCAACCAAAATTTGTATCACAAAATGGCGTCGTGAAAATTAATGTGTTGCGAATTTTATTAATTTATGCGAAATGGCAGAAAAACGTACGAAAAATTGTATGAGGAGGCCTACGCCAGGGTGACGTCAGCTATCACCCTGGTGTAGGTCTCTCTCTCTCCTGTGTTGCCGGAAAAACTCCCCTACGATCCGAATTCCAGTCCACTCCTTGATCTCGAGCCAGGACATCTGGGGTCTTTTCACAACGCGACCTTTCCACAACACAACCCTCGATCATCCCTTTAATGATGAGGTGCAGCAGATCGTCTTTCTCGTTGTGGAGATTGTTTCTCAAATATGTCATCTTTCTAGACTTCACATCAGACATCTCTTCCTACTCTGGCTCTATGGTGACCATATCAGTCCATGAGATCCGCAACATTCTGCGATGGAGCCACATTTCAAGTGCTTCTATACGGTTTATCGTGTTCACTTTGAGGGTCCAGGTATCCACTCCAACAGGAATATTGACCAAATGTAGCTCTTGACCATCCTCTGTCTCAATTTTAAGTTGATGTTGTCATTGCAGAAGAATGGTCTCATAAAATATTAATTGTAACTAAGTAACTAACTAACCATCACGCCGTCTCCCCGAAGGTAGAAAGAATGGACCGCCACACTTTTCTTTCCTGACACATTTCTCTCGCTTCCTCAACATTCATACATCGTGTCATGCACGCGCGTCGATTTCTCTGACTCCTCACATGGCCGATATTTAATATTTGATTTATTTGATCGTGCCACGTTTTCCTCGGTCTTCCTTTATTTCTGGTTCTATTTACATCGTTAACATATATTTTTTTTGCCATTTTTCATTCATTCTTTCCATATGTCCAAACCATCTTAATGATTCTTTCATTATTTTGTTCATAACAACATCATTCGCACCGCATTCACTTCTTATATTTTCATTCGACACTCAATCATATATAGAGTATCCACACATTCGTCTAAGAGATCTCATTTCTACTGCATTTATTCTACTTTCATCCTTCTTTCGCCAGATCCATGGTACGCCTCCATACATGAGGGTCGGTACAAGAACATTATTGTGCACTGCCATTCTACTCGTACCTTTTTTGGATAGGTTTTTGTTTGCGATGACAACTTTATGTGCACCATTCACTTTGTTGCCTGCCCCAACCCTTCATTCAATATCCCTCTCCACTGTAAACATACTACCTAAATACACGAACTCATCTACTTGCTCCAAATTTTCACCATTCACGCTAATGTTGCAGACTGTCATACATGTAAATACATCTATAATTTTATGTAATACACCACATTTTAAGAATGCTTTGTTCGAATTTCAAAACCCTCCCAGCATGGCGCCTAACGAGTAGGAAAACGTGTGAGTTTTCAAATTTAGAACGCCGCCGTTCGAAAGTTGAATTTGTCGTCCCGGAAGCGCCGCCGAGCGGAAACGGCTTGCACCTTAAATAGTTCGGCACCTGACGCTGCTCCCATTATAATTATGCGTTTTCTATGGTTTAGGAACCACAGACTAGCAGTCTAGACGTTCGAAATTCGAATTTGAATATTTCACCAAGATGAACTGAATAATATATTGTTAAAATTATCTGTGGGTGGTCACGCTTGATAGAACTGGGTTTTCCGAGATCTTGGTTATGTGTGCGTCTCGTAGTATCCTCATAGATAGACGTTTCGGAGATCGTTTTACACTTCATCATCTGGCTAGTTTCTTAGCAATTCAAAAGATAACAATAAAAAAAATATATAAATTAAATGAAAGGAACATTAGATGGTTTGGACACATTGAAAGAATGAATGAAGAAAGAATGATAATAAATGTATATGTTAACAATATAAATGGAAAATATAAATGGCACAATCAAATATATCAAATATTGAAAGTCGGTCACGTGAGGAATGATGTATGAATGTAGAGGAACCAAGAGAAGTATGTCAGGACAGAACAGTGTGGCGGTACATTTTTTCTGGCTACCCCTCCGGGGAGACGGCGTTATGGTTTGTTAGTTAGTTAGTTTTAAAAAATATTGGTAAAATAAAAAAAAATACCGCTTTTCATTCCCGAACAAACAACAAATCATCACGCCGTTTCTCTGAAGGGGTAAGCAGAGAGAATAGACTGTCATTCTAATTGATACTGATACAAGTCTAGATTTCTCCACTCCATACAGCGTGTCTCACCCCGATTCTTTTAACTTTTAATATTAATTAATTTCCTTAAATATATATAATTAATTTCGTCGGGCCACGATTTCCTCGGTCTCCCATGATTCTGCAATCCATTCACATCGTTAAAGATAGCTTTCTTAACCATCGTTTCTTCATCCGTGCGTCCTATATGTCTAAATGTATGTATTGATATTTTCTTAATTTTGTTCATAATACTTTTTTCCGCTCTAAATTCCTTTCTTATATCACCATTAGAGATTCTGTCGTATATTGTTTTACCGCGCATATGTCTAAGGGATCTCATCTCTACCGCATTTATTCTACTCGCATTCTTCTTCTGCCAGTTCCATGCTTCACTCCCATACATAAATTAACAGTTTTTTTGTAAATATCAAAACGGCACTTCCTTAAAAACACGCTGCGTAGTACATTGTTTCAGCAATAATAAATATTAAATAAACTTTTTTATGAATAACGCAATGCTATCGTAAAAAATATATTATTACGCAATTGATTGTCGTAGAAGTTACCTTAGGACAACAACAGAGACAAGATATGTATTGTTCTATAGCAGTGGTCGGCAAACCATGGCTCACGAGCTAAAATCGGCTCTTTAACTACAAGAGTGCGACCCTTCCAGAAATGACGTGCTTTGAAATACATTTCTTAATTTAAATTTATTATAATATTTTCTTAAATTTAATAATTGAACGTAGCTGGACTCATCACGCCGTCTCTCCAAAGGGGTAAGCAGAAATAATGGCGCATTTAAAATATATGAAGATGTGCTCTTACCAAATATATAAAGGGGTCAACCTTAGACGTAGAAAACACTTTTTTCTTTTAGATTTAGTAATTTTAATTATATCTTCATATTGTGATTACCAATGTTAGCATAACATTACTAACAACCGCCATTTTACTAACATCCTATTTTATGTAGTTGTCACGATACAGGCCATGCCTAGTGTGACAACTACAGTTCATAAACTTTTTTTGGCAAATTATTGTTATAACATGTAAAATATATTAATACCAGAGGATGTGAAAAGTGAGCAGAACTTAAAAATAGAGAATAGAAATAAATAAATATGTAACCTTATATTCATATTTATGTAGTTTATTATTTTTGATAGTTAAATTGTTTTTATTAAAAAAATGTGTTATTAGGGTGGCCCTTAAAAACAAATATAAGTCTCACCCCCTACCCTAAAGGCCGTGCCACACTGTTTGAAACAAACTCTCCACAGGGGTGACCTTGGTGGAGAGCTGTGGAGCCCGCGGTTGGTGTAGCGTCCACACACTGTTGTAAACAAGCTATCCACACGTGGAATGCGTGTTTAAGCGCGCGTCCGTCCACAAAGTTTGTTGAAGGTCAAACGAATTTTGGTTTCAAACAAGTGTCTACACAATTTTAAATCGCCGGTGGAGACCGATGTGGAGAGCTTGTTTAAAACAGTGTGGCCCGCCTTTAATTCTCTTTCTTTAGAGGTAGTTAATAAATGGTATTTTTTTGTAATTTTAATTTAATAATAACACGTGCCTCAAAGTGGAGATTGGTGGAACGATGTATGACTGAATTTCAAATGCCGATATAAGAAAGTAATGTAGAGCGGAAGAAGGTATAATGTTATGAAAGGATCGCCGCGATGGTTCGGACATATGGAACACATGGATGGAGAAAGAATAGTTAAGAAAATATAGGTTAATGATGTAAACGGAGTACGGAGTCGAGGTCGACCGAACATGGCATGACCAAATCAACAAAATTTAAAAGGTTGGTCATGTAAGAAGTTGGAAGAATCGACATGCGTGTATGACTCACTGTATGGATGTGGAGGAAGCTAGAGAGGTGTATCATGATAGAGTATTGTGGCGGTCCATCCTTTCTGCCTACCCCTGCGGGGAAACTGCGCAATGGTTTGTTGTTGTTGTTGAGATATCTTCGATTTATGGTTTCGACTGTTTTAGGCAGCTCGCAGCCATCTTTTCTAAGCAGTATAAGAAGTGGAATTAAAGCAAAGGAATTTTTAATTAATTATTTTTCCTTATTTACAGTGAACTTCTAACAAAAAATAAATCATATTACAACATTAATTTTCAGCTGATATTTGTCTCTTTCGGCTTATGAGTTTGCCGACCACTGGTCTAGAATATTCCATTGTTTGTTCATTTGTTTTGTTTGCGTTTGAAGTTAATTCCAAGAAACTCCGCTAGAGCTTAGAGCCACGCAAAATCTCCCGAGATAAAGAGTTGATCTTGTTTACTGCGGATTCATGGTGACTGATGATACCAAAATAAGCCTCCACAGAGGTCAGTGCACCCATGGTCCACACTCCATACTCCTCCTTGAATGGTGTATGTCACGGTAACAATTATTATGCACTGTTACTATCAGAGCCATTCGTCCTTAGAAATTAGAAATATACACATTTAAAAAAATATATTTTGAGGTAAAGATATGTATGGAAGCGAAGCATGGAACTGGCAAAAGAAGGATGAAAGTAGAATAAATGCAGTAGGAATGAGATCTCTTAGACTTATGTGTGATACTCTGTGTATGATAGAGTGTCGAATGAAAATATAAGAAGTGAATGCGGTGCGATCGTATACAAGAATATAATAATTTTATGTAGGTAGCATGTTAACAGCGGATGGTAAAATATGTGAAGGTTATTTATGTATGTAAGAGGTGAAAGGGTTGGATGTAGGTGCCAAACTGATCGAAATGTCAGAAAGCTGTCTCTTGCACAATGGTGTTCTTGTACCGACCCTTATGTATGGAAGCGTAGCATGGAACTGGCGAAAGAAGGATGAAAGTAGAATAAATGCAGTAGAAATGAGATCTCTTAGACAAATGTGTGCATACTTTGTTAATGATAGAGTGTCGAATAAAAATATAAGAAGTGAATGCGGTGCGAATGATGGTATTATGAACCTAATAATGAAAGGATAAATAAGATGGTTTGGAAAGAATGAATAGTAAAAAATTATATGTTAGCGATGTAAATGGAACCAGAAATAGAGGAAGACCGAGGAAAACGTGGCACGATCAAACAAATCAAATATTAAATGTCGGCCACGTGAGGAGTCAGAGAAATCGTCGCGCGTGCATGATATGATGTATGAATGTAGAGGAATCGAGAGAAATATGTCAGGAAAGAAAAGTGCGGTAGTCCATTATTTCTGCCTACCCCTTCGGAAGTGACGGCGTGATGGTTAGTTAGTCACTATTACAAAGTCATCTACTTTCATACAGAGTATGGTGTACGCTCGTCCATTTTTCCGACATTTGATATATTTGATCGTGCCACGTTTTCCTCGGTCTTCCTCTATTAATAGTTCCATTTACATCGTTAACATATTTTTTTTTTACCATTCTTGTAACAGTATGTGGCGATTAATCTCCCGTATCTGTGAAAATGGCTGCATATTCAGTTATTTATGCTGATAAAAATAATAAAAATAAACCGTTTTTATAGTGTATTAATATGGATGAAAATTTTTGTTTTCTTGAAGTTTTATTATATTTCATAGGAATAACATGTTTCGTAATACTAAGGCATCATTAAATAATTATTTTGACCGCGATTAGTATCAAATATAATGTTATAACATTTCATAATTAGCAAGACGAAACGTGTCATTCACACAAATATAATAAAACTTCTAGAAAACAGACCTCTTATTCATCTTCATTATTTATGTTGAGTTATATAGGAACAATATCATTCTAAAAGTATTTTAGCGTAGAGATGATTAAGAGGAATCCAGTTTCAACTATTTAATCATCTTGTTTCCGCTTTTACATATAGTTTGGTATCACCTTTTATTCAATGAAACTATTTTTTAACTTCCCTAACATCATTTAAAATACAGGGTGACAATTGAGACCATATAATATATTATTTAATTTTAAAATGTCGCTTAAATAATGGTAGAATGCCCACTTTCTTGAAGTAATAATAATTTTTAACCATTATGTAAATATTTCTTTCATTATACAGAACTTCACTGTATATAAATTGTGAATATACAAATTGTTGCAGTCGAGTGAGGTTAAACTGTAAGCAAAATTGACGTTTTGATGACTTATACTAATAAACTGTCTTTCATCTTTCGAAAGCAATTTAAAACTGCACTGCAAACACTTAAAAACACAAATCGATTAACCATAACCTAAAAATAAACACTCTTACATAAAGTAAGTACTGAGTAAATAAATTAAAAAACCACTGCGCGAAAATAACGTCACCCGCCGGCCGTAAACAAAACAACCGCAAGTGTCACGGAGCGAACGCGGCGCCGATTTTCGAAAATGTGTCAAAATATGCGTGCGCGCGCAGCCGGCAATATGGCGGCGCGGTGACAGCTGGTCGGCCGGCCCGCCAAAAGCAGACTGACTCGGATTTTCCACGAGCTACAATTCCCACTGTAAATAAACACACTTGGGATAATGTCTAAGTTTATCACTGGAGAATTGATCGGACCCGTGTTCGGTTTGTCTATGGCGGCGTTAATAATCCGGAACGCTTTGTATCCAGCCACCGGTGCCCGACGAAACTACAATACTATAATTAAAATGTTAAAATAAAATCTATAACATTCGTTTGGAGAATTTTATTGCACAAAAATGAATACAAATACAACATTGAAACCGAATGAAAATCGGTAAAATTAATATATTGAATAAGATTGATATCTTAAATGCATTTAGAATGTACTGTGGAACCAGAAAGTCTGTCTCAATTGCTATGCAGGAAGAAGAACCACAGCACTGTTCTATCCTGGCATGCACTATATTCGCATCTACATCCTGGACACGTACGCGTGTTAATTTCTTCGACTTTAAACACGACCTCCTTTAATTACTTGCTAAATTAAGTGCTGTGTTTTGCCGTTGTTAACATGTAACATTGTCTCAGAGAAGCTCTAAAAAATCAGGAGTTTGTCAAAGAATTATGGAAAGAGCAATGTTGGGGTTCAGTATAGTGGACAGTGTGAGAAATACAACTATTAGAGCCAAAATAGGAGTCTCGGACATCATCTCAAGAGTGGCAGCGTTTGTCGCTCGCAGCTCTGACAATGGATGGACAAAACGCCTTCAATGCTTACTTTGTAGGGTGCAAATTCTGACCGACCTGAATCCCTGACACTAAAAGATTATTAAAACATGATAAAAGATGAAGACGAAGGCACGCGTTCGTCCCATCATGACGTATAGAATAGAAGTCAGAGCTGATACCAATAGAACTAAGAACCTTCTTAGAGTAGCAGAAATGCGAACCCTACGCTCCATCGCAGGCAAAACCCTCTAAGATCGGATGAGAAATGAAACGATAAGGTCTGTCTGTGGTGTTGAGGACATAGTGAGATGGGGAAGAAGCAGAAGGCGCTTTTGGAGAGACCACGTGGACCGCGTGGAAAATACAAGAATTGTAAAAATTGTTAAAGATGAAAACCCAAGCAGCAAGAGATTATCAGAAAGGCCGCCGAAAGGATGGAGAGATGGCTGGACATCATCATCTTAGGACAGCCCACCGCCACAAACAGGTTATACGACCTAAACTAAGAGGAATAAGAAGAAAAATAAGTTAAAGGATGACCAGTATTGAATAAAACAAGATGGAAAATCTAGACTAAAATCGAATAACCGCGTCGGCTGTAATAAAAGTGGATGGACCTCTCCTAATGGCCACTTTATGGATGCTGGAGTGGCTTACATCAATTAAGATATAAATACAATCCCCTTAATGCACAGTTCAGCGCGAAACCGGAAAAGGGTGGTAATTATTGCCTTTTAATTACGCCCAACCCTAAAAGCGGTGGTTGGTTTTATTGCGTCTTGAAGATTCCGATTTCGAAATGCCGATTAAGGGAAATCTAAGGCAACCATTGACCTAAACTGATAAATATGGCGAAACGTTTATATGTTTTTCTTGAATGTTACCAATATTTGTGGACAACTACTGGATTTCACCCATTGCGGGTTAATACTTTTTAAGGATTGATTGTATCTCAATAGAGACGAAGATGTAAATTGTTTTTTTGAAAACAGAATATGGTGGTCGAGGCGTTTACAGGACTTATGACCTGTCATTGGTTAGGTTAAGCGATCGATTTATGTTAACAACATTCCCCATTCCGCCATTCTTACAACCACCACGTCTGGCACATTTTTGGAAGATGTATATATACACATTTCACATTTATAGGTTTTCCTTCATTCTGGCCAATGCAAATGGTCGTTCACAATGGAGTACCGGTTCCAACCCTTTATGTAAAAATACAATAAAACTTTCAGAAAACGGACGTTTACAATCGTATAATTAATTAATTAATACGAATGAAAACGTCAGTTTTCTAGAAGTTTTATTATATTTTATGGGAATGACATGTTTCACCCTTCTAAGGCATTCAAATGTTACGAAATTTCAGCTTGTTGCTGTTTATAACTAACTAACTAACTCACCATCACGCCGGCTCCCCGAAGGGGTAGGCAGAAAGAATGGAATGCCACACTTTTCTTTCCTGACATATTTCTCTCGCTTCCTCAACATTCATACATCGTTTCATGCACGCGCGTCGATTTCTCTGACTCCACATATGACCGATATTCAATAATTGATTTATTTGATCGTGCCTCGTTTTCCTCGGTCTTCCTCTATTTCTAGTTCCATTTACATCGTTAACATAATTTTTTTTTACCATTATTTCTTCATTCTTTCAATATGTCCCAACCATCTTAATTATCCTTTCATTATTTTGTTCATAACACCATCATTCGCACCGCATTCACTTCTTATATTTTCATTCGACACTCTATCACACACAGAGTATCCGCCCCTTTTTCGAAGAGATCTAATTTCTACTGCATTTGTTCTACTTTCATCCTTCTTTTGCCAGTTCCATGCTTCGCTTCTCGACATAAGGGTCGGTAGAAGAACACCATTGTAAACTGCCATTCTAGCTTTTTTGGATAGGTTTTTGTTTGCGATGGCAACTTTAAGTGCACTATTCACTTTGTTGCCTGCCCCAACCGTTCTTTCAATATCCCTCTCCACTTGCCCATCTCTTTTTTGCTGTTTATATAGACTAGTAAATATTGATGTAGCTTTATACATTTTTAACAAATGATTATTCGAATAGGCTCAGAAATACTGAAGAATAAAACTTCTAGAAAACTCGTTAAATAATTAATACGTTTTCATTCGTATTAATTATTTAATATGTTTAGAAAGCATATGTAATGACGTAAACGGAACTAGAAATAGAGGAATACCGAACAAAACGTGGCACGATCAAATAAATCAAATATTGAAAGTCGGCCACGTGAGGAGTCGGAGAAATCGACGTGGGTGCATGAAACGATGTACGAATGTTGAGGAAGCGAAAAAAGTATGTCAGGAAAGAAAAGTGTTGAAGTCTATTCTTTCTGCAATCCCTTCGGGGAGACAGCGTGATGGTTAGTTAGTTGGTTAAAGTTTTATACCATTGCTCAAGAAACAATTAACATTTGAATGTAATTTTTTTATAATATTTTAAAATTTATTATTAACGATGAGTCTGCCTAAGAATTATCAAATGCTATGTGTGGTCTGTTTAATTGTATGGATGTGAAACGTGGACCTTAAAGGTCATCTCAATGAACTGACTGGAAGCATTTGAAATGTGGCTTCATCGCCGAATCCTCAGAATTCCCAGGATAGACATGGTTGCCAATACCGAAGTCCTAAGGCGAGCTAGAGTTGACAGGGAACTGTTTTCAACTATCAAATTTCGGAAAATTTCACATCTGGGTCATATACTGCGTGGGGAAAAGTACCACCTTCTCCAACTGATGTTGGAGGGGAAAGTTGAGGGACGCCGAGGGCCCGGTAGGAGACAGATGTCCTGGCTGCGAAACGCGAGGGAGTGGACCGGCATCCGAAGTGTGGAGGAGCTGTTCCGAGCGGCGCGGGACAGGGATAGGTTCGCCGAGGTTATCGCCAACGTTGGAGGGACCTGACAGGGCACTTGAAGAAGAAGAAGATTAACAATGAACTTACACAAAGAAATTTCAATAAACTGCATTAATATTTTAAATATTTAAGTGTTTTAATTAATAATAATGTTCTGGATAATAATACAGAACATGTCGAAACGAATGTTAGACCACTTGAGTTATTTATGTTTTTATTACGAAATCTTATTCACGTCTAATGGGCAGAGAGACCGCTGATGCTAACCAGAACCCTGCATCAATAAGAATATGATATGAAGATGTTTGATCATGTTACAATCATTAAGAAACGAGCCATTAGAGGATGATTGTGACGTGTCGTGTCGTGGAGTATCCAAGTGTCGTATTTACGAGTCAATAAACTGACAGCTGTTTCACCAGAAAATAAGGCAGAGAAAAAACTAACTAACTAACCATCACGCCATTTCCCCGGAGGGGTATGCAGAGAGAATGGATCGCTACAATTCTCTGTCCTGGCATACCTCTCGGGATTCCTCTACATTCATACATCGTACCATGCACGCACGTCGATTATTCCGACTTCGAATGTGGCCGCCTTTTAGTAATTGATTAATTTGGTCATGCCATGTTTTCCTCGGTCGTCCTCGGCTTCTTTTTCCACTCACGCTGGTTGTGTACAACTTTTTAACCATTCTTCTCTCATCCATTCGTTCCATATGTCCAAACCATCTCAGGGATCCTTTTTTAATTTTATCCATGATGCAGTCATCTGCCTTACATTTCTCTTTTAATTCATCGTTCGGTATTCTATCCTACAACGTTTTCCCGCACATTCTTCTTAGATATCTCATTTCTACGGCGTTTATCCTGCTTTCATCCTTCTTTTGCCAGCTCCAAGCTTCACTTTCATACATGAGGGTTGGCACTAGAACTCCGTTGTGTACTGCCATTTTTGCTTCAGTGGATATATTTCTATTTGCAGTAGTGACTTTGAGTGCGCCATTTATTTTATTCCCAGCATCAACCCTTCTTTTGATGTCTTTCTCTATTTTTCTAGTGCCAACCATTATGTATGAAAGTGAAGCTTGGAGCTGGCTAAAAAGGATGAATGTTGAATAAATGCCGTAGAAATGAGATCACGTGCGGGAAAACGACATATGAGAGAAAACCGACCGATGAAATTATAAAGAAATGTAAGTCAGATGATTGCACTATAAGTAAAATTAAAAAAAGGATCCCTGAGATGGTTTAGACATATGGAACGAATGGACGAGAGAAGAATGGTTAAAATGTTGTACACAAATAGTGTGAGTGGAAAGGGAAGCCGTGGAAGACCAAGGAAAGCATGGAATGAACAAATTAATCAAATGCTGAAAGGCGGCCACATTCGAAGTCGGAAAAATCGACGAGCGTGCATGTTACAATGTATGAATGTAGAGGAATTAGAGAGGTATATCAGGGCAGAGCAGTATGGCGATCAAATATTTTCTGCCTACCCCTACGGTGAAACGGTGTGATCGTTTGTTAGTTAGTTAGTTATATAATATTAGAAATTACACAATTGTTCAAGAAATAGTAGAATTAGTTTTTTTGTATACAAATACTTGTAGACAAATACTGGATTTTTACCCAATTGCGGTGTGATAATTGCGTAAAAGCCTTTCACATTGCATATATAAAGATTTTCTGCTTAATGCTTACAAATTATCTTAATAGATGCCGCTAGTGTAGATGGACCTACCAACAGTGAAGTTATTAAAAATATTAACATACATACAAGTTCCAAAAATTTGTCAGACGTGGTGTCGTAAGAAGGGCGGAATGGGGAATGTTTTCAAACATAAAGTGATCGCTTAACCCAACTTATGACAGGTCATAAGTCCTGTAAACGCCTCGACTACCATATTCTGTTACCAAATAATTTACATCTTCGTCTCTATTGAGATACAATGTATCTGTTTAGTTAAATATTTTATTTAACTAGTAAGTGAAGAATATTGAAATTACTATTTTACAGTAAGATTCGTCACCCTATTCAAGATAGTACAATTAGGTTAAACAATAATCTATTCCGGAAGAATCAATACATCACTAGAAACAAAAATACGAGAGTTCATAAATCACGAAAGTTTTTGTCTGGGAGAAGACAGATTATGTCTACCCGGACCCAACTGGGGTAACGAGTGACATTAGGCGATAAATGACAGTTTGAGAACGTGTCAAATAAGGAACCAATCATTAATATTGATTGTCCCACTGACACTGTCTCACCAATTCCTGGGACCATTAACAGCAAACGTCACACTTATGGGATACACAGAGTAGTATTTTTAAAGAAGACATCACTAACAAATGATAACATATTCAATGTTCTTTGAACAATGATGTAAAACTCCATATCAAAATATAAATAAGCAAAAATCGGATATCGTCAAGGAAGAGTGCTAGAAAAAACTAACTGAAAGGGTTGGCAGAAAGAATGGACTGTCACACTTTAACCGATGCGGCACTCCATCCTTCTCTTTTCGCCCCGCGGGAGACGCGGTGAGATGGGTTGCGAACCTCATCGCCACCAATAGGCCTCTCCCGCGCATACTTCGATCTTCCAACATCCACAAAATAAATCTTAAACAAAAAATATGAAATACAATTATATGAAATAAAATAACAAAATAAAAACAGTTTAACACAAAATGTTCTTTTTAGATGGTGCACGTATTGTCTATTATATGATTTAATTAATGTTCCACGTGTCCAACTTTTTTTAATAAGCAATAATTAGGCACTTAAAACCAACCAACACCAGCAAGAACTTTAAAATAATATTGAAGAAATTTTTAAAATTGTCATTGGAACAATTAAAAAAATTATTTTTCACCTGTCAAAATTCTTTATATAAACGAAAAAACTTGTATAATTTTGACATCAAAACAGTACAAACGTATTATGTGTCACAATTAACTATTATAAAGTGCGGCAACAATGAAATTGAGCAAAACAATTCACTTATACACGAAATTTCTCCAAATTTACGGGAGCACCACATCAACCAAACCAAATTTTTCAAAATCAGAACCAGAGTGCGAGAATATTTTGAATATATTAGAGCGAGAGAGGAATACTTCCATTTTCTTCGTAATTTGAAATGCACACTATGCGCATGCCCGATGATGTTTCTAGATTATTTTAAAAACATCTGATTATTGTTGTATGACAGTAGTGTAGAAAACAAAAAAACAAAAGGGGAACAATTTGGTATTGTTAATTGTGAACATTTAAACGTGTGTGAAAAAATATATATTTAAAGTTACATAGGAAAACATAATTAATAATTAGATTCCTCCTTTTACTCCTTTGTCCTTAAATACTCCCTCTACATTTAATCTCCTAAGCTCCCATTGCCAATCAAATGCTAATTAATCATTTATTAATTTCTATTTTGTCTTTTCAATTGTACGTTTATTCTAAATTCCATTATTTTTATATTATCGTCATGTACGAGTATTATTATTATTTAATATTATTTATTAGTTTTTACTGTTAAAAAAATTATTATTAGTACTTACAACAAATAGCCCAGGTTAATTTTTACTTTTAAAATCGAATTTTAAATGCGTTTTTATATAAGTCTTTCTTTGTTTAGTTTTTATAATATTTTTACACCTGAAGATGGAGGTATCCTCCGAAATATAATATGTCGTGTTTTTTAAATATTTTTAAAAATATTTTGTGGATTATCAAAGTTATTTTCATTTTCCTAAGTATAAAGAAAATTCGTTATTATTATTATGATTAAATACTTAATATAAACGAGAATATCACATGATGTCTTGTTCAAACATTTTGGATTGTATTATGCATATTATTTATGATGTATTTTCAAAGAGAAATACATCTATCTATCTATTTATCTATCTTCTATATAAATAAAAGGCAGTTTCTATCTGTGTGTGGACTGATTCCGGGGTTATTCCTGAGCAGATCGTTTTCAAATTGATACACTTCCTTAATAGATAGACATAGGTGGTCATAGGCATATTTTTGTTATTAATCGAGCTCTAATTAACTTTGTAAATTTATAAATTTTCGTAGTGCGAGCGAGTATAGACCTTCATGTTCGTATCACCTGAGTATCGATCTTTAGAGTCTATATTCGCTTGGCGTTATAAGATGCAAATTAGTGGCTTTTTTGACTCTTTGCGTGGTCAGATATGAAATTAGTCGCTCTTTTGAACTGAAAAATATACGCACGAATAGGGATGGGCAAAACGACTCATCTCAGGGATCTGATCTTTTTAAAGTGAGCGGACTCTTTTTAACGATCCACGGTTCACCATTTTGAGTCGTTCAAAGTTTGAAATTATTTTAGTGACCTTTTTTTTTTTGCTCCTCGACCAAAAAAGTTGATTTCGGTAAAAAAAAAAAAATTCACCAGGATAAATTTTTTGTCGGTAAGCTAAAAAAAATTCACAACGACAAACAACTTTTTTGACAAACGACTCGATAATTATCAAGAAGAATCGGCTCACTTTACTGAGCGGAACCATTCAGCTCAGATCCCTTAAAAATAGTCGACTCTTTTGCAATAATATACGATTCACCGGAATTTTAACAAGAGTAAACTACGAAGTCGTCTTATTGATGAGAACCTGGAATTGTGCCTAAAATTAAGAATAACAACAAACAAACATGCATCAGGCCCATAATAACATACGGAATCAAAGCAAGAGCAGACACTGTCAGAACCAGACTGCGACCTATTGTGGAGAGAACCGTTAGAGATAGGATATCCAACGAATAAATTCGCAAATCCTGCAACATTGAAGACATAGTGAGATGGAGTAGGCAGAGACATCGAGAGAATGGATCCAGCAAGAATTCCTAATATCGTGATGCAAGAGACTCCAGAGGGCCGTCGACCACCAGGATGACCACCAAAGAGATGGAGAGAAGGCTGGTCGCCTTCATCACAGGAAGAAGTATGAAATAATGTTTTATTCAGTGTACCCGTAATTGAATGAAGTGCAAAAATTATAATAAAGGTTATCTAAATCAATAAACATATTGCTCAGATCCCTTAAAAATAGTCGACTCTTTTGAAATAATATACGATTCACCGGAATTTTAACAAGAGTAAACTACGAAGTCGTCTTATTGATGAGAACCTGGAATTGTGCCTAAAATTAAGAATAACAACAAACAAACATGCATCAGGCCCCTAATAACATACGGAATCAAAGCAAGAGCAGACACTGTCAGAACCAGACTGCGACCTATTTGTGGGGAGAACCGTTAGAGATAGGATACCCAACGAATAAATTCGCAAATCCTGCAACATTGAAGACATAGTGAGATGGAGTAGGCAGAGACATCGAGAGAATGGATCCAGCAAGAATTCCTAATATCGTGATGCAAGAGACTCCAGAGGGCAATCGACCACCAGGATGACCACCAAAGAGATGGAGAGAAGGCTGGTCGCCTTCATCACAGGAAGAAGTATGAAATAATGGTTTATTCAGTGTACCCGTAATTGAAAGAAGTGCAAAAATTATAATAAAGGTTATCTAAATCAATAAACATATTTGGCTCTCAATTTTTTTTTAAATCGTTGTAAAGTACGCATTTGGCTCTTTGGCTAATAAGTTTGCCGACCCCCCTGACCTAGCGGATCATTGAGCTGCCGCTCTTTTTTTTATGGATCATCGCTCACCCGCTCACCAAAAAGATTCGAATCTTTGAGTCGACTCGTGAGCGGATCGCACATCCCTATCTCTGATCTGTCATTGCGTCGCAGCGCAGTGTTTTGTTAGTAAAATATTTATATTTCTAATTCATATATATCTTCAGTTTATTCTATTTTGCCGTTGAAATGAATACAGATTATATTTCCGCATTACATATTTCAAAGTTGTTGTTTCAAATTATATCGAATAGAAATGAAATTATGTATCGTTATACTTACGTATTATTTTAGGTTATGTTATGACTCTACATGGAAAAACGTTAAATTCTAAGTAACAATTCTATGAATTGGTATAATCTATTTTAATAATGTAATGTAAAATTGTTCTGGCAGGGCGATAACCTATATCTTTTGGATTAGACGATTATACTTCGATTTACTTCAGCTGTTTTAGTTTTTCTCTGAAAAAAAAATGCTGTGATAGGTAAACATATCCTTACATACAGCATTAGCTGCCTCAGTTGGAAAAATCCAGTAATATAACATTTCCAAATGGTCTGATGTTCCCACGCTAATCTTACAATGATCGATCAAGAGCCTCGAGTGCTTTTTTTTTTAATATACTGCTCATTTTAATATAATTATTTAATTTTTGCAGAGATGCCGACGCAAAGGATGATACCGGGAAAGACTCTTTGAGATAGGGTGAGGAACACGGCTATCCACGATATCTCCAAGGTGGAAGATGTCGTGAGATGGGGCACGCAACGCAAGATACTGGCATAGATGGATCCCACACCTCGATATGTGCAAGATAGACTGTTATATTTATGAACTAATTTTGAAATGGTATGTACAGGTTGGATTAATTGGTTTAATTGAATACAGATTATATTTCCGCATTACATATTTCAAAGTTGTAGTTTTAAATTATATCGAATAGAAATGAAATTATATATCGTTTTACTTACGTATTATTTTAGGTTATGTTATGACTCTACATGGAAAAACGTTAAATTCTAAGTAACAATTCTATGAATTGGTATAATCTATTTTAATAATGTTATTTTAATGTAAAATTGTTCTGGCAGGGCGATAACCTATATCTTTTGGATTAGACGATTTACTTCAGCTGTTTTAGTTTTTCTCTGAAAAAAAAATGCTGTGATAGGTAAACATATCCTTACATACAGCATTAGCTGCCTCAGTTGGAAAAATCCAGTAATATAACATTTCCAAATGGTCTGATGTTCCCACGCCAATCTTACAATGATCGATCAAGAGCCTCGAGTGCTTTTTTTTTTTTATATACTGCTCATTTTAATATAATTATTTGATTTTTGCAGAGATGCCGACGCTAAGGATGATACCAGGAAAGACTCTTTGAGATAGGGTGAGGAACACGGCTATCCACGATATCTCCAAGGTGGAAGATGTCGTGAGATGGGGCACGCAACGCAAGATACTGGCATGTACGGATCCCACACCTCGATATGTGCAAGACAGATTGTTATATTTATGAACTAATTTTGAAATGGTATGTACAGGTTGGATTAATTGGTTTAATTGAATACAGATTATATTTCCGCATTACATATTTCAAAGTTGTAGTTTAAAATTATATCTTTTGGGTTAGACGATTTACTTCAGCTGTTTTAGTTTTTCTCTGAAAAAAAAAATGCTGTGATAGGTAAACATATCCTTACATACAGCATTAGCTGTCTCAGTTGGAAAAATCCAGTAATATTAAATCCAGTAATATCCAGTAAGTTGTTTCTCTAAACATTGTATTTCTAAGAGCATTATTATGACCTTGAATGGTATATGTATGAATGTTTTATGCAAATGTGATATAGTATATTTTTGTTTTTTTAATTTCACTTAAAATATTAAGGAAAAAATTAAGACTGGACGTTACAAAAATGGTTTAAAAATAAAGCTGAAAAAGATAAATATTAACTTTTTTTGGGTGGCATCTTTAGGGTAACGTTTTAACTACACTTTATTATTAAATCATAACGCGCTTTTGCACAGCTATGTTTAAGACCAATTGGCATCAAAAACTCATTTCAGACTTTTTGTAAACTTGCCACCTTGGTAATGCCCAGCCTTCAATTGTTCAATTCACATTAGTATTATTCAAGTTCACAGCAAGTTCGCTTGGATTAAACAAATGTTTTAAAGATATGAACTGAATTAGGATACACACATTCTTACACCTATACACATGTCATTTTATCCAATAAAATAATTGATATTGAACTTTAATTGTATTTCTTTAATATATATTGGGTGTACGAGTATTTATATACTCTAATATAGCAATAGCGAAGCGTTGCCGGGTCAGCTAGTTTGAAATAAAAGACATTTTTTCATAAAGAATTATACTGTAAAAATCCGCTTTCTTCTCAAAGCTTGGAAAATTGATTCGGAAAAAATGGTAATACACCTTTCTTCGAGTGAAATTAAATTCCCTAAAACTTTTTTATTGCAGAACTTTGGTCGTTTCACTTTTTTATGGGAGTTCTCAAATTCAATTTTGGTCACTCACATCACGTGACTATTATCTAATCACATATCGTGGGCTCTATATTAAACTAATTATATAACTAACTAACCGTTTCCCCGGAGGGGTAGGCAGAGAGGACGGATCGCCACATTGTTCTATCCTGGCATAATTCTCGCACCTCTTCACATCGTGACATGCACGCTCGTCGACTATTCGTACTTCGAACCTGGCCATCTGTCAGTAAATGATTAATTTGGTCATGCCATGTGTTCTTTGACCTTCCTCGACATCTTTTCCCGTTCACACTACTTGTATATATATATCTTTTTAAGTATTCTTCCCTTATCCATTCGTTCTAGAGTCCAAACCATCTAAGTGATCCTTACATCATTTTAATTATCACGCATTCATCCACCTTACATTCCTTCCTTACTTCATCATTAGATATTCTATCATACATTGTTTTTTCGCACATTCTTCTTAGTGACCTCATTTCTACGGCATTTATCCTACTTTCATCCTTCTTCTTCCAACTCCAAGCTTCACTTCCATACATAAGGGTCCATACATAACTTAATTGTGCACTGGCATCTTTGCTTCAGTCGATATATTTCTATTTGCGGTAGTGACTTTGAGTGCACCATTTATTTTGTTTATTTATAATCAACCCTTCTTCCGATATCTTTCTCCATTCTTCCATCTCTTGTAAACATACTTCCCAGATAAACAAATTATATATATTAAATATAGGTAACTCGAAATTTGGGCGTTATGAGTTGTTTGCCATATATGAATGGACTTTTCTACCAAAAGGCTTTGGAATACTATTAATATGTATATTTAAATATCAAATTTTTGAAGCAATTTCATGATTAGGTCTCCTCCATTCGCTTTCATGCTTGTCTCCCAAACAGATTGCATTCAGGTTATGCCGAAGTGTCAGTTCAGGTCATCCTTCCATCGTAGTTGCGGTTCATGGTCTCCAGATCAGCAGTCTTCTTGTCTACTTTTCGTCCGAGCTTCTAGCTACGTGACCTGCCCATTGCCACTTAAGAGTCGCTACCCGGTGGATGATGTCAGTGACCTTTGTTTTTTCTCTCACCGTATCGTTTCTGACTCTGTCTCTAACCTATTCCTAACATGGCTCTTTGGGTCACTCGTATTTTCTTGGCATTCTGTTTGAACAATGTTACAGTTTTAATGCTATGAGTATCAACCATTTGATATTAGTAAAAACAATCTATTTGTGGAAGAATTCACGATCGAAGCAAGACGCCTAACTGTAATTTAACGAACTGGGCTAAAAGCGTTATTTTTACACCCCCTCCCTGTTTCGTCACGTGACAAATGACGTCATAAATTTTCTCTTTCCCGCCTTTTTTGCTTGGAATGTCGCAACGGGAATAGAAACGTCAGCCAGGGACAGTGCACCATAGATAAAAATATATCTCCAGAGGTAGCTACTCGGGTGTCTACCGTCTATGAATCATGGACTTTTTATAATGATTGTACGCAAATATTTTTAGTAGGGATGGTTTTGTAATCTAGGTAGTTCTAAAGATAATAATTATAACATTTTGAATGTATACAAATACTTGTAGACGAATACTGGATTTTACCCATTGCGGGTTATCATTTTTAAGGATAAATTGATTCTAATAGAGACGAAGATGCAAATTGAAACAGAATATGGTGGTCGAGGCGTTTACAGGAATTATGAACTGTCATTGGTTGGGTTAAGCGCACGCTTTATGTAACACAACATTCCCCATTCCGCCCTTCTTACGACCACCACGCCTGACAAATATTTTGAAGATGTATATATGCTACAATGTAGGAATACACTTTACATTTTTTAGTTCAATCTACACTAGCGCCATCTATTAAGATTGTGTAAGCATTAAGCAGAAGGTCTTTATTAACGCAATGTGAAAGGCTACCGCCATTAACATACATTGCTAGATAACGCCTGGAGATGTCTCTGGAATTTTTAACTTTGACCAGTTTTTAAAAAAAAATTGGGTTATCATTTTTAAGGATTAATTGGATCTCAATAGAGACTTAGATATACAGGTATATAATAATAATATGAGAGATAGATCGCCCAAAGAACGCATAAGGAAAATATAAATCGAACTACATAACCTACTTGCATCAGGTAATATAAATTACGAAAGCAAGTAAACAGCTGAATACGATTGCTTCATTTTTCATATAAATGAACCAACTTACGGATTCAAAGCATGAGCAGACACTGCCAGAACCAAACATTTCCCAATAGTACCAGAAATGAGAATATTGAGACCTATCGTGGGGAGAACCCTTAGAGACAGGATTCCCAATGAAGAAATTCGCAGATCCTGCAAAATTGAAGACATTATGAGATGGAATCGGCAGAGAAGACGGGGAAGGAGGGACCACATCGAGAGGATGGATCCAGTGAGGATTCCTAAGATTTTGATGCACGAGACTCCAGAGGACTGTCAACCACCAAAGAGATAGAGAGAAGGCTGGTCATATTCATCCCAAAAAGAAAGTTGATATCTTGCATAGACAGATCTACAATAAAAATAAATAAATAATAATAATAAACCAAATTTAATGAGGCAGATACTTCTTATATTGGGATATTTGTTTTTTGCCCCATAATATTATTGTTAGCAATGTATAGGGTGTTTTTTTAGAGGTTTGGTTTTTAAACTGGCAACATTGATTCTACAGACTGTCAATTCGACAGTTGACATTTGATTTGTAGTCAGTACGCTTTGCCATTTTACTATTAATAGACTGACTTTACCACGAAGGTCGTCAGTTGTTAATGACTATGTGAGGCGAAACATATTATTCCCATAAAACTTATAACAAGACATTTTCTACTGCTTCTACTTGGATCAATCTTTTTGCTCTGTCATTTCTTTTCCTTTTCCAGCGTCAAGTTCCTTCTCGAGGACCAGAAAGCCTATTGTATTTTCATTTCTTTAACGTACCATATTTTCCTCGGTCTTCCTCTATTTTTTGTTCCATTTACATTGTAAACGTATTCTTTCTGTACCATTCCTTCTTTATTCATTATTTGAACGGTCCAAACCATTTTACCCTTTCAATAATTTTTCGTGATATTTCCATTCGTACTGCATTCACTTAGTACCATCATATACAGATTTATAACACATTCGTCTAAGAGATTTTAATTCTTTTGCCAATTCTATACTTCGCTTCCATACATAAGGGTCGGCAAAAGAATACCATTAAACAATACATATTAAAATTCATATTCAGTTAGAATAAATATATATTTTTAATTAATGGTGAATTTGGATTCTTTAAACATCAAATTTTCTTTGATACCATAAAATATAATATTATTATAACTTCAGATACCGACACTTTTAAATCGACACCAAACGATCTATCGAAATAAAAAATAACCAATAAATTTAGTCGAGATTTAAACCATTTACTCCACATACTCTGTCAACAGATGGCAGTAAATCACGGGATTTGAATAATCTTATGAAAAATGTGTTTGTTCCTATGGAAGACTCCAGAAAAGCGAGAGAAAAAATGGTTTACAAATGTAAATTTCGCATATTTATCATTCCCAGCGCCGTTTTGTGGCCGAAAAAAGCAGTTATGAATATAACGCCTCCGAAAAGTGTCATTAATTTCGTATTTTGTGTGTTTCCCGCGTTTTTTCGCTTAATGTAAAGTCATTTTTGCGAGTTGTGTACTCGAATCGATGTCGTACACGTGTCTGAATAGTGCACGGGGTGAAAAGTGGACAAAATGTGATAGAAAAACACAACTTTCCCGAATTTATGATGCCCCTTACTTACTGATTACTCACGGATTTACTGATTCCAATGAATGGAGATTTTTTTATATCACTTTGTAGTTGAAACTCACTAACTAACCATCACGCCATTTTCCCGGAGGTGTAGGCAGAGAGGATGGATCGCCACAATGCTCTGTCCTGGCATACCTCTCAGGATTCCTCTACATTCATACATCGTACCACGCACATCGATTATTCCGACTTCTAATGTGACCGCCTTTTAGTAATTGATTAATTTGGTCATATCATATTTTCCTCGGACGTCCTCGGCTTCTTTTTCCACTCACGCTGCTTGTGTACAACTTTTTAACCATTCTACTCTCATCCATTCGTTCCATATGTCCAAACCATCTCAGGGATCCTTTTTTAATTTTATCCATGATGCAGTCATCTGCCTATCATTTCTTTCTTATTTCATAGTGCTGGGAATAAAATAAATGGCGCACTCAAAGTCATTAATGCAAATAGAAATATATCCACAGAAGCAAAGATGGCAGTACAAAATGGAGTTCTAGTGCCAACCCTCATGTATGGAAGTGAAGCTTGGAGCTGGCAAAAAAGGATGAAAGCAGGATAAACGCCGTAGAAATGAGATCACTAAGAAGAATGTGCGGGATAACGTTGTATGATAGAATACCGAACGATGAAATAAGAAAGAAATGTATTGTAGTTGTGCTTCGCTTTATAAGGATCCTGGATAGGCCATGGAGTAAACTGGATAGGTCATAACATCAGGCATCCGGGCCTGTTTATTACCATTAGTATTAGTTGAGAGGAGAAAGTGTAGAGATACCTCAAGGACGCCTATAGGGACCAGTTAATTAGATACAAGCTCTGTAACAAATACACAGAGATATACTTGTTAGAAACAGGACTAAGTGGAGTGAGTAGGGTTTGGTTCACGCCAATTCCCAGGATTGTAACCAAGAAGAAAACAGTTCTTAAATCCACAGAAGAAGGGGATGTCTTCAAAAGAGATCTTTACATTCAAAATGAATGCAGCGCGTCTTTTGAAAAGAGGGTTCCATTAAATATACAGAAAAAAGAACTTGTGTTGTCTCTTGGGACATCTTGGTTCGAATGTTAGGATAATGAAATAGATGTGTTATAGAATAACCAAAAAAGAAAACACCGACCGGTTTCGATACTAAACCTAGTTTTGTCAAGAATTCATGCTTCTTTATTTAAAAGACTGACACCAAGATTTTTGAAATCAATGTAATCAGAGTTAATTATACAATCTCTAATGTGAGAAGAAATCATCTCATTATGATGAAGAAGGAATCTGGTTAAATCTGAATTAAAAGCGGTGGAGAAGTGGTTTCTACATGGTTATGTAAGTTAATTAAACAGTGGTTGGAGGAGGGATATACGCCGCTAGACTAGAAGAGAACAGTTATTATGCCTCTTTACAAAGATAAAGGATAGCGTATGGAATGTGGAAACCACAGAGATATTAATCTTTTGAGTGTCATATAGAAATAATGAATGAAGAAAGAATGGTAAAAAAAATATATGTTCACGATGTAAATGGAACTAGAAATAGAGGAAGACCGAGGAAAACGTGGCACGGTAAAATAAATCAAATATTGAATGTCGGCCATGTGAGGAGTCAGAGATATCGACGCGCGTGCATGACACGATGTATGCATGTTGAGGAAGCGAGAAAAATATGTCAGGAAAGAAAAGTGTGGCAGTTCATTCTTTCTGCCTACCCCTTCGGGGAGACGGCGTGATGGTTAGTTAGTTTTAGGAATCTGGTCGTGTCCAGGCTTGAACCCAAGTCCCATTGATCAGGAGACAAGCATTCTATCCCCTAGATCACCACTCGGTTCGCTTCAAAAGGTAGAGGTTGGAAAAACTCCATTGTGAACAGCCAATTTTGATTTTATTGACAAACTTTTCTTACCAATCGCTAATTATAATGTCAAATTATGTGCAGTTATAAAACGTATGAATTTTCACGAAACCTGTAAAAATAATTTTTCTTACCTGTAAAGTTGTTTTCCCGCTTTCCTGCCATTTGATAAGATGCTCCCCTTTCAAGGACCAGCCTGGAGCGTAACTAATACCAGGAACATCCTGTCTTTCCTGCACTCCTGTTATACAAATTCTTTTTGTATCAGGAGCAAACGTTTTTGAGGGGGTAATATTTTTTGTAACGCACACTACACCAGCGTTCACATCACTACAATAACTAGACACTTCACTTTCATCTTGTACAAAATTCATTAAACTACCAGGAGTGCATCTTTGAGTGGATCGCTTCGGACTGAATTGAAATATTTTACTAATATTCTTTGGTTGGTCTTGTGCGTTTTTATCTATTAGTTCTGAAGCCCTTATGAAGTTAAGGACACCCTTGCTTCCCGTGAAATTGAAAAGCTTTTTTTTCGGACTCTCTTGTAGATTCTGTACTCCTGGTTGTTTCGTCTTCGAAGTGCTTGGTCTGGAGTCATGACCGGCTTCTAGAACAGAGTCGGGAGAGTCTAATTCGTCTTCTACGCTTCTTTTGAAGTCTTCTGCGTCATCCTGTTCTTCTGCAGGTTCTGATTTTAGTTCCTTTTTAGCTTCTTGGGCGAGGAATTGTTGTGTCCTTTGAACGAAAGGTGTCGCTTTCAGATAGAACTCATTGGCTTCTGATATTCTTAGGTGTGAAGGTATCGTGCTCCTTGTTTTGATGTATTTCTTTTCCATGTATTTGCGTGCCATTTAAAAACCAATTCACTTTTCATATTAATGCTTAAAATGTAATTTTAAGTTTATATTATTTATTGTTTCTAGAACAGTCTGGAAGAACAAGCACATTTATAAAACATGCGTGCGACCTATCCTGACGTACGCTGTAGAGACGCGGTCTGACACTGTGCGAACCATGGGACTACTAAGAACATCGGAGATGAAGGTCCTAAGATCAATTACTGGAAAAACTCTCCGAGATCGTGTCCCCAACGTAGACATAAGAAAAACTTGCGAAATAGAGGATATCGTTCAGTGGAGTAGATCCAGAAGAAGATACTGGAGGGACCATGTAGCCCGAATGGATGGTGACAGACTTGCATATGTAGCCGTTTATGAAATCCCCTCCGGACACCGCCCACCTGGAAGACCGCCTAAGAGATGGAAGGACAGCTGGATCTCATCATCCGACGAGATATGATTTCTGTGTCACAGATCGTCAGATATATTAAAAGCAGAAGAAGAAGAATAAGAACAATAATGTAAAACTTAGACAACAAGCTTCAATTAAAAAATATCATTATAAGATAATCCATTGTTTTGTCGGAAACACTTTGATATTTCAACATTATTAACTGTTTTAAAAAAAAACTTTGTTATAAACATCACAATTGATTATAACATTTTGAATGTATACAAATACTTGTAGACAAATACTGGATTTTACCCATTGCGGGTTAATCATTTTTAAGGATTAATTGTATCTCAATATAGACGAAGATGCAAATTGTTTTTTGGAAATAGAATATGGTGGTCGAGGCGCTTACAGGACTTATGAACTTATTGGTTGGGTTAAGCGATCGCTTTATGTTAACAACATTCCCCATTCCGCCCTTATTTTGTCACGACAGCTGTTTCGCTAACCGTTGTTAGCATCGTCAGGTCTTACAATCAACATTTTTTTTATTCTCATTAATATTATAAACCAGATTTTTTTTCAATTTTAACGTCAATCAGTTGATTGTAAGACCTGACGCTGCCAACATCGGTTAGCGAACTAGCTGTCGCGACAAATATAATCAATTGTGGTATTTATAACAAAGCTTTTATTTATTAATTAAACAGTTAATAATAATATTATTATAATTTTTGTAATGCGATAAGTGAAATGATTGTTTTTTTTGTAGAATGGTTTAAAACTCCATATTTAATAAATAATACGAAAGAAAAAGTCTGTTTTCTATAAGTTATATTATATTGTATGGGAATGACACGCTTCGCCTTACTGAGGCATTATCCAAATTTTAAAAATGCCTTTGCAATGCGAAATGTGTGGAATTCCATAGTAATATACTTTAATTATTTAACATGGATTAGAGAAAGACATTAATCTCATTACTAAGGTATAATCAAATGCTATTATCACTTGACAATGCCCTAGCAGGACAGAACTAGAAATAGTGGGAGACCGAGGAAAATGTGGCACGATCAAATTAATCAAATATTTAGTGTCGGCCATTTTAGTGGTCGAAGAAATCGACGTGCGTGATGTATAAATGTGGAGGAAGCGAAAGAGATGCCAGGAAAGAACAGTGTGGCGGTCCATTATTTCTGCCTACCCCTTCGTGATGGTTGGTAAGTTAGCTCTTTAAAATTTTTGAATGTATAGAAATACTTGTAAACAAATACTGGATTTTACCCATTGCGGGTTAATAATTTTTTAAAGGGTTAATTGTATCTCAATAGAGACAAAGATGTAAATTGTTTTCTGGTAACAGAATATGGTGGTCGAGGCGCTTACAGGACTTATGACCCGTCATTGGTTGGGTTAAGCGATCGCTTTATGTTAACAACATTCCCCATTCCGCCCGTCTTACGACCACCACGTCTGACAAATTTTTGGAACTTGTATATATGCTAATATGTTTAAATAATTTCAGATTTTTAGGTCCATCTACACTAGCGCCATCTATTCAGATTATTTATAAGCATTAAGCAGAAAATCTTCATTAATGCAAATTAATGAGAATCAAAACTTCGTTGTTTTAAATAAATTAATGCCTGATGTGTAATGCCTTAAAATAAAAATCTTCCATTAGAACAAAATATAATTATTAATTTAAAACAGAATCATGAAAAATAATTGCGAAAAAAATCTTCGTAGAAACGAAATCTTTTCAATTTGATTTCAATTCCCTTTACCAAAAAGGTCATCTTTTCCATTTTGAATGCACCCTAAATGTACTTTATCCACGATTGATTAGTTCCAAAAACGTACCCTCATATTTATATTCCTCCTGCAAGGTGCCCCGAGGGTACATAGGGGATGCAATAAAGATTTTTCCGAATTCAGGTGATGCTGCAAGAGTTTCCACCCCCGCCCTTAACTTATAGAGGGATGAAAACGTCGTGTGTAATTAGCGGGAATTGCGACAAGTTATAAGGGATGAATTGAACGGAAATAAGTTATATCGATTTTTTGTTAGGCGGTCTTTGAGCACCAGAAGTATGTATACAAGGCATGGAAGAGGGGAGAGATATATTATTTTACATATTACATGCATGTATTTCTTAACAGTTGCAATCTTAATATTAAAACTTAACTACCTAACTAACAATCAAGCCGTCTCCGAAAGGGTAGATAGAAAAGATGGACTGCTACTCTGTTCTTTACAGACATACTTTTCTCGATTCCTCTAGATTCATACATCGTGTCATGCACGCACGTCGATTTTTACGACTCCTCACGTGACTAACATCTAATATTTGATTTATTTGATCATGCCACGTTTTCCTTGATGTTCCTTTATTTGTTCAGGGGACAAATACTCTTGACTTTAGAAAGTATCTTGTCTTACTAATGTCGAACCATCTCTTATGCGTTCCTGGTATTATGTTGTATGTGTATAATATTTTACTTGTACTCAATAGATGCCGTAAACATTTATACTGTTTTTAATGTTTTTTGAGTAAATAAACTGATTTAACGAATTTTTATGAATTAAAACACTGTTTTTTCCACATTGAGTTTATTTTTCTCGACATGTTTCGTACACCTTCATCATATTGCTCTTAAACTATTGATTTAGTAGAGAGACAGTTTATATCTCGATAAAGGTGTAAGCTTTCGAAACATGTCGAGAAAAATAAACTCAAAAGTGGAAAAAACGGTTTTTTAATTCATAAAAATTCGTCATTACGGAATTCCACAATGATAACGCCTTAAGTTTATCTAAACTGATTTGATTTGATTTATATTTCCGTTTACATCGTTGACATATACTTTCTTTACCATTCTTTCTTCAATCATTACTTCCATATGCCCAAACTATCTTAATGATCCTTTCATTATTTAGTTTATAACACTTTTATTCGCGCTGCATTCACATCTTATATTTGAATTGACACTCTCTTATACAGATTTACAACACACAAACCTATGACATAATTCATGAATGTTTAAGAAGCGATAGAAGTATGTCAGGAAAGAAAAGTATGGCAGTCAATTATTTCTGCCTATCCCTTCCCTGATGGTTAGTTAGTTAATTAGGAAAAAGACGGTTTAATTCGTATTAAAAATATCTGTTTGAAAACAATAAGTTTTAATTTTATTTAGCTAAGCAATTAATTATACTTTCAGGGACATCTTCCGGGAAATATCCATGAGTAATTCCTTCTAAGAAAACAGTGGCGACTTCTATTTTCATGCCTCTCGCTTGTCACCTGTCAAGGGTGATAGATAACACTCCAACATCTGGTTAACTTCAATCATTAATATTATAAAAGTTAAACAAGGATGCAAGCATTCGCTCTCAGTGACATATACATATATATTCTGCTCCGACAATAACAACAAACCATCACGCCATTATCCAGAAAGGTAAGGCAGAGAGAATCTATCTACATATATAAACTATTCTTATAAACTATCCACACTTAGATGCATGTGTGATAAAACGATATATGACGAAGCTCCAGCGGAAGCGAAACCGGATGATTTTGACAAAAATAAACTAACTAACTAACTAACCATCACGTCGTCTCTCCGAAGGGGTAGGCAGAAAGTATGGACTGCCACAGTTTTCTTTCCTGACATATTTCTCTCGCTTCCTCAACATTCATACATTGTGTTATGCACGCGCGCTGATTTCTCTGACTCTTCACATGGACAACATTCAATATTTGATTTATTTGATCGTGCCACGTTTTCCTCGCTGTCCCTCTATTTCTGGTTCCATTTACATCTTTAACATATAATTTTTTTACAATTCTTTATTCATTCATTCTTTCCATATGTCCAAACCATCTTAATGATCCTTTCATTATTTTGTTTATAACACCATCGTTCGCACCGCATTTACTTCTTATATTTTCATTCGACACTCTATCATACACAGAGTATCTACACATTCGTCTAAGAGATCTCATTTCTCATTTCTCACCGCCTTAAAGATGGAAGCACAGCTGGGAGTCTACCTCACAGGAGGAGCAACACTCTGGAGACAGGAAGAATAAGAAGAAGATATAAAAGTAAAGAATTTATTAATTATTATTATTTTTTTTTTTTGTGAATGTATACTTATACTTGTATACGAAATTCTGGATTTTCACCAAAGGGTGGTCAATTCAAATTTAATTGTATCTCAATAGAGACGAAGACGCAAACTGAATATGGATGATCAAGGTGTTTACAGGACTTATGACCTGTCATTGGTTGGGTTAAGCGCACGCTTTATGTAATTTGAATTGACCACCCTTTGGTGAAAATCCAGAATTTCGTATACAAGTATAAGTATACATTCACAAAAATATTTGTAATTATTCTGGTCAACTATTTGGCAATTAGAATGGAATAATACTCCTGGCGACTTCTAAACAATGCGTTTACGGGCTACAGCCTTCGCATTGTGTTAATAAGGTAGTTTGCTAAATGCTGAAAATCATTCTCCATAGATGGCGTTAGTGGGTCGGCTGTATAAGTTAATCTTGAATAGATTCATTAGTGCAAACAAATCTACATAGATGGATAATTGAAACTGACACGTGAAGATAGGTATGGATTTTGAAGTATATAAACATGTTCCAAAAATTTGTCATGCATGATCATAACAAAGGTGGAATGGGGAATGTTGTAATTACATAAAGCGTGCGCTTAACCCAACCAATGACAGGTCATAAGTCCTGTGAACACCTTGATCATCCATATTCAGTTTACGTCTTCGTCTCTATTGAGATCAATTAAATTTATTAATTTTTGAACAATGTTGTAAAACTCCGTATTAAATAATTAATACGAATGAGAACATCTGTTTTATACTACATACTCGTATCAACCTCCCAAGAGAGGCCGGCCTGGTTTCAGGAACAGACCAAAGGTCTATAAGGAGAAGAAGAAGAAGAAGAAGAGGTATTAAGAACGTATTGTTAAGAAAATATATACTCGTAATACATTAACAATATGAATGGGTTACGGAGTACAGAAAGACCCAGGAAAACATGGTATGATCCAATTAATTCAATTTTAAAATTTCGGCCATGTTGGAAGAATCAACGTGCGTGTATGACTCGCTGTATGAATGTGGAGGAGTTAGAGAGGTGTGACAGGATTGCCAGAGTAGTGTGGCGATCCAATCTCTCTGCCTATCGAAACTGCGTGATATTTTGTTGTATATTTTAAACTTGGAATGAGTCCTGCGCGCGCAAGTACGAGGAACAGATGTTGTATTCCGGAGTAGACGGTATAAAAAATCGTTCCTTGATTTATTTCACAGCGTAATGTCCCGATATGCCCCATTAAATTCGTGCTCGACTAGTGAGCAGTATGTTATACGGTTCTGTCCTATTATTCATGATTGTAATTTAAAAAATTCAAGTGTCAAGTTTCAAGGAAATATAAAGAGATACGTGTGTATGTTTTAAGATTTCTAACCTCAAAAGCACAAATAATAATGAAATAAAACGATTATTTCTTATTTCTTGAACAATGACGTAAAACTCCACATTAAATACATTAATAAGAAAGATGTAACATATGGCGTTGAATCGAGGGCAGACACAGTAAGGACCATACAAGTTTTGAGGAGTTCCGAGATGAAGACACTGAGGACGATAGCAGGCAAGACGCTGAGAGATCGTGTGAGGAACACCAGAATAAGAGAGATATGTGAGGTTGAATATATTATTAGATGGAGCAGACAGCGAAAAAGGGGACTGGTACGGTCATGTTCAAAGAATGGACACCACCAGACTCCCCTATTTTGCATTGCATAATCAGCCTCATGGGACTCGTCCTCGAGGAAGACCTTCTAAAAGATGGAAGGACAGCTGAGAGTCTACCTCACAGGAGGAGCAACACTATGGAGAACAGACCACATAGGTCTACAACTGTGAAAAATCTGTGTTATACAAGTTTTATTATATTTGATGGCAGTGTGATTGTTCAATCGACGACCTTCGTGGCAGAGTGGAAAGATCTTTGACTGCCACACCGAAAGTCCCTGGTTTGATTCCTGGGGATGACAATTTGATTATCACACTGTCTTTGGTCTGGTGTAGAATTCACGTGACAATAAAATGACAATAGATTAGCTACCTTTCACGAGATGTAAGTTTAATAGGGAATGTAAGAAAAGGAACATAATCCCAATATACATCAGCATCCAGACGAAAACGAACACGGAAGCAGTCCGGAAAACATGGATTATACATGAAATAAAGAAGTGGTACTCCGTCAGGGACAATGCGAGTTCTTATTTATTTTATATTAATAACAGATTAACTGTTCAAACCGTTAACACCATTGGATTATATACAATCGTGAAACTTCAACCCCCAACAAATTATGTGAACCGTCCAGGAACCCTTATATATTTGAAGACCAACATCCAGGAAGAAGTTGCCAAGATAACGCCTGATATGCCAAACGCCAAAAATCGGTTAACTCAGTGTATGGAGAATGGGGGACGTCTACCTGATTTGATTTTCAAAATTTATTTGCACAATATGCAAGCGCTGTTCTGACACCAGTCTATTCATGGTAAAATGGCAAAACGTACTGACTACAAATCAACTGTTAAATGTCAAATTGACTGTCTGTAGAAACAATGTTGCTAGTTTAAAAACCAAACCTCTAAAAAAACAACTTACATTATAAAAAGATTTTTTTTTATGCTTACACCTAATCTTAATAGATGGCGCTAGTGTAGATTGAACACGAATATTTGAAGTTTTACTCAACATATTAGCATATATACATCTTTCAAAAATTAGGCAGACGTGGTGGTCTAAAAAAGGGCGGAATAGGGAATGTTGTATTACTTACAGCGATCGCTTAACCCAACCAATGACAGGTCATAACTAACTAACTAACTAACCATCACGCCGTCTCCCCGAAAGGGTAGGCAGAAAGAATGGAGTGCCACACTTTAATCGATGCGGCACTCCATCCTTCTCTTTTCGCCATCGCGAGAGACGCGGTGTGATGGGTTGCGAACCTCATCGCCACCAAAAGGCATCTCCCGCGCACACTTCGATCGTTCAACGTCTACATAATAAATCTAAAACAAATTATCTAAAATACAACGATATAAAATAAAATAACAAAAATAATTTAACACGTATTGTTATTTTAAATGGTGCACTTGTCGTCAGCTGGACGATCCAGACATTTGTGTTTATTTAATTTTTATTCCACGTTATCCACTGTTTTTTTTTATTTACTGTAATGAGGCACTTAAAACAATCCAACACCAGCAAGAACAAAAAATATTATTGAAGAATTTATTCAAATTGTCATTGGAACAAATGAAAAATTTATTTTTACACCTGTCAGAATTCTTTTTATAAACGAAAAAACTTAATTTTATTAATTAATTTATTTTTTAAAAATATAATTTTAACACCCAAACAGTAAAAACGTATTTTTTGTCACAAATAACTATCATAAAGAGCGGTAATAATCAAATTGACCAAAACAATTCACTTATACACGAAATATCTCCAAATTGACGGGAGCACCATATGAACCAAACCAAATTTTCAAAATCAGAACCAATAATTTTGACAGGTCATAAGTCCTGTAAACGCCTCGACCACCATATTCTGTTTCCAAAAACAATTTAGATCTTCGTCTCTATTGAGATAAAATAAATCCATAAAAATTGGGTTCAAATGACCTGTTGTATAAACGAAAAAAATATTACTCATAAAACATTACGATTCATTTTAATATGTTCTGCAGAAAGCCATGAGGCATATTTATGTCATACAAACAAATTAATATATAATTTAAAAGTCGAGGATCGAACCAATTACGGTGCGTTGACAAGCTAATGCGCAGTCACTTCTGCGAAGGCGACGTCTCTTAACGAAGTAAATCTTCAGAACGCTTATTACAATATTTACAGCTAATAGCCACACGCCACAAGAAAATAAATTAATTCAATTGAAGCTATCATTTGATCAAAGCTGTTAAATTGATTGTTTTGTTGGAAGAGAGACGAAATCAACGCATTGTGTGCGTGAAACATGTAAACACTTCATCAACTAACTAACCATCACGCCGTATCTCCAGATGGGTAGACAGAGAGGATGGAATGCCACACTACTCTATCCTGACGTACTTCTCGAGCATCATCTATATTCAAAACAAACAAACAAACAAACCATCACGCCGTTTTCCCGTAGGGGTAGACAGAGAGAATGGACCGCCACACTACTCTATCCTGGCACACCTCTCTAGCGTCCTCCACATTTATACAGCGAGTCATACACGCACGTCGATTCCTCCGACATCTAACATGACCAACCTTTAAAATTTGATTAATTTGGTCATGCCATGTTTTCCTCGGTCTGCCTCGACTCCGTAGTCCATTTACATCATTAACGTATACTTTCCTAACCATTCTTTCTCCATCCATGCGTTCCATATGTTCCAACCATCGCAGCGATCCTTTCATAATTTTGTTCATAATACCTTCTTCCGCTCTACATTCCTTTCTTATATCAGCATTTGAGATTCTGTCGTATATCGTTCTACCACACACACGTCTTAGGGACCTCATCTCTACCGCATTTATTCTGCTCTCATCCTTCTTCTGCCAGTTCCATTCTTCGTTCCCATACATTAGGGATGGGACCAGAACTCCATTGTGAAAGGCCGTTTTCCTCTTTATTCATTAATCGTAATATGCACGTTCGTCGATTTTTTCGACTTCGAATGTCAGAAAAATCAACGCTGTATACAACTCAAATCATTGCTTTTAAATCCATATTTCCAAACCATCTAATTGATCCTTTTTAAAAGTGACATAAGTGGGAACGGTGAGAAATTAGAGTAAGTTACCGAATTTGTCTACATAGGAAGCATGTTTACAAGATATGGAAAAATGGAGAAAGATATCGGAAGAAGTGTTGGAGCTGGAAACAAAATAAATGGTGCACTAAAAGTCATTACCGCAAATATAATTATATCGACTGAAGCAAGGATGGCAGTGCACAATGGAGTTCTAGTGCCGACCCTTATGTATGGAAGCTTGGAGTTGGCTATAGCTTGGAGTTGGCGGAAGAAGGATGTGAGTAGAATAAATGCCGTAGAAATGAAGTCACTAAGAAGGATGTGCGGGAAAACATTGTATGATAGAATATCTAATAATGAAGTCTGAATGGATTGTAAGGCGGATGAATGCTTTTTCTTCTTCTTCTTCTCCTCATAGAGCTTTGGTCTGTTCCTGAAATCAGGCTGGCCTCTCTTGGGAGGTTGACTCCCAACTATCTCTCCATCTCTTCGGCGGTCTTCCGGGGGGACGGCAGCCGGCAGGAATCTGATGCGCCACAGCGTGTGGGATTCTGGTGGGGTCCATTCTCTGCACGTGCGCATTCCAGTATCTTCTGCGTTGTCTGCCCCATCTCACGACATCATCCACCTTGCAGATCTCGCGGATGGCCGTATTCCTCACCCTATCGCGAATAGTCTTTCCTGCTATCATCCTCAGCGTCCTCATCTCTGCCACCCGTACTTAAGCCTTATATGTCAGTATTATATATTCTGACCTTACTGTCAGTTCTCATGTACTTGTTTTTCCATATTATATCTTTGAGACAACCTGATACCGCCGAAGCCTTGTTGACTTGTCCTATTGTTTCACTGACAAGATCATTTTGACTGAGCAGATCCACTCCAGACTCCGGATGAATGCGTGATAAATAAAATCAAGAAAGGGTCACTAAGATGGTTTGGATATATGGAACGAATGGATGAGGGAAGAATGGTTAAAATATATATACAAGTAGTGTGAATGGAAAAAGAAGTCTAAGAAGGCCAAGGAAGACATGGTATGACAAAATGAATCAATTACTGAAAGGTGGCCATGTTCGAAGTAGGAAAAATCGACGAGCGTGCATGTCATCATGTGTGAATGTAGAAGAAGCATGAGAGTTATGTCAGAATAGAATAATGTGGCGATCCATCCTCTCTGCATACTGGGAAACGGCGTGATGGGTTAGTTACTTATTAAAAATTAACATCATACATCGTTTTCCCGCGCATTTTTCTCAGTGATCTCATTTCTACGGCATTTATGCCACTTTTTTCCTTATTTTGTCTGCTCTAAGCTTTACTTCCATACATATGGGTTGGCACTGGAACTCCAACTTTTGTATTTCCACTTTGTAAACATAAACACTTTAGTATACAAATGTATAATGAAAGGATCATTAGGTTTATTAGGACACATGGAAAGAAAGAATGAAGAAATAATGATAAATAACGACCTTCCGGGCCGAGTGGTAAGTACATTGACTGCCACCCCGAAGGTTCCGGGTTCGATTCCCGGCGAGGGCAGTGGGAATTTTGTCACACTGTCTTTGGTCTGGTGTAGGATTCACGTGACAATAAAATGGCAATAGATTAGCTTCCTATCACATGTCACGAGAATCACTATGATAGCTATGATACCCTTCACATCGATTTGGCTCATGCTGTCATGATGTAAAAAGCGATTCAACAAAATAAAAATAAAAATAATGTATATGCTAACGATGTGAACGAAACAAGAAATATGGGAAGACCGAGGAAAGCGTGACAAGATCATATACATCAAGTATCGTGTCATGTAGACGTGTGTACATGGCACGATTTATGAATGTTGAGGAACGAGACTAGCATGTTACAAAAATCCATCATTTCTACCTTCCCTTTCGGGGAGATGGCGTGATGGTTAGTGAGTTAATGTCCAAACAGAATTTGTATTTAAAAAAAAAAAAAGCCATTATGGAATTCCACAGTATTAACGTCTTAAGTTTTTCCAAAACTAAAACAATGATTAAACTTGTAAAGTAAAATTTATAAAAAAATATAATTTTGAATACATTTTTGTTTTAACGTATTTTTTTATTGTTTGAAGTCAAACTGATTCAAAACCGATCGATTAATTTCACTAAAAATTCACTCTGGGCCTAAGAAAAGCACTCACAAGTAAACACTGCGTTAATAATTCATTCACGGCGTCCTGACGCTTTTCAGGCTGTACGGACGTCGCGACGCCGGCGCCTTGCGGGGAGGACGCGCGGCGCGATCTTCGCACGGCGGCTGACGGCGCAATACTGGGGAGCTAGCCGCCTGTCTTACTACGGGGGAGAGTGCCGTGTTTGCTCTGTATGTAGGCATGCGTGTCGTCATGTACGTTAATACCACGTATGTTGAACGTTTCAATACATTTAAATACTAGTAATACATTACTAGTTGCAGCCCGTGAAATATTTACGGAAGTAAAGATTTTCTACCCTTTAAAATTTTGTTTTAGATTTATTTTATTATATGGGTGTTAGACGATCAAAGTGTGCGCGGGAGATGCCTAATGGTGGCGATGAGGTTCGCAACCCATCACACCGCGTCTCCCGCGGGGCGAAAAGAGAAGGATGGAGTGCCGCATCAGTAAAAGTGTGACAGTCCATTCTTTCTGCTTACCCTTTCGGAGAGACGGCGTGATGGTTAGTTAGTTAGTTTTAAAAACTTGGTTCACTGTACAATCGTGATCAGTAATAAGCTTTAACTTAATATGAAGGAATAACGTTAAAAATGCCACAATTAACCCTCCCTTCCCTGTGATGGGTATCTTCTACACGTTGCTTCTAATAACCATAAATTTCTTTATAAATATAATAAATACAAGGCTTAGATTTTAGGTATTACTACATAATATATTTACGTATTGATTAAAAAAATAATATTAATAATAATCAAAAATTATCGGGTACACCCGAGAAGCTCTTTCCGATTACATATTTTCTACACTACTGTCATACAACAATAATCCGAACAATATTAAAAATAATCCAGAAACGGGCATGAGTATCGTGTGCATTTCGAATAAATTTCGGAGAGAATCAAAGTATTCCTCTCTTGCTATCTTGTATTCAAAATATTCCCGTTCTTTTTCTTGACGACACCTGACATAATCTGGGTTTTTGCCTATTTATATGTTATACTTTTTAAAATTTTTATAAACATGTTCGGACTGAACACTTCCTTCTCTTGTGTAAAAACAATACAGAGGAAGAAGGTGCGATTTTCATTAAATTTGTTTTTCTATAGGTATTCATTACTCTGTGTAGATTCATATTCGAGTGAGCTTTGAACAACATTGTATTTTCAAAGTACTTTTTGCACTATTCACAAATGTCTTTCAGATTTCACACGTCATTCCCTAGCATTAAATAAATACACTGAAAAAGGATGTGGACAGTTCAAAACGTTTGTGAAAAGTGCAAAAATTACAATGTTTTTCTATTTATATTTGTGAAATGTATACTTGTATATGTATATCCCGTATATCCCTGTATATCCCGGTCAATTCTTTGGCGTATAAAATAGGAGTGATACTCCAGGCGACTTCTAAAACAGTGCGCTAGGAGGCGGTAGCCTCTTCGCATTGTGTTAATAAAGTAGTTTGCTAAATGCTAAACAATCATTCTTCATAGATGGCGTTAGTGGGTGGATTGTATAGATTAATCTTAAAAAATTAATTAGTACAATCAAATCTACATAGATGGCTAACTGGAACTGACACGCGAAGATAGGTATGGATTTGGAGTATATATACAACTTCCAAAAATGTATCATGCATGATCATAATAACAATGGTGGAATGAGGAATGTTGTAATTACATAAAGCGTGCGCTTAACCCAACCAATGACAGGTCATAAGTCCTGTAAACACCTTGATCATCCATATTCAGTTTCCAGTTTGTTTCTTCGTCTCTATTGAGATACAATTGAAAATTTTTCTATTTAATTGAAATTATATTATTATTTGGAAATAAAGACGCTTTCAAGAACAGATTCGCCATATTATAACACTAATTCAGAATACTTTAACTTATTTTTGTTACAAACAAAAACATATAATATTTATGAAAACGTATGTTTTCTATGCATGTTCTAGATGAAGAAGTTACTATAGAAAGTATAATAACGAACCATCTGCATTTTGAATGTAAATGTAAGTAACTGTAAATGTAAGAAAACTTCTAGAAATGGGACGTTTTCGTTCCAAGACATAATTATCGGAGCAAAACAAACATCATTGATCAAGAAACCATTATAAAAATAGTGTTTTTTTTTTTAATATTGACTTATAGCTTCAATAATGAATATAAATGTTCTTCTAGGAGATTTATTCAATTTTATATGGAATTTCATGTTTCGCCCTTCTAAGGCAATATCAAATGATTAAACGATTAAACATTGAATATTGTTGAAAACATTAGTTTTCTACACGTATCTATCATAATTACAGCGAGACTAAACATGCTACATTTATAAAATATAATAAAACTTATGAAAAAGATATTAAGATAAGATATCTACAATATATAATGATAGAACTTACGAACGATTTCATAAATATTTTTTATTATAAAAAGTAATACGAATGGAAAGCCCCGCTTTTTAGAAGTTATATTATATTTTGTGCGAATGACAAGTTTCACCTTGCTAAAGCTCTATCAAATGTTGGCATTATAGAAGGCATATAGGCATTAACAAATATAATTATTCATTAATCATTTCCATAAAATATAATAAAATATAAAGAACATTTTGTGTTAAATTATTTTTATTTTGTTATTTTATTTTATATCATTGTATTTTATATTATTTGTTTTTAGATTTATTTTGTGGGTATTGGACGATCGAAGTGTGCGCGGGAGATGCCTATTGGTGGCGATGAGGTTCGCAACCCATCACACCGCGTCTCCCGCAGAGCGAAAAGAGAAGGATGGAGTGAAGCATCAGTAAAAGTGTGACAGTCTATTCTTTCTGCCTACCCTTTCGGGGAGACGGCGTGATGGTTAGTTAGTTTTTTTTAAATATAATAAATTTTATCGAAAACAGACTAGTTTTCATTGATATTATATGGAGTACCTCAAGGTATATAGAATAATATGGTAAGATATTGCGCACGTAGCATGCTATCCCTTTCTAATAATTTGCTGTCAAGTGACGTCATGTGGTGAACTCGAAATCGAAACGAAACTATAAACAAACCTAAATAACTATAAACAAGCTAAATCAAATGGAGTTGATTTGCCATATCCAGTTAAAAATCTTTTTTATCGATGTAAAATGTTTTTCAAAATAAGAACAATGAACTTAAAGCTCATTGAAGATGCTAACTCTAAAAAAAGAAAAATAAAAAAAACAATAACTTAAATAAAGAAAACGATTTGTCATAATTTATTTAATACAATTACAAAAACTTCTTTTAATTAGACGTAATAAATAAACAAAGAAAAATTCCATACCCAATGTATAAATATATACTCAACTCATACTACACAACCTAATGCTTGGGTCTCCACGTGACGTAGCTGCGCAGTAGATGTCAAAAATAAAACGCGGAATATCTTACCATATTTATTCTATATACCTTGGGAGTACCTATTATTTTATTGTACAAGTGCCAATATATTTTTTATATTGTAAATAATAAGTGGGTAGATTTTTTGTCGGCTTTAAATTCAACATTACTAATACTTTAATTTACTGATATCAATTGCGTTTGTCATACATATAATATTAATCGATTTTAACATTAGAACGGGTAGGTAATATTGAAATCTATCCTACAATTTCATGAAAGGGATACACCCTCTAACACAATCACACCACGTGTAGCTACATGGTTATGCACCACCAACACATACAGACCTCCCCACGTGGTGGATTTTACTGCGCATGTCAAACACACACATACAAAATACGCATTTAATATAATATGTGTGAGTGTATTACTGTGTCTTGAATTCTTGTACAAAATTCAGGGGACAGAGTATATCTACACTTGGGTGACGCAAATTTTGTGCTTTAGTAAAAAAGTTGTAAGTTTTATTTGAATTCTTCACAATTAAAATATTATGATTTAGTTTTTTTTATAAAGTGCATTTTTACTGCAAGTTTTTTGTGCTTTTGAAAATTCATTTGATCTAATTTCAATTAACCTTCTCTTACCGGTGTTGTGTATCCAGTACACATTGCTTCCGATAATTTTAATATCTATGTAACTAACTAACTTACCATCACGCCGTTTCGCCGGAGGTGTAGGCAGAGAGGATGGATCACCACACTGTTCTATCCTGACTTAACTCTTGCGCCTCTTCTACATTCACAATTAATCAATCTTGTAGATGCCTATACTATAATATAAATATGTTTATAATGTCTTTTGAGAGAAATAAAATAATTTGAGGAATAATTGTATCTCAATAGAGACGAAGATGCAAATTGGAAACAGAATATGGTTGATCGAGGTGTTTACAGGACTTATGACCTGTCATTGGTTGGGTTAAGCGGACTCTTAATGTAATACAACATTCCCCATTGCACCTTTTTCTTATGACCACCATGTCTGACAAATTTTTTTTTGAAGTCGTATATATGTTAATTTGTAACACCACCCTTTACATGGTAGTTTTTCTAGTATGAATATTGTATTTTAAGCACTAAGCAGAAGATCTATTTAACGCAATGTGAAAGTCTACCGCCATTAGCGCATTGCTAGAAACCGCCTGGCGATGTCACTCCAATCTATATGCTTTAATTTGGACCAGTTTATGTTTTCTTATTACAAAATAATTTGAATTTGAAGGATGAACAACTACAACAACAACAACAAACCATCACGCCGTTTCCCCGTAGAGGTAGGCAGAGCGAATGGACCGCCACACTACTCTATCCTGGCACACCTAGTTTCCTTCACATTCATACAGCGAATCATACACGCACGTTGATTCTTCCGACTTCTAACATGACCAACCTTTAAAATTTGATTAATTTGGTCATGCCATGTTTTTCTCGGTCTGCCTCGACTCCGTACTCATTTACATCATTAACGTATACTTTCTTAACCATTCTTTCTCTATCCATGCGCTCCATATGTCCGAACCAACGCAGCGATCCTTTCATAATTTTGTTCATAATACCTTCTTCCGCTCTACATTCCTTTCTTATATCAGCATTTGAGATTTTGTCGTATATTGTTCTACCACACATACGTATTAGGGACCTCATCTCTACCACATTGAAAGATGAAAGTATAATAAATCAAGTAGAAATGAGATCTCTTAGATGAATGTGTGTAAAATCTGTGTATGATAGAGTGTGTCGAATGAACGTTTAAAAAGAGAATGCAGTGCGAATGAAAGTGTTATGAACAAAATAATGAAAGGAACATTAATATGGTTTACACATGGAAAGAATGAATGATTTAAAAAAGTATATGATAAGACGAAAAACGATTAAGACCGAGGAAAACGTGGCACCATCAAATAAATCAATAATTGAATGTCGGCTCTCGTAGGAAGTCGGAGAAATCGACGTGCGTGCATGAAACGATGTATGAATGTAGAGGAAACGAGATAAGTACGTCAGGAAAGAAATGGGTAGCGGCCCATTTTTTTGCCTTCCGCTTCGGGGAAACGGCGTTAGTTTTATGTTTGTTTAATTTTATTTTACTTACAAATTTTTTAATACAAGTAGCAACCCTTGAAATATTCACGGAAGTAAAGATTTCCTAACAACTTGGTTCACTATACAATCGTTATCTGTAATAAGTTTTAACTTTTAATGTAAATCTTCTTTTTTTTTCAAACACGTTAATAATTTCACAATTAACAACACCAAATTGCTAATTTTTTGTTCTCTAAACTACTGTCATACAATAATAATCAGAACAAAATTTAAAATAATCCAGAAACGATGCAGTGTTCAGTTCATTAAGCGTGCTTTCGAGTTCCCCCACAGATTCCGCCAGAATGACAATGTCATCTGCAAAGCGAAGGTGGGAAATGCACTTGACATTTATGTTGAGGCCACGTTCAAACCAGTCCAGAGTTTTAAATATATCTTCTAAAGCACAGGTGAACAGCTTCGGAGATATCACATCCCCTTGTCTGACTCGTTGAAGTTCAATCGGTTTGGTCTTCTGGTTTTGGATTTGCACGGACATTGTGACATTATTATAGAGGCATTTTAACATCTGCTCGTAATTCCAATCAATCTGGTTTTGCTGCAGAGACTCCAGAACGGCCCAGGTCTCGACTGGGTCGAAGGCCTTCTCATAGTCCACAAAAGCAAGGCAGAGGGGTCGATTGTATTCTTCTGTTTTCTGGATAATCCTAACGGTATGGATGTGATCTATGGTGCCAAAGTTCGCTCGAAACCCAGCCTGCTCCGGAGTTTGGAAATTGTCAAATCTGTGTTTGTTATGACCCTAGAGAACAACTTATAAATGTGGCTTAGGAGTGAGATCGGCCTGAAGTTTTTTAACTGAGTCTTGTGTCCTTTTTGAAGAAGAGGACCACGATACTTTCACTCCACGCTTTCGGTGTGCTTTCCTTACGCAATACGGAATTAAACATTTATTGTAGTGCGCATAGAACTGGGAGCTTGATGGTTAGTTAGATAGAATTTGAATCAGAGTATGCAATGATTTATAGTGCGATTGCAAGATATGTTTGCGAATAAAATAAATGTAAGGAATACACGGTCTTATGATGCACCCCACAGAGTCTTTGAGAGGCGTAATGCATCTTGTGGTCTTGAGCAAGCCCCACGCTGAGTTTCATTTAATTTCCATTAAGGTTATTAATACTCCATTTTAATTAAAATTTCTTTGTTTGACGTTCGCCGGCTCGCCGTACGCTTAGATATTCCTTATAAATTAAATGTTCATACTGAAATCTCTTGATAAAGTTCATTTTGAATAATAATTAAATAAAGCGATGTTTTAACTACTTCCACATTTGTCTTTATTTCGACAGCGACCGGTTTCGCAAGTCTCGCTGGCACCGACAGACTGGTGACACTGTTACAAACATGGGGTGGTAAACATGATTCTATGCAAAAAAAATTGTAAAAAAATCTATACAAAACATGTATACAAAATACATACAAATGTTCTATACAAAAATTGTATACAAAACGTATAAAAAGTTAGATAGAGTCAGTTCGTAACAATGTCACCAGTCTGTCGACGCCAGTGAGCTTGGCGAAACCGGTCGCTGTCAAAGTAAATACAAAATTAGAAGTAGTTAAAAAACATCATTTAATTTAATTATTATTTCTAAAAAACATTATTTTTTGTAGCTTGAAGCTATGGAATATTTAATACGAATGAAAACGTCTGTTTTCTTCAAGAAAACAGAAGTTTTCATTAGTACTATTAATTAATAACAATTGTAATAATGTATTGTACTTTCGTATGAAGCACTCAATTTGTGGTGTGGCATTATTAAATATAACCTTTAATTTGTTTTGACGTTACTTTATTTTGGCACAACCAACCGGTTTCACCCCTACCGGAGCTTCTTCAGTGTCTTTTGAAACTGTGACGAAGCACGGTAGTGAAACCCGTTGATTTTAACAAAAAATAACCTGGTGTATTCACTAATAAAAGTGTGTTAATAATGTAAGTGTGTTTTTTAATCGAAAGTGATGACGAATATAGAAGCAAATCTATTTTCCTTATTATTTCTGCTGAATGTAAGCCTCTTCAATCGTTCTCCATTTTGCTCTATCCCGTGCGACTAGAGTCGACTAGAGTCGGATTAGAATCCACCTTCTTCCCCCGACTGAAATTAGGTCGCCAGCCCATCTTTTTAAGGGTCGACCAATGCTCCCTTCTTCCTCTCAATGTCTCTATGTCTAGAGTCTGGTTGGCCATCTCTGTTCCCTGTATGGCGACATGTCCTGCCCATTTCCATTTCACTTTGGCAACTCGGTCCATTATATCGACAACAATTTTCCGTATTATTCAAAACAAATTTCTTTTGAAACTGGGTCATCGATGAGATGAAATCAAAAGTATGTTAGTTTGTAATCTGGTATATTAACCTTGAGACGCCCAGTGGTCCCGTAAGGGACCGGGAATTTCGTTCGTTCAATGCCCAGTGGTCCCGTACGGGACCGCGGTTTTACTTCGTTCAATGCCCAGTGGTCCCGCACGAGACCGCGGATTTGCTTCGTTCAACGCCCAGTGGTCTCGTACAGGACCGCGGATTTGTCTCGTTCAATGCCCAACGGTTCCATCCGGGACCAGTGATTATGGTGCATTTCGCTATCGGATTACACTGATTTATGACAATAGTAGTCAAAATATGAATATTACCTATCCAAAAAACTAAGATGTCAATGCATAATGGTGTTCTTGTGCCGATCCTTACGTATGGAAGTGAACATGGAACTGGCAAAAGAAGGATGAAAGTAGAATAAATGCAGTAGAAATGAGATCTCTAAGACGAATGTGTGGTAAATCTGTATATGATAGAGTGTCAAATGCAAGTATAAGAAGTGAATGCGGTGCGAATGAAAGTGTTATGAACAAAATAATGAATGGGTCACTAAGATGGTTCGGACACATGGAAAGAATGAGTAAAGACAGAATAGTGAAGAAGGTTAACGGCGTGAATGGAACTAGAAATAGAGGAAGGCCGGGGAAAACGTGGCACGATCAAATCAATCAAATATTAAATCTCGGTCACGTGAGGAGTCGGAGAAATCGACGTGCGTGCATGACAAATGTAGAGGAATCGAGAGAAGTATGTCAGGACAGAACAGTGTGGCGGTCCATTCTTTCTGCCTACCCCTCCGGGGAGACGACGTGATGGTTAGTAAGTTAGAATATTAGCTCACGTCAATAATGTCTTAGAGATACCGATCGAAAAAATTATTTTCGGGTCCGATAAATATTTTCAAATCAAATCAAATCAAATCAAATCAAATCAAAACAAATCAAATCAAATCAGTTTATTTCATCAACAGACATTACAAAATTAATTTTTAAGGCATCTATTGAGAATAGGTAAAATAATATGATTGTGTACTCGTATAGTATACTACCAGAAACGCATGAGAGATGGTTCAACATTAGGAAGACAGGATACTCTCCAGAATTAAGAGTATTTGCCTTCTGAACGTACTTTCACAAATATGAAAGACGTCGATCTCCGAAGAGTGCGCGTTCAGCAGATTAATTGCTCTTCCTACGTGATTTTTTTCATGATACATAATATTAGTATTTATACCTGCGTATCAGGTCGACTCTTGTAACGCAGGTCCGCCTAATAAAACACACAATCTACATCACTGTCCAAAATATGTCTTTCCATAGACAAATAATAATTAAATAAAACAATGTTTTTTAAGTTCTTCCGGTTTTGTCTTTATTTCGACAGCATGCCTGGCGAAATCGGTCGCTGTCGAAATAAAGACAAAAGTGGAAGTAGTTAAAAAATATCGTTTTATTTAATTATTATTTAAAATGAACTTTCATCAAGAGATTTCAATAAAATCATTTGATTATCTTAAAAACGCCATAGACAAATGTTTTGAAATTTGGCATGCGAAAAAAAAATGTTTTAATTTCATATTTATATATAATATATTTTTTGTTTTTATTCTTAAATCTTAATGTGTAAATACGAGTATATAAAATGTGAAAATACAAATAAAGCTTTTGTAAATTTATAATTTAAAAAAAAAATCATTTATTATGATAATGATTTTTATTTTTATCTAAATAGGATGACTAATTTTAGAGATATAATTATTTTAATAACACCTACGCGTAGGTCGCAAAACGCGTGAATATTTCACAAAAATGCTTGGGCAGTGGGCTTCCTTTAATGTACGCGGTGCACGGACGTTTTTCGGTTAAAATATGTGTTCTTTCTGCATCACGGAATCTAATAGTTTACAATGAATAATTCATGGCGTGCCGATATGCCGCTTATAAGCTTAATTAGCGTGTTACTCTTACACGATTGTACAGAAACATTCATGCATGGTATTTCAGTTTTAATCTAGGTAGATTTTGTGTGATTTCACAAGTTCCAAATATTATAATAAACATTAATAAGCAACACTTAACTTTTTCTTAACTAACTAACTAACTAACCATCACGCCGTCTCACGGAAGGGGTAGGCAGAAAGAATGGACTGCCACACTTTTCTTTCCTGACATATTTCTCTCGCTTCCTCAACCTTCATACATCGTGTCATGCACGCGCGTCGATTTCTCTGACTCCTCACATGGCCGACATTCAATATTTGATTTATTTGATCGTGCCACGTTTTCTTCAGTCTTCCTCTATTTCTGGTTCCATTTACATCATTAACATATAATTTTTTTACCATTCTTTCTTCATTCATTCTTTCCATATGTCCAAACCATCTTAATGATCCTTTCATTATTTTGTTCATGACACCATCATTCGCACCGCATTCACTTCCTATATTTTCATTCGACACTCTATAATACACAGAGTATCTACACATTCGTCTAAGAGATCTAATTTTTACTGCATTTATTCTTCTTTCATCATTCTTTTGCCAGTTCCATGCTTCGCTCCCATATATAAGGGTCGGTAGAAGAACACCTTTTCCTTACTATTCTAAAAACAGTTCACGTGTTGCGGAGTTGAATAATCACAACACATTTTTGAATAACAGCTTGAAATTCGAAAAACGGGGCTTTAAAAGATACGTAATTAGATTTGGGAGTTACATTAGATCCTAAATTATCTTTCAGTCTTCATATTACTTCAGTAAGTAAAAGCTCCCATAAGATTTTGGGATTTGTTCTTAGGAATGGGAAAGATGTTACCAATTCAAAAGTTCTGAAGTTATTGTATAACTCTTTGGTAAGAAGTCGGTTGGAATTTGGTACAGTGGTGTGGGCACCACATGAAATTAAATATTGCCTGTTGATTGAAAAGATACAGAAAAAGTTCTTACGTTTTTTGTACCTCAAAGATAACGGTTATTACCCCTGGCTGTACCCAACTGATTTCTTGCTGGGTATGCTGGACTACCAATCATTGGAAATTAGACGAACTATCCATTTGAGTGTTCATTTTTTTCAACTGATTCGTGGTCGAATACATAACTCCGATATTTTGAATGACTTGACTTTGTTTGTCCCTGACATCTGCGACAAAGGCAACATAGATTATTTCACCTACCACTGTGTAGAACCAATTTACCTAAGGTTATGCCCGTGGGCAGGGAAATTATCCTTCTAAACCGCATCTCTTCGGATGTGGACATGTTCCACGATAGTGAGGCTACCCTCAGAAAACACCTATCTCTTAAATAATGTGTTGTTCTTCTTATTATTTCTAATTACTTATTTGGTATTTATTTTTTAATTATCTCGTGTTTTTTTTGTGTTTTTGTCTATTTTTAAATTGTATTTACTGTTTAAAATAGTTTTTTTGTTGTTTTTGTATCCTACCTGTATAGTCATAAGCGCTTTGGTTATATACTGTAATGTTTATGATTTAAAAAATAAATTGAAATTGAAATAATGATCGGCATACGCTGCAATGTCCTTTTCAATTCTTTCAATTATTTTCTACACTTTTTCGTCTCTAAAGGATGTTAAAATACCCCTTACACAGTATTATATCATTTTATAGGTAAACGTTAAACATAATGCTTAAAATTAATTAGCCCTATTTTTTTAAAAATAATTAAAAACCTGCGGTAAGTGAGTGTTCCTAAGTTTAAAACATCACGGTACTAACATTTCCTATCTGGGTAATATCTTGAGTGGAGACAGATATAAGATCTTCCAACTCACGACAATGGACAAGATTGAAGGACGACGTGGTCATGACCATAGGCAGACATCTTGGCTGAGGAACATTAGAAACTGGACTGGAATTAGGAGCGCAGAGAAGATTCGAAGAGACGCGAAGCCTTTGCGAATGTCCACGACGACCTTCTAAGAGCTCTGACTTCCATACCGAAGGTCCCGGGTTCGATTCCCGGCGATGGCAATATGCTTGTCATACTGTCTTTGGTCTGGTGTAGAATTCAAGTGATAATAAAATGGCAATAGATTGGCTACCTATCACATGTCACGAGAATCAATATAAAAGCTAAAAAATAAATTACTTGGAGCGATGTTAACATTTCATTAAAGGAATCCAGATAAGTATGTCAGAACATTTTCTAAATTTCCACCTTTGCAACTGCAGTTCACGTACTGCGAAATTGTCAAACAAACACAGGGTGGAATGGTGAGGGGAGGATATGGGAAGGGGTAGTCCAGATAGCGGTGGCACGTAGCTTTGGCGAACGCAGCGCTGTCAAAGTGACAGCGCGGGAAACGGGTAACCAGGAACTATCACACAAAAAAATAAACATATTCCACATTCAAAAATTTATAATGCAAATGTAAAACCCGCATCTTACCTATCCAAAACATTTAACACGAATTATAAAATAAAATAATATTTCTTTTCATACTCAATTATATATCGCACAGTATTAAATATGTCCACAAAAGCAAAGATGGCAGTACACAATGGAGTTCTAGTGCCAACCCTCATGTATGGAAGTGAAGCTTAAAGCTGGCAAAAGAAGGATGAAAACAGGATAAACGCCGTAGAAATGAGATCACTAAGAATAATGTGCGGGAAAACGTTGTATGATAGAATACCGAACGATGAAATAAGAAAGAAATGTAAGGCAGATGACTGCATCATGGATAAAATTAAAAAATGATCCATTAGATGGTTTGGACATATGGAACAAATGGATGAGAGTAAAATGGTTAAAAAGTTATACGCAAGCAGCGTGAGTGGAAAAAGAAGCCGAGGACGATCGAGGAAAACATGGCATGACCAAATTAACAAATTACTAAAAGCCACATTCGAAGTCGGAATAATCGACGTGCGTTAAGGAAGCCCGAGAGGTATGCCAGGACAGAGCATTGTGGCGATCCATCCTCTCTGTCTACCCCTCCAGTGAAATGGCGTGATGGTTATTTAGTTATTTTAAATGTGTTTGAGCCTCAAATAGTGTCAAATGCCGTTCTCAGGGCTATAATCAGAGAATAAGTCGCTTGACGTATATAGCTATGGATTGGTCACACCCTGAGACGGAATTCAACTTGCTTCGCTCAGGGCACACTAGACTGTTCCCTTGTGGGTAGAAAGAGGAAGCCAGGCAGACCTAGAGCCACCTGGAGAAGAACCCTGCAGGACGAGGTTAAGGCGCCAGGCCTCACTTGGAATAGTGTTAGGCATCAGGCGTGCGATAGAGTCGGATGGAGTAGGGAATGCACCACAGAATTGTGACAGGATAAGAATAATAATAAGAAGACTGTCAATAAATTTTGTAGATGTGGTGACAGAAATGAAAACCCTACGCACCATTGTAGTACGCACCAGTTATTCTGTCTTGTATTTTGTTTAAAATATTTTTAGTTCGTTTATATCGTTGTCCCTTTGATGAAGGACGTAAAACCTTCGAACCATGTCCAGAAAAATAAACTTAAAAATAAAAATATCTTAATTCATAAAACAAATCGTCAAAAATCTGCACATGGTATCTTTTATGTACAAAAGGTCTAGGAACAGAGTAACACAGATTACTTCCCACAGTGACATCACATAACAATGACAGTGATTCATGGCCAACTCTAATTATTTTTCGTGGAAGCAAATTGCTCTTAATCATTTCATCTGTGACACATTTTGGTTAATGTTCTATGACCAATATTTTTAGATTTGGCAAAATATTTACAAGTTTCGATGATAGGGATATAGCATAACAATAAAAAATAAAAAACATTGTTCGTTAATGTGATGTACATTTTTTAAGGATTAAGACTTTATGGGTGAACATAATAATAAAATAAAAATAATATGCAACGTGGACGGCAACAGAATTGAGAATGTCCAAGAATATACATACCTGGGACACAATATTCGATTGGGCCGAGATAACCAAACCGCAGAGGTAAAAATAAGAATTGGACTAAGCTGGGCAGCTTTCGGAAACATGAGTTACATCCTTAAAAACCGGAAAATACCGATCAACCTGAAACGAAAAGTCTATGAAGCCTGCGTTCTGCCAGTTGGTACTTATGGTCTTGAAACTGTTACATTGTCCAAACAAAGTGCCGAGAAACTACGAATGATCCAAAGAGACACGGAAAGAGCAATTTTAGGAATAAGCCTAAGAGACAGAGTCAGAAACGATACGGTGAGAGAAAAAAACAAAGGTCACTGACATCATCCACCGGGTGGCGACTCTAAAATGGCAATGGGCAGGTCACGTAGCCAGAAGCTCAGATGAAAAGTGGACAAGAAGACTGCTGACTTGGAGATCGTGGACGGCGAAGAGAAGTGCAGGGCGACCGCAACTACGGTGGAAGGATGATCTAAACAGACACGTCGGAATAACCTGGATGCAGTCTGCACAGGACAGAATGACATGGAAGCAAATGGAGGAGGCCTTTGTCCAGGAGTGGACGGGAAAAGGCTGATGAAAAAGAAGAAGGAAGAATATGCAAACTTTTTTAAAAATCTAAAAATGCACGCTGCATCTGATATTCGCTATCGCTAAAAGATATAAATAACAAATATACAAATAGGGTTGTCATTTTGGTATGTAAGATAAAAACACCGATTTTATGAGATCATTTATGCAGTTAAGGTGTAAAGGAAGATTGTTCCGATCTCCCTTTATATTGATTAAATTTGTATTAGGGAAACACTTCGGCTCAACAAATCTACCTATTGAAGAAGAGTTCCTCTAGCGAAATGTGGATTTAGGCTGTTCGTTATTACAGAGTTTGGATAAATAACTTGATGCTATTCCATGTAGCGCTTCAAATATTGTCCAGCAGAGTTGGTACTAAAGATATAACATTACAGGGAAAATAATTATGTATGACGACGACCTTGCTATATTCTACAAAAACGACAATGACAATGAGACCTGTAAACAAATTAACATATATCTAGAGACACTAACCAACTGGACAAGCAACAACAACCTGACAATTATACACTTTGAAACGCGCAAGAAAAACCATAATATGTGCATAAAAATAAAAAAATGACGCAATAACCGAACTCGACTATGTTAACCGTCGCGTTGCCATGTGGTCAATTGAGTTTCCACTGCCAATTTAAAGTTGATTTTCTTAAAACCTATGGACCCTAATATTATAAAAAAAATTGTAATCCTCCATTGAAGTGTTCTCAATATTTCGTAATAAAAAAAAGCAAAAAAATTACTTCCTTCATCCCAAAAAAAAAATTTTCTAAGACTGCCCTCACCTTCATTCGTGTTAAGGTAGAATTTGTTTTGCTAATATTTACAACTTTATCAAAAGTGACAAATACTTACTCGCTGTTTTGAACGTATTATAAATTATATCTTTGGCCTTTTCTCATAGGTACGTAATAATACCGACTGTGGACGGAAACGCAGCACGCAACTTAATAATATCAGAACTGTGAAAATATTAACACTTTACCAAAAGGGACAAATATTAATACGTACTCGTTGTCTTGAACGTACTATACATTTTGCCTAGGTGCCTTTATCATACGTAAAATCTCGTAAAGTCTCGCCCCGCCGGCCGCGGCGCGGCGCGGCGGGGCAAGACAAGTTTATACTTGGTGTCAGTCGCTCGTATGCTGTGACGCATTCCATATCAGAAATCGCATGGTTCCAGAAAAAAAAATAATGATATGTTTTTCAAATAATCCATGTATGTTATAGATATCGATCTATTCCTAATGAAATTCCCTACAAGATGACATAAATTAAATTTTGATTCATCGAGTCATATGCTTGATATTTAGATAAAGTTAGCGGTAAACTGAATTGACCACATGGGAGCGAGCGTTTTGTTTTGAACACGGTACGTTAAGGGTTAAGTACCTAGGACTAACAATGACAACCTAACAAACAAATTAGCATCACTTTACTCCCTCTTCTACAAAATACAAAATTACACACCAAGAAAAGAAAAAGTTATGATGTACGAAGCGTATGTTAAAAGCCGACTGTCATATATGATTCCCTTCTGGGGGACAGGAAACCAAAAGGACATCTCCAGACTCCAAAGACAACAAAATAAAATAATAAAATTAGCTAATAACATTAACTACCTTACCCCAACTATACAAGTATACAGACAAACAAAACAAATGGACATATCAAACCTGACCAAATTTGAGACCTTGAAAATTGTACACAGAGTGACCATGGAAGAGAAAACAGACAGCAGCTACAAATTAATCAAAAATTCAGACGTACATAGACACTGGACCAGGAACTGTGACAGAAATCACTTACCGAATGCACGAACTAAGACAGGACAATCAAAGATATTGAACAATGGACTGAAACATCACAATGAACTACCAAAAGACACAAGGAGTCTCATTACAAATCAATTTATAATATAGCTGAAACATTATATAATTACAAGTAAGATCTAAAAATGTATCCATATAACCCAATTGGGTTTTTTAAAAAATAAAAAAAAATTGTGCACGTTTAAGCTAATGAAGTTCTTTGAAATGTTGTGTTAAGTAGGACTCTATAATGGAAACTCAAGAGAATAGCAGGGCGATATCTTTTATATAATAAAAAATTAAACTCTTTGATAGGAAACCTTGGTGGTTTGACATACCTATTTCAAAACTAACTAGCTAACTAACCATCACGCCATTTCTCCGGAGGGGTAGGCAGAGAGGGTGGATCGCCACAATGCTCTGTCCTGGCATACCTCTCTGGCTTCCTCTACATTCATACTTTTTACCATGCACGCACGTCGATTATTCCGACTTCGAATGTGGCCGCCTTTTAGTAAGGAGGTTAAAAATCTCGGAACTCCTCGGAAACCGAATGTGTGAAAGCAATTCTGGGAGAAAACGGAAAAATGCCAGATGACAGATGATAAGAGTGTACAAGAAAGATGGATGAACTATTTTAAAGAAATGTATGGCAGTAACGTATCAGCTGATATGGATGCCAGAGAAAATGTAAGTGCTTTGAACACAAATGAAGACTACAGGGGAAAAACAAGGAATGTCAGTTAAAATTCAAAATAAATGTAATAATGCCATCTAGAGGCATTTGTACGTATCTCTCCACAGTAAAATTTTCATATTTAAAAATCATGTGTGTCATCGACTATGGCCAGATAATCGATTGCTAATTGCTAAGAAATATAAAGACTTGATTAGCTTTATTCTCAATTTATTCAAATTAACCTTCTACTGACATTCCTTGTTTTTCCCCTGTAGTCTTCAAATGAGGTAAGTTGTACAGAAGAGATAAGTATGATTGAGATGAAGAATGCATTGAAAATGATGAAAGGTGGACATATTTCAAAATAAAATTAAACTTAGTATGAACACTTTGTATAAACCACTTTATTGAGTCAGTCGCGCCAACCGGTTTCACCCTGTAGTTTTAGTTTGCGTATAGCCCTCATGAAACTCACTACAGAGTGAAACCGGTTTGCGCCACAGACTCAAAAAACTGGTTAATACTAAGTGAAAAGTGCCTATTTTTTTTTATAAATATATTCTTTTGAAACACACGCCACTTGCAATTCTCGCAGTCTTTTCAACACACCATTTCTGTATTGTGCGAACGAAAAGGAGAGCGCTATTATTTTCCGGGAATTACGCATTCACCTCACATGCTAGAGAACGGGACGACAATACGAAATCAACCTGGTGCTAGAACAGACATCAAGATGAGGGTAATTTGAGAGAGCGAAACGGCAATAGGATTTTGGGACATAACGAGGGATTGCATTTCAAATTGCACGGGTGCGAACGGGATGGGGCTATGATTGAAATTTCTATTTTAACTGCATATCACCTGCGGCGTTCGGAATTTGAAATTTGGAAATGCTTGCTCGTGCTATATGGAAAATACTATCAAATTAAATTGTGCTTGGTTTTAAATTTTAAATTTAAATATGAATACACCCGAAAATGGGATAAGACATTTTTTTTATTTCTGGAATACCACAGGGGCCACACATGGGCCACATTCGTTTTTTCTCAATAACATTGGACGTATGCATGAAAGATTGTCAATTTGATTTGATTTCTGTTTGACAGTTTTACGAGTAGGGACCTAAGAATTATACTCGAACCCAGACCTGGTGTGATTCATCAGCCCCTTATGAAGAGTTGGTCAACTGATATGGATTGGCTATGTTAAGCCGAGCCGGCGAAATCAGCGAAAACAAAGACTAAATGGAGAAAGACATCTAGAGAGGTCTAGACTTCGTGGCAGATTGTAAATATCTATGCTGCCAAACTGAAGATCCCGGGTCAGATTCCTGACGATGACAGTGTTATTCTTACACTATTATTGGTCTGGTGTAGAATTCACGTGACAATAAAATGGCGATAAATTATTAATGTCATGAAAATCAATATAATTGACATAACCTTGTTTTATATAACAAGTCGTTTGAACCTAATTACGGTATAATTTTTTTAGCTATTAATAATAATAATAATATGCTAACTTTAAAAGCGTCGTTTTTGTGATGTAATCACCTCAAGAGCGCACAAAGACGTGTTTTAAATCTAAATGTGAACGCTGCATCTGATTGATATTCGCGATCGATTAGAAAGTATAATAGAACAAAATATGCAAGTTTTAAATTGGGTATGAAATATGAAAAATATGGGTTTTTAGCTTTGATATGAAATCTGTTGGATCATTTATGTATCTGAGGTGTGAAGGAAGATTGTTCCAAGCTGATGGACCGGCTAACGCAAACGCTCGATGCCCGAAATTTGTACTAGGGCAACGCTTTGGCTCAACTAATCTTCCTATTGCCGAGGAGTTCGCCGAGCGAAGTGTGGATTTCTTATACAGAACTCGGATATATAATTTGCAGCCATTCCATGTAGCGCTATTATATTGGTTCCAATGACATGTGATAGGTGGCTACATAATCTATCGCCATTTTATTGTCACGTGAATTCTATACCAAATCCTTTCATTATTTTGTTCATCACACTTGCATTTGCATTGCTTTCTCTTCTTATATTTTCATTCGACACTCTATCATACACAGATTTTTACACATTTGTCTTAGAGGTTTCATTTCTATTGCATTTCTTCTACTGTCATCCTTTGTTTGCCAATCACTTGCTTAACTTCCATACATAATCAAAGAAGCTAAAATTCTTCAAGGGTTGTAAGGGTTGAAATAAGTAACATTATGATATTTGTTTTCACTGGATCGTCAATGCTGCTTACCCCTTTTCAAATGTTACTATTGCGTGATGGAAAATTAAATTTCCTCGCGTGTACACACAGGTACAAAGGAACAAGTTAATTGTAAATTTTTCCCCTTTTTCGTTGTAATTATATTCATAACTTTTCAGCCCCTGTATCAACAGTGAACTGATATTACGGAATGATTATTTATCGTTTGTAACGGAATATTAACGACCTTTGTATTTAGCAACAATTTAAGGGTGTGATATTATTTCAGTCCCTGAAAGTATTCTTGTATTCTGACTGCTGCGAAAGAAGGGAGAACAAAATAATTTGATACTTTCGTATGAAGCACTTAATTTGTGATGTGACATTATTTTATAAAAAATTGTATATAAACCATGCGTTATAAACACCAAGCGGTTTCGCTCCATTTCAATATACAGTCCTTTGCCCAATCATTTAAACTCTGAAAATTTTATCTAACTAACTAACTAAAGGGTAGGCAGAAAGAATGGACTGTCACACTTTTACTGATGCGGCACTCCATCCTCCTCTTTTCGCCCCGCGGGAGACGCGGTGTGATGGGTTGCGAACCTCATCGCCACCAATAGGCAATCTCCCGCGCACACTTCGATCGTCCAACACCCACAAAATAAATCTAAAACAAATAATATAAAATACAATGATATAAATAAACTAACAAAACAAAAATAATTTAACACAAAATGTTCTTTGTAGATGGTGCACATATTGTCTATTTAATTTATGTTCCACGAATCCACCGTTTTTTAATTTAGCAAATAATTTAAATAACACATTACGTTTTTTTCGATGTTGCACATGTTGACATGGACGATCCGGACTTTTGTGTTTATTTAATTTATGTTACATGTATCCACCGTTTTTTAAATTAGCTGTTAGGCACTTAACCAGCAAGAACTGAAAAATAATACTGAAGAAATTAATCAAATTGTTATTGGAACAAATAAAAAAATTATTTTGACACCTGTCAAAATTCTTTATAAAAACGAAAAATTATTATTTTATCTATATTCGCCATAATTTGTGTTGCAGATGTTTTATTTGTCTTTTCCTTTTTTATATGCTTTGTACATCCAACAATAACTTTAAAAAAATTTAAATTATATATCAGACTCCACATTCATACAGCGAGTCATACACGCACGCCGATTCTTCCGACTTCTAACATGACCAAACTTCAAAATTAGATTAATTTGGTCATGCCATGTTTTCCTCGGTCTGCCTCGACTCCGTACTCCATATACATCATTAACGTATATCTCTTAACCATTCTTTCTCCATCCATGCGCTCCATATGTCCGAATCAACGCAGCGATCCTTTCATTATTTTGTTCATAATATAATACTAATTTTTTAATTTGGATTTTTAGATTATTGTTCAAGAAACAATAAATAAATTACATACAGAGTTTCGTTATTCGCTAGAGTTTCGCATCCGCTTCGCTTTCGCTGCAGTGTGCTTTAGACAAAAAGCACTGTTTTTTTAAAGTTGAGAGTTTTTTTTTCTAGACATGTTTTTTTAAGATTAACATGTTTATAACGGCTAGGATGGGCTGAACATCGACATTGTTCGAATGGAGGAGCCATCAATACCCGCACAGTTCACATTTACAAGGCCGGAGGGAAGGCGCGGCATGAGAAGACCGCGGCTTCGTTGATTGGACGATGTTTTGAAGAACCTGCAATGGTTGGGAGTCAGACCAGAGGAGTGGAAGTTCATGGCTCAGGATAGCATCGGCTGGAGAAAGTCATTGGAGGCGGCTGAGGTCTAACCAAGACTGTAGAGTCAGAGAGAAGAAAAAGAAGAAGAGAGAGAGAAAATATACTTAAAAATGCATAAACAAACTGTGTTTTTATACATTAATAAATTTATTATTATAGAACTCCGGCGTGCTAACTAACTGTGTTAACTTCATTAACAATTAGATATATTTTTGTTATATAAAATGGTTTACACCGTTAATATTTTTTTTGACCTATTTCAATAAAAAACCCTACAAAATTTTATAAGTTCAATACTTAAATAGGTTCTCCGTAATCCGGTTAGGTAACCTCTTGGCAAAGAGGTTTGAATCATTTTAAATAGGGGTTGAAGATTATTGGGGTGGACATTGAGACCCACACAGGGTAGCTATCCCGGATTACAATAACGCCACCGAAATTGATTTTAAATTTGAAAATGGAATAGAACAATCTATCTTAATTGGTAGATTTACTACATGTATTATAAACTAACTAATAAACTAACCTTCGCGCCGTCTCTCCGAAGGGGCAGGCGGAGGACTGGCACACTTTTTTTCCTGACATATTTCTCTTGCTTCCTCAACATTCATACATTGTGTCATGCACGCGCATCGATTTCTCTGACTCCTCACGTGGCCGATATTAAATATTTGATTTATTTGATCGTGCCACGTTTTTCTCGGTCTTCTTCTATTTCTACTTCCATTTACATCGTTAACATATACTTTTTTATAACCATTCTTTCTTCATTCATTATTTCTATCAATCCATCAGTCCAAACCATCTTAATGATTCTTTCATTATTTTGTTCATAACACCATCATTCGCATCGCATTCACTTCTTATATTTTCATTCAACACTCTATCTTAGAGATCTCTACTTCTACTGCATTTATTCTACTTTCATCCTTCTTTAATAAATTAAGAAAAAGTGGTAGAAAAATGTCATCAAAAACTAATTATAACTTATAATCTTATTTAATGAAGAATTGCTAGTTAATCTGGCGGATGATTTTGATGTATTAATTTGATACGAAAACACAGGAAGGGGTGAAATTAAGGGATGAAAGTGTATGCAGGACGGAAGAGCTTGGCTAACGGAGGGGAGATTGTAATATGGTGGTTGATTAGCTTGCTGACGTGGTTTGAATTAGGAACGCGCGTAGGTACCTGCAATACCGATGTTGCGATTGTAGTTTGGCGTTGACAAAAGATGGCATCATGTTGACGAAACCAAAAACTTAAACTAACTAACTAAATAACATTCCGCTATGTCCTGACATACTTCTCTAGATTCCTCTACATTCATACATTGTAACATGCAAGCTCGTCGATTTTTCCGACATCGATCGTATCGTTCGCCATTTAGTATTTGATTAATTCGGTTTTGCCATGCTTTTCATGGTCTCCCACGTCTTCTCATTCCACTCACACTGCTTGTGTACAACATTTTAACCGTTCGTCCCTCATCCATTTATTCCATATGTCCTAACCATCCCAGGGATCCTTTTTAATTTTACGTATTACACAATTGTCTGCCGTACATTTGTTCCTTATTTTGTCGTTCGGTATTCTATCATATATCATTTTCTCGCACATTCCTCTCAGTGATCTCATTTCTACGGCATTTATCCTAAATTCATTATTTTTTAGAAATATCTATTATACTCGTATAAAAAATATCTATTATATAATATATATCGCACGCTTAATAGTAAACTGACCGATTTTGGTTTAGGTCATAATTGAGTTAACATTAGACAGACAGAGGCTTGTGTTAACGTTATCCATCGTTTCGTGTTAAAATTAAGTCAAAATTCCGCTAATTGACCTCCATTACACTATATCGGTATGTTTCATTCGTACGTGTTTTTCGACTGTTTTTGTTAAAACACCGACTCATTTCAGATTGAGCAAAACTTGCTTTTTTTAGTTAAGCCAGTGTTCTATTAAGCGTGCGAAATGTGGACCAGATTCGCTATTGCTATATTCGAGTAGGTATTATTACATACAGAATATATGAATTTAACAAATCAATTAATTTATGCCATTCAACGGAATACTACCATGTTTCTATAAAAACATGAAATCCTAATTTGATAATGCTTTGGACCAGCGTTTCCTAACCTTTTTCAGTCGCGAACCCATAGGAAATCAAGCACAATTTTCAAGGAACCCCTTAGTAAAAAAAACAGCAATAAATTTTGAACCATTTATTTTAGTACTACAAATACAATTTTTTTTAATAAAAAATACGTTAATAATTAACGCACAACAGTAACACCAACACGGTTAATTAATGTGAAGGTTGGTGTTGCTTTTTTGAAACTAAATTAGTGATGTTTGGGTTGATGTTACTACTAAGTTGTAGTCTCAGATCGGATTCCACTTGTAATCTGTTTCTGTATTTGTTTTTAGTATAAACAATAGCAGAGAATGCCTTTTCACAGAGGTATGTGGTTGAGAAAAGCAGTAAATATTTCAGTGCTGCTTCTGATATTTCCTTATAATCTTTCTTTACATTCACCCAAAAACTTGATAAAGAGGATTCTTCAAAATAACATTTCAATGCTGAATCACAAGAAATTTCTATTAATTGGTTTTCCTGTGCCGTTGTCAAGCCAGTAATATCAGGAACATCTTTGTAAAAAGGGTTTGATATCCAATTTTTATTTTTGTCGGGTACTGGAAAATAATCCCGAAACGAAGACCGTGATAATGATTACGAAACTTTTGGTGGCATTTATTTATTATTGTTAAATGTTCCACGGATGTGACTGCAGACCCCCATATATATTTTCGCGGACCCCCAGGGGTCCGCGGACCACAGGTTAGAAAACACTGCTTTAGACAGACGAAAATTGTCACTCACATAAAATTTAATAAAACTTCTAGAAAAATGGCGTGTTTATTCGTATTAATAATTTATATAGTAATCAATATAATTTCTCCAATACGGGAACCAGACCAATTCTTATTTGACGGGATTTTCTTTCTAGCGAAACCGGTGATATAAATAAATACAAAATTATATATATATATATATATATTTTTTACAATAAAGCTTTTTAAAACGCATTTTACTATATTATGATGAAGTATTCTCCGCTTGAAATAAATCCTACCTCCAGAATAAAATATATGTTTTCTTAAAGGATGTGTTATCCTTGCAACTTGCACTTTCCCCTACAAGGATTCTGTCTGAGGAATAAATAAATGCCGAATTCAATTTTCTTTCTTTGATCCGACGGCGTCTCTAAGGATTTGTGACGTCAAAGGTCCTTGAATTCTTCAGTGATTTTAAGAAGCTTTCGTGGGTTTCAGGACTCATTTTCTCAAGTGCAAGGATGTATCATTTGCCTGCTTGAAAATCTCCGTATTTATATAAGAAAAAAATATAAAAAAAATTATAAAACATTATATTTTAAAATTTTTAGTTTAACTTCCACAAACATGTTGGTTTTAACAAACTAACTAACCAATACAGCGTTTCACAGGAAAGGTGGGTAGAGAGAATGGATCGCTGCACTGCTCAATCCTTATATATGTCTCGAGCTTCCTCTATATTCATACATCGTAACATGCACGCTCGTCAATTTTCCGACTTAGTATGTATTAAAAAAAAATTCGAATTATATGGTATAAATTCATTGTAAACAATGAAAACCAAAATAACAACAGCTCAACAAAACATCACGCCGTTTTCTGTAGGGATATAATAAAAATAAATTGACGACCTTCGTGGCAGAGTGGTATGAGCTCTAACTCTCATACCGAAGGTTCCGGGTTCGATTCTCGGCGATGGCAGTGTGATTGTCACACTGTCTTAAGTCTGGTGTAGAATTCTCGTGACAATAAAATGGCGATAGTTTAGCTACCTATTACATGTCAAGAGAATCAATATTTCAGATTAAAAATAAATTGTATACAGTAATTGGGTTCCAGCAACATGTGGTATACGTAAAAAAAAAACTATTATAGAATTCTAGAAATTCTAGAAAACCGACGTTTTCATTCATATTAATTATTTAATATGGAGTTTTACATCATTGTTCCAGAAACAATAAAATAATGAATCTTAAGAAAAACATTTCTGAAACAAAAGAAATCCAATTTCATAATGGTGTTCTAGTTCCAACCCTCATGAATGGAAGATCACCGTTTTACTACACATACATCCAAGGGAGCAGATAAGATGCCTTGGATATATGTATGATAAAACGATGTACGGTAGGATGGTTTGTTGTTCGAAATAAAAATATATATATATATATTATAAAAATATGATATGTCCAAAGACCAGCCTGGTATCATTATCTATCCCCTTTCACCCGTCATGTCGCACTGACGTTTTTAGTTCCGGGAATATGTCATTGTCAATCCCAGGCCGGAAGTGAGTAGGGGCGTGTACCACCAACCTCCCAGAGGTACCGGAAGTGCAATTAAAGACGTGAAAGGCAGGCGCGAGGGGAATACATCATTTGATCAGCCAATCTATTCCTTTGAAGTAGAAGACGTGTGTCCTCATCAGAATGGACACAGTAATAAACTAGTTTATGTTGATTTAACCCTTCTATTCTTATTTATTTAAAAAAAAACAATTGGGTTATATGGATACATTTTTAGATCTAACTTGTTTATCTTACTTATAGATCTTACTTATAATGATCGGGTGGTGGTCTAGAGGATAGAACGCTTGGCTCCTGATCCAGGGGACATGGGTTTAAGCCTGGACACGACCAGATTCCTTCTTCATAATAATGAGCTATTTTCTGCTCACATTGAAGATTGTAAAATAAATTCTAATATCATTGATTAAAATCCTTGGTCCCTCCCTCTAAATCTAAATCCCTCTTTTAAAAAATAAAAAAAAATGTTTCAGGTATATTTGTGATTAACTTATTGAACGCTAAGGCATTAACACTGTGGAATTCCATAGTATTATACTTAGGAAATTGAAAAACTTTGTTTAATCCATTATTTAATAATTTTTTTTTTAAAAAACACATGTTTTGGAGGATACCTCCATCTTCAGGTGTAAAAATATAATAAAAACCAAACAATGAAAGACTAATAAAAACGCATTTGGAATTCGGTACAATAATTCAAATTTAAAAATTAACCTGTGCTATTTGTTACAAGTAGGTACTAACAATTATATTTTAACATCATTCATTCTTCCCATGTGTCCATGACCCTTTCATTATATTGCCCATATCACTTTCATTCCCACTGCATTCACTTCTAATATTTTCATTCGCACTACATCCATTTTCAACATTTGTGTCTCGACACTTTATCGTATCAAATCTAATCAAATCAAATCAAATCAGTTTACTTTCTCAAAAGATATTACAAACTATTTTTATATAATAGTTTAAGACATCTATTGAGGACAGGTAAATTATAATAAATATATAATACCAGGAACGCATGAGAGATGGTTCGACATTAGGAATACAAGATACTCTCCAAAGTCAAGATTTTTTGTCTTCTGAACGTATTTTCACGAATATGAATGACGTCGATCTCCAAAGCGATCATGTTCAGCAGTTTGAATGCTCTCCCCACCGGCATCACTAGAGGCAGGTTGGTTCTGCATGCTGGGATAGAAAACAGTCTGTGCTAACGCTGTCGAAGATAACCATCCGGAACATACAGATGGATAGCCTCCAAGATAACGGAATTCTCAAAGAATCTCCTGATAAGTCTGAAGAAATAGGTAAGTGTGCATCCATCCCTCCTCATTATCTTTAGGCTATTGGTCCCCAGCATGCCCAAGAGGAATGCAGTGGGATAAAGCCACGGATAGCTACCAAACTCCCTCATGTAGAGATATCTCAGAAGTCTTTTCATATATACAGATTTAACACACATTCGTCTAGGAAATCTAATTTTTACTGCATTTATTCTACTTTCATCTTTCATTTGCTAGTTCCGTGCTTCGCTTCTATACATTATAATAATAGTTAGATTAATATAATATTAAGTTATGAATTATTTTAGAATTTCACCCTTACAAAAAATAAAACATAAAAACGTAAAATATTTCCACTTCAGAATACTTCACGTCTACAGAGGATTCCAGTTTAATAGAACAGAGCTGACAATGTGCGATAGGGTGTGAAATTACCCCTATATTTTATTATCTTGGGGCGCACCCAAGGGCAGTACGTGGACAAAAAAGAAAATTCTATAAAAAATCACTTTAAATATAATATATGTAAATAATGTCCAATACTTTATATATAGGTATTCGATAAATTTCAAGAATTTAAGGAAGTGGCAAGAGCTACGACTGGCACAATGAAGGTTCCGGGTTCGATAACCGGCGATGGCAGCGTGATTGTCACACTGTCATTAGTCTGGTGTAGAATTCTCGTAACAATAAAAATACGATAGATTAGCTACCTATCACATATCATGAGAATCAATATAATAGCTAAAAACAATATATATATATATTATATTACATACATACATATATATATATATATATATATATATATATATATATATATATATATATATATATATATATATATATATATATGTATATATATATATATATTATATATATATTCATATATATTATATATATATATATATATATACGCCAATAGCACATGCATTATATGTATGCGCATACAATACATATATCTCATATTACATCATATATATATGTATATATATATATATATATATATATATATATATATATATATAGTATATATATATATATATATATATATATATATAGTAATTGGATTTGAACGACCTTTTGTTTAAAAAAAATACAAATAATTCATTATTTTCAATTGTAATTTTTTTTCCGTCTAAAAGTATTATTATAAAAGTTTACATCGTTCTCCTGATGATGAACTTACAAAACCTTCGAAACGTGACGAGAAAAATATTTAATACGTAAATTGGAAAAATACAGTATACTTAAAAAACGATTATATGAAATTTCGTTTTATAATTCTGTATTAAATAATTTAAAAAAAAAATATGATGAACGTGCGTGCATGACACGATGTATGAAGAAGCGTGAAAAGTATGTCAGGAAAAAAACAGTATTCAAATTAAATTATTGTAAAATAAGTGAAAGCGAAAGAGAAGGATGGAGTGCCGCATCAGTAAAAGTGTGACAGTCCATTCTTTCTGCCTACCCTTTCGGGAAGACGGCGTGATGGTTAGTTAGTTAGTTAGTTAAAATAAGTGAATGCAGTGAGAATGTGTTTGAACAAAAGGATCATTAAGGTGTTTTGGACATATGGAAAGAATCAGACATATTTATTTACTTCTGATTTTATTTAATAATAAAGAGATGTGAGGCCGCGCGGGAGATATATAAGGTTAAAAGAATAGATTAAATGTGGTCTGTCACCCTTTTGATTGATGACAAGAAAAGGCTAAATTAAATTAACGTAAGTCCCGGATGGACAAGGAACAGGCCTAGATAGTGCAGCGAGACTGACGAAAGGGCGTCGCTGCGTCCTATTACAGTCTCGGGTGGTGGTGGGAACCTTATATATATGGAAAGAATACATGAAGAAATATTTAGAAATAATCTGTATATTATATAACATTTTGAATGTATACAAATTCTTGTAGACAAATACTGGAGTTTACCCATGGCGGATAAATTTTTTTTTTATAAGGATTAATTGAATCTCAATAGAGACGAAGATGTAAATTGTTTTCTGGGAACAGAATATGGTAGCCGAGGCGCTTACAGGACTTATGACCTGTCATTGGTTGGGTTGAGCGATCGCTTTTTGCTTAACAACATTCTCCATTCCGCCCTTCTTACGACCACCACGTCTGACAAATTTTTGGAAGTTCTCCACATTTTTTTTGTTCACTCTACACTAGCGTCATCTATTATGTATATTATATGCCAACAATGTTAACGGAACAAGAAATAGACAAATACCGAGGAAAAAAAAACGTGGCACGATCAAATCAACAAAAAAAGAATCAAATATTAGAACATCAGCCACAGGAGGAGTCGGAGAAATCGACGTGCGAGCACGACACGATGTGTGAATGATGAGGAATCTGCTAGAGAAGAACGAACAGTGTGCCGGTGTATTATTCGGGAGACGGCATGATGGTTAGTTTTCGTGGGAAAACAAATAATTTCTAGTACGAAATTATTATAAATTCAGTTTGTTTTGTTACCCTAACGAATCTCCGGTGGGAGCGAAACCGGTTGGTTAAAAAAAAATCCAAATAAAATAGTGTAAAAAAAAAATATATATATACGAGTACATATACGAAATTTTAAGTAGAATTTACATTTAAAATGTATGCAGTTATAATTAGTAAGCGCAATGTAAACGATTATAAAATTAAAATTTTAATTAAATGTTTTAAAACATACCATCATAAAGAAACACATAAGGATTGAAGATTTATGATGGATCAGCCTTTCTGATTAACCCTCCGTGAAAATGACACGAGGGTTAGTTTTATTTAGAGAATCGATTGAGAGATGTTTGAGATTTTCACCCTGAGAATAGGGGCTATTCTATTCTTGACAGATTCGATGCATTTATAATTGGTTTTAACCCCAATAATACAAGGGTGGGTTAAGAGCTTCCGGATCTTGGTAATAGCTTAAAAGTTATTTCATTTGACTGATGAAAATTATCCAAAAAATCGTAATCATATTTTAAACTGCTAAATTAAATAACTTTGTATCACAATTGTATTTTATTTTACGAGACAGCTGTTTCATCAACTTATGTTGACATCATCAGATGTTACAATAATATATCAAATGTCAAATTTTAGTGATTTTTCGAATCTTAATGTGTATTTGTTCCTGTGTCAATTTGAATAATTTCTTTGATATAATTTTGAACTTCTTGCTGGAGTTGAGTTAGGTACCTAAATATTTTAATTAAAAGAACGGTTAGTTACTATTTATAGGAGAAAATATTAAAGGTGGAAAATATAATAATATAATAATAATAGTAATAATAAAACAGTAATTAGAGGGAACAATAACACATTGTATAGAGTCAAAAACGATGAAACAAAACAACCATAAAACGATAGGAAGCAGATTACAGTGAGGCAATACTCTTTCCAGAATTTGTAATATATTTTTTATGAACCCTGCCTCACTGAAACTAAAAATGTTTAGATCCGAGACGATTAATTCAACGTCCGAATTGCTCTTCCTACTGGCATCACCAAAGACAGGTTGATTCTGCGTAATGTTCTTATTAACCATCATACCTTTTTTTCGGAGAGGTACGCAGAGAGGATGGAAAACGCACATTTTTCTTATATGACAAATATTATTATGATTATTATTATTTTGTTGAAAAAACTCCTTAGATCATTACAGCGCGAGCCAAATCGATGTAAAGGGTGAAAAAAAAAATGAAGATCAAAGGAAATATACATAGAACCTTATGAATAGGATATGCTAGTTATTTCCTTGCTGCCTTTATCGTAAGGGTATTCACGAATTCGCCACAATTGCATCCAAAGAGGTCTATCTCTTTGCAACCCCATTTAAAAGACGAATCGCTTTCAATACAGGAGAAGGGCCTCTGCTATCTGAGTAACTATATGAGCTATCTGTAAATATCTTTATTGTGAAATGTATACTCGTATTTTTTTCCGACTTTAAACATGGTATAGGGTACACCCAAAACTTATTAGAACAATTTGAATAAATTTAAAAAAATCCAAATATTACTTTGATAAATGAACAAACTAACATCTATTCATCCCCACTCCTTAAAGTAGTTCCAATATTAGATTAATTGAACTCTTGATTCTGCACTATGTTTATATATTTCAGGTACAGAAGACAAGAATACATCACCCTAATCATCGATTTGCAGGAAGGACTTCATATATTTTACTTATAATCTTTAGTTAATTTTTTGAAATATGTAAAATCGTTTATAAACTTAACAATTGGTTTCTTAGCAATACTTTAATGGAGTTACTTTGATTTATTTAATTTCATTTAATATTCCTTAAATGATATAAACTTGGACTTGGAAGGGACTCGTCCTCGTGGAAGACCTCCTAAAATATGGAAGGACAGCTGAGAATCCACCTCACAGGTGGAGCAACCCTTTGGAGAACAGTTCACTCAGGTTTATAACGTGGACGATGAATTCTTTAAAAAAAATCAACAACCATCATGTATAATCGAATATATCATAAACTGATGGAATCATTATTTTTTTGTGAATGTATACTTATACTTGTGTACGAATACTCGATTTCACCCATGGTGGGTGATTAATTCATGAAATTTAATTGTATCTCAATAGTAATCGAATTTACATAGATGAAACTGACATGTGAAGTTAAGCATAGATTTGTAACATATATACAACCTCCAAAAATGTGTCTTACATAGTCATAAAGAAATAGGTGGAATGGGGAATATTGTAATTACATAAAGCGTGCGCTTAACCCAACCAATGACAGGTCATAAGTCCTGTAAACACCTTGATCAACCATATTCAGTTTCCAGTTTGCATCTTCGTCTCTATTGAGATACAATTAAATTTCATGATGGAATCATCTTATAGTACGCTAAGGCATTAACACTGTGGAATTCCATAGTAATGTACTTAGGAAATCGAAAAAGTTTATTTAATCAGGTATTTATTAAAAAATATTAAAAAACACGACAGGTTTCGGAGGATACCTCCATCTTCAGGTGTAAAAATACGAGTATAATAAAAACTAAACAAAGAAAGACTAATAAAAACGCATTTAAAATTCGATATAATAATTCAAATTTAAAAATTAACCTGGGCTATTTGTTATAAGTAGGTACAACAATTATTCTTTAACAGTAAGAACTAATAAATAATATTATGTAATAATGAAGGCCGTGCCACACTGTTTGAAACAAACTCTCCACAGGGGTGACCTTGGTGGAGAGCTGTGGAGCCCACGGTTGGTGTAGCGTCCACACACTGTTGTAAACAAGCTCTCCACACGTGAAATGCGTGTTTAAACGCGCGTCCGTCCACAAAGTTTGTTGAAGGTCAAACGAATTTTGGTTTCAAACAAGTGTCTACACAGTTTTAAACCGCCGGTGGAGACCGATGTGGAGAGCTTGTTTAAAACAGTGTGGCCCGCGTTTAATACATGATAATAATTAAAAAAAAAATGTAATTTAGAAAAAACATTCATTTGAAAAGACATAATTTATATCATCATCATCATCAGCCGTCTGTCATCCACTGCTGAATGTAGGCCTCTCCCAAAGCCCTCCACCGCCCCCTATCCATTGCCGCTCCCATCCATCCATGTCCAGCAATCCTCTTCAGATCGTCGGTCCAGCGGGCAGGGGGACGTCCAACTCTACGGAATCCTGTACGCGGTCTCCACTCCAGAACCCGTCTTCCCCATCGGCTGTCGGTTCTCCGACAGATATGGCCAGCCCACCGCCACTTCAGCCCGCCTATCCGTAGAGCCACCTCAGTCACCTTGGTTTGTTGTCGAATAAATTCGTTTCTAAATCTATCCCTCAAGGTTATTCCAAGCATGGCTCTTTCCATGGCGCGCTGGGCAACCTTGAATCTGTAGACTAGACCTTTTGTCAATGTCCACGTCTCGGCTCCGTATGTTATGACTGGCAAAACGCACTGGTTGAAGACTTTAGTCTTGAGGCATTGTGGTATTTTGGAAGTGAAAACATGACGTAATTTCCCAAAGGCTGCCCAACCCAACTGAATTCTTCGGTTGGCTGAATTCTCCATAATTTATATAGAAAATAATAAATGATTAATTTGCTTTTGATTGGAAATGGGAGCTTGGGAGATTAAATGTAGACATACTATTTAAGGAGAAAGGAGTAAAAGGAGGAATATGATTATTAATTACGTTTTCACCCAATTTCACCGACTTGAAAATGGAATCGTATTTTAAATACATACTAATAACAAATAAACCCAAAAAGAATGTATAATTTTAATTGTATCTCAATAGAGACGAAGACGCAAACTGGAAACTGAACATGGATGATCAAGGTGTTTACAGGACTTATGACCTGTCATTGGTTGGGTTAAGCGCACGCTTTATGTAATTACAACATTCCCCATTCCACCTTTGTTATTTGTGATCATACATGACAAATTTTTGGAAGATGTATACGAGTATATACTTCAAAATCCATATTTATCTTCACGTGGCAGTTTCAGTCAGCCATCTATGTAGATTTGGTTGCACTAGTGAATTTATAACATTGAAAAAGAAATGTCTTACCTTCTCTTGCTCTGCAACTTTTGATTGAATTTCCACAGATTCTTCTAAGGATGCTGCATTAATCCCAACAGTAGTATCGACTGTTTGTAAATCTTGATCAACATTCACTCCAATAACTCCATTGAAAACATTTTCATAATCACTAAAAGACGAATTGAAATCTGGTATGCGAATCCTTCCGTAAAGCGGAGAAATCCTTGAGTTTCTTCTATCACCATCGCTACTAGCGTCAAATGGAGACATTGGACTTATAATTCCACTGTCCGTATCGCTCATGTTCTCAAAGTGTGTCATAGATCGTTCAACATCAGCTATGATTCCATCGTTTCTGATTATCATTTCGATTCTGTCTTCGAATCCTGACTCTGGATCATACACGACATAATTTTCCTTGTCGAATCGTACCCCTCTTTGAGTTGTAACAGTGTATTTTTTATTAGGACTCAAGTGTATGTTCCTTGATTCGTTATCCACTGGGGTTTTTGGTAGTCTAGAGGGTATCTTTGAAACAACGCCATATTTCTTTTTTGTATCATTTGAAAATTGAAGCTTCACATATTCATTACCTACAGTTCTTGGTGCGTCATTAAACAATGTATTTAAATTCGTCTGTTTAACTTCTGGTGTCTTTGTGGTAAACATTTTAAATCTGTTCTTATCGCTCGTCCTTGATGGCGAAAAATTTAGCCGCAATTTCGGCAATTTTAATTTTGTTTCTTTTATAATGCTTTTGTTTGAAGATAAATTCGATTGTTCGCTTGCTTTGTTTGATTTGCTATTATCATTTTTTTGTTTCATACTGGCGTATACACTCCCGTCGAATGATATCTTTTTTTGTATTTTAAAAGAATTTGTAATTTGACTTGTTATTGTGATTTCTGCTTTGGAAGATTCAGGAGAAAAAAGCGTGGCAGTCTCTGGTTTAACTTTTCCAGTTTTATCTATTAGAAATTTGTGACCTCTGTCTAAGAAATCAGGACAGAATAATGTCTCTGGCTTATAAGATTTATCACAATTCTTAAGTTCTATATTCAAATTGGTTGTTTCATTCTCTTTTGTTTCATTTTTATTCGAAATTCCAGCGGAATCTTCAAATATTTCAATCTCTAATACATCATCTTCAAAATCAGTTCTATCCAAACATTGGTAAGATATTACTTCATCATTAGAATCAATACACTGTTCATTTGTATGATCGAACATATCTTCATTATCCCCAATTATGTTTTCAATTTTAAGTACATTTGAATCAGAATTGACTCCATCATTGAAAACCCCATCTTGTTCTTTTAGATCTTCATCAGCTATACCATTCATCTGATCATCTAAATTGCTTGTTGTATCATCTTCGAACCTTTGGTCTCTCATCTGAATACCGTTTGCATCCAAAGATGCTTTTCTGTCCTTGGTTGGACCATCGTCAACATCTATATCGTGACACGTCACATGCTCCACGCAAGAGTTTGGCCTTCTCTTCACAGTACCAGTTTTGGCGGATGGAGAATCCCAGTCGAGATTCGCGACTGATGAAGAAAGAGCAAGATGTCCAGAATTCTTTGGGCTGCCCATTGTTAGTTCTGATGCAATATCAAAGAGTTATTTTCTAAAATACTTAGATCTTATTCAAGATAATTTAAAATTTCTATTGTGGTAACATACGTTTTGAGTATCCACTGTAATTTAAACACAATTTTCTTGATTTAACCAACAGATCGTAGAGTTTCTTTTTCAAGAATATTTAGAGTTTCTCGCCAGGACATTAATAGTTTCCAGTATTCACTGTTATTTAAATACAATTTTCTTGATTTAACCAACAGATCGTAGAGTTTCTATTCAAGGATATTTAGAGTTTCTCGCCAGGACATTAATAGTTTCAGTATTCACTGTAATTTAAATACAATTTTCTTGATTTAACCAACAGATCGTAGAGTTTCTATTACAGATCATCTGAATTCTTTCTGTTGTGGTACATTTTAGCATTTAATGTAAATTTAATACAATTTTCTTGATTTAACCAAATGATCGTAGAGTTTCTATTCAAGAATATTTAGATTTTTTCTTCAGGACATTAAGAGTTTCCATTATAGTATCATACATTATGATTCTTCAGGTTAATTTCAACCCAAATCTCTTGATTTAACCAACAGATCGTAAAGTTTCTATTCCAGATCATCAGAACAGATTCTATTGTGGTAAATTTCTTAATTTAACCAACAGATTTTACAGTTTCTTTACCAGAATATTTAAAGAGTAACTATTGTTATACATTTTGACTGTCCAATGAAACTATAAATTGATTGATTTCTTGCCCGATTTTATATCATAGTTTCTATTGTAGAATATAAGAATCCATTTGAACTGTACACTTTGATGTTTCTTTTGAGTTGTCGTAAAAATAACGACAAAATGCGATATATTTTATCTATAAAGAATTATTATTACACCCACAATGTTATAAATCACTCGAACACTTTTAGACACTTGAGTTTAAGCAGAGATTGCACTTTTTTCTTAAAGAACACTAGCGACTTGTACATCTTGATCATACGAACTATTGAGATAATCGTTGATTGGATATTTTTAAGAGTTTCGTTTCATTAGTACGGATAAGGTTTATTGTTTTAGCAAAATGAGCGCGATCTTATCTCGAATACAAATTTAGATAATCTAAATAAACACAGCTTCAACAATATGTAATGTTTGTTTTTCCACACGATACTTTCGTTTTATTACTGGGATATACGAATTTAATTAGTAATTGTGAGATTTAAGCGGATTTTATAATCACAATACAAAAATTAAAATGAAGTCCTGAGGCGAGCTAGAGTCGACTTCACTCCTTTTTTCAACATTTATACATTGTGTCATGCACGCACGTTGGATTGAACACCTTCGTGGCCAAATGGTAAGTATTTTTTGATAGTGTAGCTCACCTGAGGGAAGCACTGGTTTTATTATAATTGTATATTTATTTTATTAAGGGAAGCTAAGGGGAGAAAAATACCACCTCCTTCGACTGATATTAATGGGTAAAGTGAAGAGACGTCGGGTAATTGGTAGAATGTAGCTGTCCTGGCTGCGGAACATTAAAGAAAGGACAGGATATAACAAGAGTTCAGAACCTGTTCCAAGTGGCGCAGTACAGAGATGCCTTTGCTGCAGTAAGCCAACGTTGGGGGGACCTGACACGGCACGGAAAGAAAAAGATTACACCTTTTTTACCATTCTTTCTTCATTTTTTTTTTTTGGTATCCAAACTATTTCAATGATTCTTTAATTATTTTGTTCAAAACACCAACATTCGCACCGCATTCATTTCTTATTGTTTCATTCGACACTCTATCATACACAGAGTATCCACACATTAGTCTAAGAGATCTAACTTATTATTGCGTATTATATTTTATGTAATAATACATAAATTAAGTAATCTATTTTAACGAAATATTATTATACACTTAAAGCACTAGAAAACACAAGATAATTAAAACGTCTTTTAAACAATGAAATTAGACACTTATTCACAAACGATTTTCACAACAATGACACTGTTTTCCGACATACAGCCTTTTTATAAATTATTTTATCTAGCAAGCTTTCCGAACACTTTTCCCGAGCTTCCCAGCTGATATTTCGCTTGGAAATGCGTAAGTGAAAATGACTCATCCCGGAAAATGCTCTGCTCGGGAAATGCGCGCGGCTGTTCTGCTCGCTCTGCGGCATGAATCAAGATATAAGGGTGGAAGGGGTGTTTTTCCTAGGAAGAGTACGTGAAGGCTGTTTTCCTACGTCACAAGTATAGGGATTTTCCGAATATTTTTGGTTTTAATATTGAGATTTATTCGGATGAATGCGAGATAAATAAAATTAAGAAAGGGTCAAAAAGGTGGTTTGGACACATGGAATGAATAGATGAGGTGGGAATGGTTTAATAGTTACATACAAGTAGTGTGAATGGGAAAAGAAGTCGAGGAAGGCCAAGGATGACATGGCATGACAAAATTAATCAATTACTGAAAGGCGGCCATGTTCGAAGTAGGGACAATCGACGAGCGTGCATGTCAAGATGTGAGAATGTAGGAGGCGTGAGCATAATGCCAGGATAGGACAATGTGGCGATCCATCCTCTCTGCCTACCCATCCGGATAAACGGCGTGATGGTTAGTAAGTTAGTTAGTTAGTTACTTGACAGCTATTAAAATATACATACAAGTTAATGCTGAACGGTATAAATAGCTGGTTCTGAACCAAAGAGCCATGATTTCGATTCATATATATAATAATATAATTGTTCATCTGTTTTCAAATTTATTTTTCAAAAATTCTTCAAGCATGGTAAAACATTACATTCCCATAAAAGTAAACTTATGAAAACAGATGTTTTCATTCGTATTAATAATTAAGATTAAGATACAATTATTATATTGTTACATAAAATTTGAATATAATACATTTTAAATAATCAGCCTCATGGGACTCGTCCTCGTGGAAGACCTCTTAAAAGATGGATGCACAATTAGGAATCCATCAGCAACCCTTTGATGAACAGACCAAATAGCAAGAAATAATGACGACCTTCGTGGCCGAGTGGTAAGTGCATTGACTGCCACTGCGAAGGTTCCGGGTTCGATTCCCAGCGCGGGCAGTGTGATTTTCACACTGTTTTCGGTCTGGTGTAGAAATCACGTGACAATAAAATGGCGATAGATGAGCTACCTATCACATGTCTAGAGAATCCCTATGATAGCTATAATGGTTGGTTCATGCTGTCACGATGTAAAGAGCGATTCAACAACAATGAACAACCAGCAACTGGCACATGTATCTACGATGAAGGATCTCGGAATCATCTATGAGAGTAGGCTGACTTTTCGTGCACATATCGAGAAGATTTGTGGCATTGCACTGAGGATGTTGGGGTTCATCGTCCGGACCGGAAGAGTTTTCAGGGATCCCAATGTGCTCAGAGTCCTATACAACGCATTGGCACGGAGCAGGCTCGAAAGTGGTTCTGTGATATGGAGTCCTCACGAGGCGAGATATTCCGTTATGCTGGAGAGGGTTCAGAAAAAAATTCTGAGGTATCTCTACGTGAGGGAGTATGGTAGCTATCCGTGGCTCTATCCCACGGCATTTCCCATTTCCCATTTCTTCAGATTAATTAGGGGATACTTCGAGAACTCGGCCGTACTGGGGGATGTTGGTCTTTTTGTCCCCGATAGATATCTCCGACAGCGACAGCACAGATTGTTTTACCTACCGGCCGCCAGAACCAATCTGCCTCTGGTGACACCGGTGGGAAGAGCAATTAGTCTGCTGAAGGCGGTCTCCTCGGAGATCGACGTCTTTCATGTTAGTGAAAGTACGTTCAGGGGGCAAATACTATTGACTTTAGAAAGTATCTTGTCTTCCTAATGTCGAACCATCTCTAATGCGTTCCTGGTACTTTGTTGTATTTTTATAATATTTTACCTGTACTTAATAGATGCCTTAAACATTTTCCTGTTTGTAATGTTTATTGAGTTAATAAACTGATTTGATTGATTGATTGAACAAAAAAAATAAAAAAAATAAGAAGATTTCGTCATTTTATTAAAATGACGCTAAATATGTCATAATTGGTTTTATAATTAATAAAAGCAATAATACATTTGTAAAGCGCCTATAAATCAATCTACAATAATTATATATGATATTTGTGATTGGATAAAAAAGTGTAAACTACGAACTAACTAACCATCACGCCGTCTCCCCGAAGGGGCAGGCAGAAAAAAATGGACTGCCACATTTTTCTTCCCTGACATACTTCTCTCGATTCCTCAACATTCATACATCGTGTCATGCACGCGCGTCGATTTCTCTGACTCCTCACGTGATTTGATCGTGCCACTTTTTTCTCGGTCTTTCTTTGTTTTTTTTTTACCATTTTTTTCATGTTAATGATTCTTTCAATATTTTTATTTTCATTCACTTCTTATATTTTCATTCGACACTCTATCATACACAGTTTTTCCACACATTCATCTAAGAGATCTCATTTTTACTGCATTTATTAAATTTTCAACCCTTTTTATGCCAGTTTCATCCTTTGCTTCCTATATAAGGGTCGGCATAAGAACACCATTGTGTACTTTTTTGGATGGGCTTTTGTTTGCGGTGACAACTTTAAATGCACCATTCACTTTGTTACCTGTCCCACTTTTATATTTGTATTATATATTAAAATGACATTTATATGACTTACGAGACAAAAGTTTAGAATATTGACAATTATGTATGATGTGGGAGTTTTTTGTAGAGCGAATTTAATAAAATTTAGATTGATCCAGAAATAAATGATTTTTTAAACACCCAGTGATTTCGATGGTGACTCATTGGTCCTATAGATTAACTTGAAAGAAAAATAAGAGACAGCCATACAGTCTCCATCTCTTTTCACGATGGGAATATTTCTCTCCATACACTGGTATCGACTCTATAGTTTGCATTCACATACAAATGTAAAGTATAATATTATTATGAGGTAATAAGATTTAATGGTGACTTTCTCCTTATAACATTTTTACGTATTAATAATTATCACTAAGATGGTTAAGCGAGTGTTCTGCCAGTTGCTACTAATGGCCTCGAAACTATAACATTGTCCAAACAAAGTGCCGAGAAACTACGATTGAGCCAAATAACCATAGAAAGAGCCATGTTAGGAACAATCCTAAGAGACAGAGTCATAAACGATACGGTGAGAGAAAAAACAAAGGTCACTGACATCATACACTGGGTAGCGATGCTAAAGTGGCAATGGGCAGGTCACGTAGCCAGAAGCTCGGACGAAAAATGGACAAGAAGACTGCTGACTTGGTAAAACGTGGACGGCAAAGAGAAGTGCAGGGCCACCGCAACTACGGTGGAAAGATGACCTGAACAGACATGTCGGAATAATCTTGATGCAGTCTGCACAAGACAGAATGACGTGGAAGCAAATGGAGGAGACCTTTGGTCAGGAATGGACTGGAATATGCTGGAGAAGAAGAAGAATACGATGGTTTGGACATATGGAACGAATAGATGGAAGAAGAATGGGTAAAAAATATATATACAAGTAGTGTGAATGGAAAAAGAAGCCGAAGATCGCCAAGGAAAACATGACATGACCAAATTAGTCAATATTAAATGCGTTTTTTGTCAAAATGTAAAAGTGTTACGGCTATCCTATTTTGCTACAATTCCGGGGATATGGCGTAGTTTGTTAATTAATCATGATTTAAAATATATAATTTACATAGTAATTAATACGAATGAAAACGTCTATTTTCTAGAAGTTTCATTTTAGTTCTGTAGTATTGGATTCTGTAGTATTATTAGCTCTGTAATAGTTCTGTGTAATATTGGGTTCTGATTTTGAAAATTTGGTTTGGTTCATGTGGTGCTCCCGTAAATTTCGAGATATTCCGTGTATAAGTGAATTGTTTTGGTCAATGTGATTGTTGCCGCACTTTATAATAGTTAATTGTGACACATAATACTGTTTTGATGTTAAAATTATACAAGTTTTTTCGTTTATATAAAGAATTTTGACAGGTGTAAAAAAACATTTTTCATTTGTTCCAATGACAATTCGAATAATTTCTTCAATATTATTTTAAATTTCTTGGTGGTGTTGGTTTGTTTTAAGTGCCTAATTACAGCTAATTAAAAAAACGGTGGATACGTGGAACATACTCGTATATTAAATAGACAATATGTGCAACATCTAAAAATAACATTATGTGTTAAATTATTTTTAGTTTGTTATATTATTTTACATCATTGTATTTTTTTTTTCGATTTATTCTGTGGATGGGCGAAAGGAGAAGGATGGAGTGCCGCATCGGTTAAAGTGTGGCAGTCCATTCTTTCTGCCTACTCTTTCGGAGAGACGGCGTGATGGTTAGTTAGTTAGTTAGTACATTATAGTTCATGGAAATGACAAGTTTCGCCTTTCTAAAGTGTTATAAATGTTTTTATTGAATACCACAATAATGATTTATTTCAATTAGCTTCATTTGCAGTACAGATAAATTCTCGTGTAGTTAGCTACATTTACAGCTCTGATAGATAGTGCCAGTGCTGAACTAGGCTTCCCTTTCCGACTTCCACAACTCTCTATCTATCGCCGCTTAATCATTCGTTGTCCTCGCTATATGGTCCGTAAAATTCCACTTCAACGAAGCTATTTTCCACGCTACGTCCGCAACTTTGGTCCTTTCTTTGATCCATTCATTTCGCTTCCTGTCTCGCAAACTGATGTTTAACATCCTCCTCTCCATTGCCTGCTGAGTCACTTGGAGTTTCTGTATTGATATTCTTGTGAATGTAACTATATCCAGACTGTATGTCAGTACTGGGAAGATGCACATGTGAAATATCTTTTTCTTCAGATGGTTCGCGAATTATCATCATCATCATCGGCTGTCCCTCGTGTCCGAGGAAGACTGTCCTTCACGGTTGTGGGTCCGCATGTGACTGAAGAGCCCGATCCTGGACCCACATATTTTGGGGCATCTGGGGCAGGGGAAGGCGCCTGTAGTGGAGCCGTCACCGTCTCCCAGTGGTCTCTCCTTTCTCCTCCTCATCTCAGCGGCGTCGTCTCTGCGCTGTGCTTCATATCAATAGTGTTCGCATATTTTTAATGAAAGCGTCATTCGAGAAAATAATAAAATATGCAAAAGTTCCGCCTGCGCTATTACCACCAATGATAATAATAGTAATTGGTTTAGTTAGCAATGGGGTGACAGTAATATCGGAGTTATTTCCCGACAAGTGCAGGGTTCCCACCCCCTCCCTTATGGCGGTATTGCTTCTTCAACCCCCCGAGGAACACTTATAGCGGACTCAGCTGATCTTAAGCTTTATTACACCCCTTGGTGTTCCTTTTAACACGTTGAAAACCGGAAAAAAATGTTAAAAAAAAATATATATTCTGTTTTTTTTTAATGTGCACAAATACTTGTAGACAAATACTGGATTTTACCAATTCATGATAGCCTTCCACAATACATTAATAAAGATTTTTTACTAAATGCTTACATCTAGTCCCAATAGATGGCGCTAGTGTAGATTGAACTAGAATATGTGAAATGTTTCTCGACAAGGTAGCATATATATAATTTAAAAAAAATATTGTCAGACGTGGTTTTCGTAAGAAGGACGGAATGGGGAATGTTGTATTACATAAAGCGATCGCTTAACTCAACCACTGACTGGTCACAAGTCCTGTAAACGCCTCGACCACCATATTCTGTTTACATATTCGTCTCCAAATAATTTACATCTTCGTCTCTATTGAGATACAATTAATTCATAACAAAATATTCAATTCGATTTATTTAAATTGAATGTGAAACTTGGACACTTAGGATACTGAAGTGAATGAATTCTTTATAAAGAAGATTATTAAAGGATCGCTTAGATGGTTTGGGCACATGGAAATATTTAATAGAATTAAGAACGAATACTTTATCAATGTTAATCAATCATGTATGTTGTTTATTGAAATTTCTAGGTAAAAGTTCATTGTATACGTAAATAATAAAAATAACAAAAATCCTTAATAACTAAATAACCAACTAACTAGCCATCACGACGTTACTCCGAAGGGGTAGGCAGAAATAATGGAATGCCACACTTTTCTTTTCTGTCATATTTCTCTCGGTTCCTCAACATTCAAACGTGTCATGCACGTACGTCGATTTCTCTGACTCCTCACGTGGCTGACATTCAATATTTGATTTATTTCTATGTGTCCAAACCATCTTTATGATCATTTCATTATTTTGTTCATAACACCATCATTCGCACCGCATTCACTTCTTATATTTTCATTCGACACTCTATCATACACAGAGTATCCACAAATTCGTCTAAGAGATACTGAATTTATTCTACTCTCATCCTTCTTTTGCCATTTATATGTTTCGCTTCCTTACATAAGGGTCGGTACAAGAACACCACTGTGCACTGCCATTTTCCTTTATAATGTTTATTAATTTCAATTCCATTTGTTTTTATGGCTTCAACTGGTTTCGGCAGCTCGCTGCTATCTTCATTTCCCAAAAGATGGCGACGAGCTGCCGAAACCGGTAGAAGTCATAAAATCAAGTGGAATTAAATTAAATACAAATATTTTACAAAGGATTTTTTATTCTTACATTTAAATTTTGATTATTTTAACCAATAAAATTTTAATTCATAAAGTTAATAAAAAAATAACATTTTATTTCAACACCGTAAAATAGTAGTTATTGCATGTGACATTTAACATTTTAATCGTAAAGTAATATGGTTTTCCGCAAAAATATATTATACAATATTTGCTCACGTAAAGTGAAATATTTCACTCTTTAATATATGCAAAAATACCTCATCCAAACATCAAATATATAAAAATAGTTTGTTTTTAGATCTTTTCAAATTCTAAAACATTTATGTTGAAATATTTTTTTATTTCTATTTTAAATTTTTGAATATGGAATTAGAATTCTCGGATTGAAAGTGTCAAGATAAGAACGGTTTCTTTCATCAGATGAGCGCTAGTCACAATAGCGCTGGCACTTTACATTGGCCTCCCCCACCTGGGGGTAGTAACACCCCACTATGAATTCACCTCCCCTGTATGAATCATCTACCCTAAACGGTACATGTGAAGGTGAAGGTAGGCACACGATTACAAGCGCATTTTATTTATTTAATAATTAATAAATAATGTAATACAAAAAAGAAACCGAAGAAGATCTGGGGATAGAAAGGGATGACCAAGAATAGAAACTGTTGTAGAGGAGCCCAAATCCCACACCGGACTGTAGCGCCAAGAAGAAGAATAAAATAGTTTAATTTTGACTCTAATGAATTATGGTCACAACAGCAAGATGTTACATACAGGTATATAAGATTATTATATATTTATATAAAACTTAAATTTAATTGTAATTTTGACTTGCCGTAATTTGTATTTGCTCGATTATTTAGTTTAGTTAGTTTTAAGTAATTCTATGTATAATTTTTTACAATAAGTATATTTCCTGTTTATAATAATGTATAAAAAAGTCATGTCATAAATAGTGGGGTATCAGTAATGAGAGTCCTCTCACGATACTCCCAAAATAAAATCGTTTAAAAAAAATACATATAAGATAAATTAATATCATTTTACGGTATTTTATAATAAAACATGTTTGATACTTTTTCTGGTATTCCACAAGGTTCATATTTGGGACCACCGATAATATAATTAAAATTAAAATTGTAATGAACCGTAGTCATAACGACACGATAGATATGAAATTAGTTTGCATGTATTACTTGTCTTTTTCTTTTTTTATATACTTTGTGTATACAACACCAACTTAAAAAAAATACATATCAGACATGTTTCGAACAACCGGTCCTTCTTTAGTGATACATATTATAAAGATACATATTTAAAATATTATAAAATTGTTTACAAATATGATCAGTTTTGACAGATGTTATAAATATCAAAACTGATCATATTTGTAAACAATTTTATAATATTTTAAAAATGTATCTTTATAATATGTATCACTAAAGAAGGACTGGTTGTCCGAAAAATGTCTGATATGAAATTTTAATTGTTTTAAAGTTAGTGTTGTGTATAGAAAGTATATAAAAAAGAAAAAGACAAATAGAACATCTACAACACAAAGTATGGCGAACATAGAATAAATAGTTTGCATGTTATCAATATACATCAACAAATAAATCGCAGTATTTTTGACTAAAGAATGATTGATACTTTTCTGGTATACCACAAGATTCATACATGGGACCACCGTATTATAATTAATTTATAACCTTAATTCAAATTAACAAACTTTATAGGAATATGACATTAAATTATTTTGCCTGTTTTCAGAAGAAATCAACATGTCTGTTGTAGTATTTTCGATTAAAATAAGTTTGATACTGGTGTACCACAAGGTAATAATTTGGGACCACCAAATTTATTTTATCTTATAATCAGAAAATAACGAGCATTTTCTTACTCCTTATTAACTGGAAACTATCTTATAGAAATTAAACATTATATGATTACAGTCCAATAACATTAATTCATTGAAATGGGGTTTCCAAAACACAAAGTCTAATTGTTGATAGATACTGTGCATTTTTACAAAAACTAAGATGACACTGCACAATGGTGTTTTTTGTATCAAACGTTATCTACACGAAGCATGCAACTGGCAAGAAAGGATGAAAACATAATAAATACGGTAGATTTCTAAAATGAATATGTGTTAATTCTTTATATAAGAGTGTGTCAAAGGCAAAATTAAACCTTTATGAATTTGGCTAGAAAAAAATAACGAATAAATAATGACGATGAATGTTTACGTTCATGATTCGAATGACACACTTTGGGTTACATGACCAAGTTAATTAATTAATTGCCCGCTACGGCAGACTTAAGTCAGATCAATAAGTCATGCACACCAGGATTTCGAGTGTGCGTTTATTGGTTCTTTGAAATTCGTGGAAAATACTGATATTATCATTTATTGCTTTAATGATTTGGATTGTAAGAAAATGTTGTTTTAAATGTGACTTTTTACTCAAAATGCGGCAATGCGCCAAGTAGGGATGACAGATAGAGGTGCGTTTGCCTAGTGGTCTACGGGTTAAAATTTTAATTTCCGGGACGCGAGGAGTCGGATAAAATATACTATATGTACGCTTGAAATGGTGTATAAATATAGACAAGACTAATGGTACTAAGCTCATCATTATGGAAAAGTGGAGGGAAGGCGAACACAAGGACAAACAACGAGCCGCTGGACCGATCAAATCAGGGATCTGACTGGTCTCTTATTAGCTGCAGCCTGGAGACTGACGGGTGCCAGGAGCGCATGGCGTGCCATGGTCAATAGTTTACAGGATGGACACGACCCTCAATCATGAGGAATACGACTGAGAAAAGAAGAAGAATGGGGTATACCAGGATAGAACAGTGTAGCATCAATATACTCTGCCTCCTCTATCACCGAAACTGGAGGATGATTTATTTGTTAATCAATAATTTAAAAATAATCACGTTTTCACAACACTTATTTTTTTAAGTATAATTCACATTACGTTTGTTATTAATATATGTAAACTAAAATATTAAAATTTCACAAACTTGTTTTCGAGAACGATATAAATGTAACGTTTTCCAACCGACCCACGTGACTTTTCCCAAACAACTGCCGGCCGATGGCAACATAACGACACCCCCACCCCCCAACTACCAATCTTTAATTCCATTAAAAGGGAAAACTGCAAATCCAGGGGGTGGAAAATACCCACTGCTCCATCGGTATGCAACGTACCCTGACTCATGTGGGTGTAGTTTTTTAAACGAAGTTTTTTAAACGAAGTTATTTGTTATACTCGTACACATTTAAAAGTAAAATTATATTTTTACTGTTCCAATAAGTTGTTTGCCTGGCACGGAAAAAATGTTAACAAATGTATTTATCATTTCTTGAACAATGATGTAAAACTCCATATTAAATAGTTGATACATTATTCTTCTTCTTCTTCCTTGTTGCAGAATTATGTGGTCTGTTCTCCAGAGTGTTGCTTCTCCTGTGAGGAAGACTCCCAGCTGTCCTTCCATCTTTTAGGAGGTCATCCAAGAGGACGAGTCTCATGAGGCTGATTATGCAATGCAATAAAGGGGAGTCTGGTGGTGTCAATTTTTTGAACATGTCCGTACCAGTCCGTTTTTCGCTGTCTGCTCCATATTATAATATCTTCAACCTCACATATCTCTCTTATTCTGGTGTTCCTCACGCGATCTCTCAGTGTCTTGTTGCTATCGTCCTCAGTGTCTTTATCTTGGAAGCCCTACAAACTTGTTTGATCCTTCCTGTGTCTGCCCTTGCTTCGACGCTATATGTTATTGTTGGTCTTACGCATGCTTTATAGATTCTCATCTTACTCTTAATGGCCATGTCTTTGTTTTTCCATATTGTGTTAGTTTTTATTTGTATCAATTAATTTATTTTGCTTGATAACATGTGAAGTCTCTATATAACTTATTCTCAGTCGTATTCCTCATGATTGAGGGTCTTGTCCATCCTGTAAACTATTAACCATGGCACGCCATGCGCTGCTGTCACCCGTCAGTCTCCAGGCTGCAGCTACTGAGAGACCAGTCGAATCCCTGATTTGATCTGACCCTGGTCATCCTAGTGGTCACCTTCCCTCCAATTTGCCCATGATGATGAGCATGATGTGCGATTCTTATAATAAGCATTATTAAATTAATATTTATTATTTTAATAATGCTTATTATTTTAATAATGCTTATTATCGATTTATGAGACTCAAAATCAAAAACGAGCCCCTTGAGTCGTAAATCGAGCGAAAGAGATGAATTTTGTATCGCGTTCTGTATGCAATGGCGGAATTGTCCTACACGGCTTAGGCGAATCAGAAATGTAATTGGAAAGGCCTGCACAAGTGAGGGGTAGGAAGAGAGGATAGAGAGCCTCACACCTCCATTTTCATAACTTATTACATAACTTACTGCCAAATAACTGATCGCCACACTGCTGTTTTCTGACATATCTCACAAGATTTTTATCATACACTTTTTACCGCCCTAGGTATTTGAACGTACTTTATACGTTCACTGTGACTGTACCATTCTGCGCTATCCCGTATCACGTACGCGCTTGAGAAAAATTAATTTACCTAAAATGTACAAATTTCGGGATACGCGCGTGTGCCAACAACACTTGAGTACAAGTCTTCACAAATATGATAGTTTTACAGTGGGCAGGCGAAGTGTGCGGTCGAGTCTTTGACGTTTCGTAATTAAAAAAAAAAGTAATTAAATTTAATTAATAAAAAACAGATTTTTTTGGACGTTTCTCGGAAATTAACCTGAAGGTAAGGCGGTTAAGTTTAAACCCTAGCGATTGGTTTGCAGCAGTCTAATATATTTGCTGGTTCTTGGGATGCCACTTCGGCCTTAAATGTGGTAGTTTCCAATTGCTTTTCACATTTTTGTTTACAACAAATTATTTGAACTCAATTTCTGTATACAATTTTTAGCTAATTATTTTCATGACATGTGATAGGTAGCTAATCTATCGCTAATTCAACCAAACCAAACATAGCGTGAGATTTATTTTTCCCAGTTATCGCCGAGAAAAGAAACTTTCGGTGTGGCAGTCACAACTGTTGCTACTATGCCACGATGGCCGTCAATCATACATCTATAGTTTTCTGATATATTAGTCGAGAACGAAGTCGAGGAAGACTAAAGAAAACGTGGCGTGATCAAACTGATTAAATTTTTTAGGTATAATATGAATAGAATGAATGAAGAAAGAATGGTTAAAAAATTATATGTTAACGATGTAAATGGAACCAGAAACAGAGAAAGACCGAGGAAAACGTGGCACGATCAAATAAATCAAATATTGATTGTCGGCCATGTGAGGAGTCAGAGAAATCGACGCGCGTGCATGACGCGATTTATGAATGTTGAGGAAGCGAGAGAAAAATGTCAGGAAAGAAAAGTGTGGCAGTTCATTCTTTCTGCCTACCCTTTCGAGGAAACGGCGTGATGGTTAGTTGGTTAGTTTGTTAGTTAGTTATATATGGTTGAATAAAAAACAACAAACTAACCATCACGCCGTCTCCCCTAAGAGGTAGGCATATGAAATGGACTGTCACACTTTTCTTTCCTAACATACTTTTCTCGCTTCCTCAACATTCATACATTGTAACATGTACGCACGTCGATTTCTCCAACTCCTCACGTGGCCGACATTTAATGTTTGATTTATTTGATCGTGCCACATTTTCCTCTGTCTTTCTCGATTTCTTTTATGGCTGTAAAGAATTGATGGTCGTGTGTTTATCGTTACAAAAATGTAGAGGAAGCTAAAGAGATAAGTCATGTTAGAATAGTGTGTCGGTCCATTCTCTCTGCCTACTTCGAACGAATTAAAGGATTGGCACAAGAACACCACTGTGCTATTCCACCTAAAAAAAACACGTTACTATTTTTTGTATTTATGATAATTTTATTTCAGTATGCAATACTTGTGAAAACATTTCAAGACTAACAAAATAACAGGGTGTTTGATAAATGAATGTCACATTTCTCTAAATCCGTTTTTCAACCCCTCATAGTGGAGATTACAATTCAAAATCATCCCCTTTAGTTGGGGGTGGTGCCGACGCTATAACCGTGTTTAATTAATAATATGCAAATAAAATGCCCTCATATTGGTATGAAGTCAGACCAAGCAAAATTTTCCTATTAAATTCTTATACATATATGCAATGTTTAACATTGGAATAGTTTGTTGATGTAAACTGTAAAAAAGCAGTGACGTTACGTAATAGTTTTGAATATAAAACATTAAAAAAAAAATAATAAAACGATGTTTTTTATCACTATGTACTTCCACATTTGTCTTTATTTCGACAGCGACTTAATTATGGACCAAGAACTATAACATATTATATTTAAATTCAGTTATATTAAAAACAAAAGTACCACTTTTTTAAACGTTATATTTAAATATGTCTTTTAATGTTATATATAAATATGGCTTAATGCTTAAAATACAATCTTCATAGATGGCGTTAGTGTGTAGATTGAACAAACTACCATGCAAAGGGTGGTGTTGCAGATTAACATATATACAACTTCCAAAAAAATTGTCAGACATGGTGGTCATAAAAAGGTGGAATGGGGAATGTTGTACTACATAAAGCGTGCGCTTAACCCAACCAATGACAGGTCATAAGTCCTGTAAACACCTCGATCAACCATATTCTGTTTCCAATTTGCATCTTCGTCTCTATTGAGATACAATTAATCCTTGAATTGATAACCCGCAATGGGTAAAATCCAGTATTCGTCTACAAGTATTTGTATACATTCAAAATATTGTAATAATTATTTCATTAAAATGTATAAACCCTCAAACAACGAAATTCGTATTATCGAGTATCTGCTGCCTGGAGCCGAATTTACGCGGGATAACCAAGTGTCCCACTGGAGTGTAATTGATGGTCACAAACTATGCAGAGATGGATGCATGCGGTGCCAACAGGGTGACCATGCGTTAAAAATATAAAACGGAACAAAAAATCATTCTTATTTTTTTCTTTATAACAAACCGTCACGCAATTTCCCAAAACTTTCTATGTATACCTCTCTCACCTCCTCAACATTCATACATCGTGTCAAACAAGCACGTAAATTTATTGAAATTTTATTTTATTGTTTAGATATGATTGTTTCGCCATGTTAAGGCATTATCAATATTATTATCACAATGTCTTAGGAACGCGAAAATTATCATTCCTATAAAATATAATAAAACTCCATGAAAATAGATGTTATTTTCATTATGTAAATTATTTTTTATTAAAAAAAAAAAAAGACTAATACCAAGGATTTAAATCAATGATATTAGAATTTATTATTACAATTTTCAATGTGCGCAAAAATAGCTCATTATTATGAAGAAGGAATCTGGTCGTGTCCAGGCTTGAACCCAAGTCCCCTGGATCAGGAGCCAAGCGTTCTATCCCCTAGACCACCACCATTTTAATATTATTTTATTTATTTTATTTTATTTATACACAATAGCCTTGTCTAGCCTGACAAACGTTGTCTATAATATGTTAAATCTTGCATTTTGCATACTTTTGAACAAGTAAGATTTTCGAAACTAATTAATATGAATAATAAAGTTTTATTATATAATATTATATTTTATGGGAATTTATATAAAATTAGAACCGGAATGCAAATGAAATATCCGCACCCTACCAGACATATTTCAAATCCAGTAGCGCACAACCGGGGTGTGTTAGTTTGCAGGGGCGGGGGGTGGATCTTGATGGAGATGATCCGGAAAATAATTTATTATGGTACTGCCCCAAACATAAGCGCAGGGGCGTCCGCGGACATTATAATCTGACGGCTTTTATTCCAACGAGGAAATAACTTTTCCGAGGGGGGCGGAAGCAACTATTTTTACTGGGGGAGCTTTTCGTGAGATGAAAATCGTAATTAAGAGAGGTGGGTGAGCTTTTCGCCGATTGAAACCTCTGTTTGATTTGTAATTAAGGAAGCTTGTAACTTTTAAACTAACTAACTAACTAACCATCACGCCGTCTCCCCGAAGGGGTAGGCAGAATGAATGGACTGCCACACTTTTCTTTCCCGACATATTTCTCTCGCTTCCTCAACATTCATACATTGTGTCATGCACGCATGTTGATTTCTCTGACTCTTCACATGGCCGACATTCAATATTTGATTTATTTGATCGTGCCACGTTTTCCTCAGTCTTCCTCTGTATCTGATTTCATTTACATCATTAACATGTAATTTTTTTACCATTCTTTCTTCATTCGTTCTTTCCATATGTCCAAACCATCTTAATGATCCTTTTATAATTTTGTTCATGACATCATCATTCGCACCGCATTCACTTCTTATATTTTCATTCGACACTCTATCATACACAGAGTGTCCACACATTCGCCTAAGAGATCTCATTTCTACTGCATTTATTTTACTTTCATCCTGCTTTATGCTAGGGTTATACTAAAATTAATGTTGTTATTTGTAATTACACGGTTGAAAATCTTAATAAAAAAACATCTTATTTTTTTTAAATATATCTGGGATGACCTCACCTCCATACATCACCAAAAGATGGCAGTGAGCTGCCGAAACCGGTCAAAACCTTAACCCTAAGTGAAATTCAACTCAATATATAATATGTATTGTGTTTATATAATATGTATTGTGTTATTTTATATCATTGTATTTTATATTATTTGTTTTAGATTTATTTTGTAGATATTTTACGATCGAAGTGTGCGCGGGAGATGCCTATTGGTGGCGATGAGGTTCGCAACCCATCACACCGCGTCTCCCGCGGGGCGAAAAGAAGAGGATGGAGTGCCGCATCGGTTAAAGTGTGACTGTCCATTCTTTCTGTCTACCCTTTCGGGGAGACGGCGTGATGTATAGTTAGTTACTTATATATTTGAAACAAAAATTTAACAAAAAAAAAACTAGTGCAATAATACAACATTATTACTAAAGCGCTTGACACGGATATTGAAATAAATGCAGAATTGAAGTTGCTCGTGCTACATGTAATGATAATCTTAATCTGAAACTCCGACAAGAAGTGAATGATAATAATAGTCCATAAAGGCTCGCAGGACTTTGAAGCAAAGCATATAGACGACACCCTAGAGAAAATGAGGAGAATAAAGGAGAGACCATCAGGAGACGTTGGCAGATTTACAGTTAACGTCTTTCAGATGCCCCAGAGTGTGTGGATCCTGATTTGGACTCTTTAACCAATATGATATGAACACCAAGTTCTTAATACTGTGAGAATCACCCTTTAGCGTGAGCAAATCTCAGCAATAGCATCAAATCAAGTAAACTTAGTACAAGATTAATAATAAAAACACAAATCAGATAAAATAAGACAATAGCATAAGATGTAGAAAAAATACACAGATCAAGGGAATTAAGAAGATAGCATAAGATAAAGAAGAAATACAAAAAAATTTATGGTAAAATAAGACAAGAACATAAGAAGAAGAAAAAATACACAAATCAATTAAAATAGGACAATACACAAATCCGATAAAACAATGCAATAGCATAAAATATTAATAAATAAACAGGTACAGTAAGATAAGGCAATATCACAAGATAAAGAAAAATACAAATATTAGGTAAAATAGCATCAGATATAGATAATATACGCAGATCAATTAAAAGGGCACAAGATTAAGTAGAAATACACAAATCCGGTAAAATAAAGCAATAGGTACAGATACAATAAAATAAGATATTAATACAAGAGCAAGAAAAAATACCCACATACAAGTAAAATAAGACAATAGCAAAAGATAGCGAAGAAATATAATACATACATCAGGTAAAATAAGACAATGACATCAGATATAGAAAATATACACAGATCAATTAAAACAAGACGATAGCATTATATATAGAAAAAATAAACATATCAAGTAAAATTAAACATTTCTATAAGACAACGAAGAAATAAACACAACAGGTAAAATAAGACAATAGCATAAAATATAGAGAAAATAAATATATCAAGTAAAATAAAACATTAACATAAGACAATGAAGAAATAAACACAACAGGTAAAATAAGACAATAGCATAAAATATACTCGTAGAGAAAATAAACATTTTAAGTAAAATAAAACATTAACATAAGACAACGAAAAAATAAACACAACAGAAAAATATGACATGGGACTCGTCCTCGTGGAAGACCTCCTAAAAGATGGAAGGACAGCTGAGAATCTACCTCACAGGACTCTGGACAACCCTCTGGAGAACAGACTAAGGAAATAGAAAGAATAAGGAAAAATAAGACTATAGCATAAAATATAGAGAAAATAAATATATCGAGTAAAATAAAACATTGAAATAAGACAACGAAGAAATAAACACAACAGATAAAATAAGACAATAGCATAATAGTAAATACAAAAAAATACACAAATCATGTTAAATTCATTCAATTATATCGATGTGATTTTAAGTGATGTCTTTGTAAAGGGCAAAATAGGACTGTCCCTTCGCGTAGCAATATGGAATCAAAAATCAACATCTAACCCCATGTCCGCGGATGGGTACAAAAGGCCCGAAATCATAACAAACAGAATATGCTACTGTAGGTAGGTAGAAGGGGAGGTGTTTCGCAATAAAAAACCGACGCACAGTTTGCCGAAAGTACCTTCCCTATTGTGGAGCGTTGACCCCACTATCGCATTAGGGTTGCCACAAACGGTGCATATGAAATGATTAAAATATATAGGGCCTCAAGGAACCTTCTCCACCAAATCTATTCCATGTCTGATGCCTAACATCATCCCAAGTGGACCTGCTGCTTTAACCCTTAACGTACCGTGTTCAAAATAAAACGCTCGCTCCCATGTGGTCAATTCAGTTTACCGCTAACTTTATCTAAATATCAAGCATATGACTCGATGAATCAAAATTTAATTTATGTCATCTTGTAGGGAATTTCATTAGGAATAGATCGATATCTACTCGTATAACATACATGAATTATTTGAAAAACATATCATTATTAATTTTTTTCTGGAACCATGCGATTTCTGATGTACAATGCGAGACAGCATCTGATCAACTGACATCAAGTATGAACATGTCTCGCCCCGCCGCGCCGCGCCGCGCCCCGTGGCGCTATAATTTTACGTATGATAAAGGCACCTAGGCAAAATGTATAGTACGTTCAAGACAACGAGTACGTATTAATATTTGTCCCTTTTGGTAAAGTGTTAATATTTTCACAGTTCTGATATTATTAAGTTGCGTGCTGCGTTTCCGTCCACAGTCGGTATTATTACGTACCTATGAAAAGGCCAAACATATAATTTATAATACGTTCAAAACAGCGAGTAAGTATTTGTCACTTTTGATAAAGTTGTAAATATTAGCAAAACAAATTCTACCTTAACACGAATGAAGGTGAGGGCAGTCTTAGAAAATATTTTTTTTGGGATGAAGGAAGTAATTTTTTGCTTTTTTTTTTATTACGAAATATTGAGAACACTTCAATGGAGGATTACAATTTTTTTTATAATATTAGGGTTCATAGGTTTTAAGAAAATCAACTTTAAATTGGCAGTGGAAACTCAATTGACCACATGGCAACGCGACGGTTAAAGTCATAGGGACTTAGAGGAGTCCCACCGCTTTCCCGAAGCTGTTATAGGCGGACGTCGCCTTTCGTCAGCTTCGCTCTATCAATCCTTAGGCCCGTCCTTCATCCATGCGGGACTTACGTGACTGGGGTTTTGTGATTAAAGAAAAACAAGAGGGACCCAGGTAGCATTTAAACTATCCATTTCCTATATGTCATGCCGAAATGTAAATTTATTCAATAAACATAACACAACAATTAAAAAAAAAATAGATCTACTGGAAACTTTCACATAGGTACATAACAGCGGGAGGTCAGGTGAGGATCAGAGGAGGCAAATGTGGGCAGGGAAGGTTTGGAAGGTAATTTTTACATTTAGAACACGGAATGGGCTTAAGGAAGCAGAAACATAAAAAATGTTTATTTATAAATATAATATCGTCGTGAGGGAGAAGAACGAGGCCCAGCTCTGCAGGAAACCCCCACCCTAGCGCGACAGTCAGCATCCCCTCAGAGGGGTCAACGACGGCACAACACGGTGATTTCCGGAGAGATAGTCGGCCGAGTGAAAAAAAAACAATGTTGGAGACTCTAGTAGGAAGAACGAAAAGAATGAACAAAGAAAACAATCAACAGAAGGACAGAAAAGTAATTTGACCTCGTCCTACAGGGCTCTTTTCCAGGTGGCTCTTAGGTCTGCCTCGCTTCCTACTTCCCTCCAAAAGGGACCAGTCTAGTGCGCCATCACAGGGTGTAACCGATTCACAGCCATTTGTGTCTAGCGACTTGTTCTATGATAGGCTTTTCGAGAGAACGGCGTTTCAGGCCAAAAGATCTTGAATATTAAGCGAAGGCACCTATTTATAAACACCTGGAGTTTTCCAATAACGTCCGCGGTATAAAGTAGATAAGGACAGTGCAATTGCTTTGTTACTTAGCGCCATTTCTACCCAGGTTGAACGATAGCAGGCAAAGATCTAAAGAGATAGATACATTACTGCCGGAGCGCGGTACTTTGGCGGTGAATATCATGACAACGAAAGGAGATAGACCCATAGTTATATTTGATAATATGTAGATTAAATCATGAAATTTAATAAAACATATATAAAAGTCTACCTCAATGACCCATGTCAAACGTTACAGATATAAAATAATAAAAAACTTTTATTTTTAAAAAATTTCTAAAGTATTTTTTTTAATATGTTTATTTAAGTATATTGGTAGTTTTATTTATTTTCTTAGCTAGGTAGACTTTCTAATTTTTAAATGAGACTACTTTGAAGAAAATACGCCGCTTACTTGAAGAGAGAAAAATAAAAATAATAATAAAGCGCCTCTATATTCAACAAAATAATTATAATAATAATTATTATCAAAAGTATATTATGCTACCGACGTAAATGAAACAAAAGAGAGAAAGACCGGGGGAAAAGTGGCACGATCAAATTAATCAAATATTATGTGTCAGCCACATGAAAAGTCGGAATAATTAACGCGCGTCCATAACATGTTGTATAAATGTTGAGGAATCGACAGAAAAGAACGCTACGACAGTGCATTCTTCGTGTTCTCAGAAATCCTGAGTGATGTAGGTCTGCTGTTCCCTGATAATTATCTTCGACAAAGGGGCCGCATATTGTTTTATCACCTACTATGCAAAACCAACCTGCCAATGGTTATGACGGTTGGTAGAGTAATATTTTTTGCTAAATCATGTCACTTCTGAGGTCGACGTATTTTGTGATAGTGTCGTTGACAGGTCTCTGTCATGAATCTAATTATGAGTTTACAATATTATTTCATTATGTATTATTGTGTCTCAAATATTAAAAAAATAATATTATGTGTTATTGGTGTAAAAATTATTGTTCTGTGATGCTTTTGATATGTTTAAATAAATAAATGAAATGAAAAGTATTAACCCCTTTGGTGTAAAAGTAGGTCTCAAGATTAACATGTCCAAGACAGTAGACCTACGAGTGTCCACAAATGACTCCACCCCAATCTTGCTCCACGGTGTCCCCCTTGTGACCACGACCAGCTTCTGCTACCTCGGTAGTATGATAGCAGGCTCAGGAGGTACGGAGGAGGATGTAGCCAGCAGACTTAACAAGGCAAGGGGAGCTTTCGCTATGCTTCGCCCTGTATGGCGCTCCGGTATCATTTCGAGAAAGCTCAAGCTCCAAGTATTCAGCAGTAACGTTAAAAGCGTACTGCTGTACGGATGTGAGACTTGGAAGTCTACCGCAGACGTTATTGGTAAACTCCAGGTGTTTATAAATAGGTGCCTTCGCTCAATATTCAAAATTTATTGGCCCCAAACAGTGTCAAATACCGTTCTCTGGACCATGGCAGGCGAAAAGCCAATTAGAGGACAAGTCGCTAGACGCAAATGGCAGTGGATCGGTCACACATGAGACGGAACCCAGCCTGCATCGCTCAGGGCGCACTAGACTGGTCCCCTATGGGGGGAAAGAGAAAGCGAGGCAGACCTAGAGCCACCTGGAGAAGAACCCTGCAGGACGAGGTTAAGGCAGCAGGTCTCACTTGGGACGATGTTAAGCATCAGGCATGCGATAGAGTCGGGTGGAGAAGATTCCTTGAGGCCCTGTGCACCACGGAGGTGTGACAGGACAAAAAGAAGAAGAAGAAGAACCCCTTTGGTGAGACAGCGTGGTGGTTAGTGAGTTAGTTTTTATTGTTTTAAATAGGGTGCGTGTGGCAACCCTGCTGCACGCGGAGCTAGGGGTTCCCCTCACCCCAGAAACGAGAGGCAATGGCTGAAACACGTGGCAATAGTATTATTATTAGTGTCTTCCGAAACGGCGTATACGGGTCACCAGAGGTAATTCGGTCATGGGGTAAGTATAAGTATACAAAAAATACTAAATTTTGCATAAGCAACTTTTAGTCAAAACAAATAGTCTTTCTCCAATCAAATAAAGTGGTGTTCCATTAAGAATTTTTTAATAAATAAACAAACCATCACGCCGTTTCCCCGCAGGGGTAGGCAGAGAGAATGGACCGCCACACTACTCTATCTTGGCAAACCTCTCTACCTTCCTCCGCATTCATACAACGAGTCCAACCCTTAAAAAACATGACCAACATTTAAAATTTGATTAATTTGGTCTTGTCATGTTTTCCTCGGTCTGCCTCGACTCCGTACTCCATTTACATCATACTTTCTTAACCATTCTTTCTCCATCCATGCGTTCCATATGACCGAACCATTGCAGCGATCCTTTCATAATTTTGTTCACAATACCTTCTTCCGCTCTACATTCCTTTCTTATATCAGCATTTGAGGTTCTGTCGTATATCGTTCTACCACACATACGTCTTAGGGACCTCATCTCTACCGCATTTATTCTGCTTTCATCCTTCTTCTGCCAGTTCCGTGCTTCGCTTCCATACATTAGGGTTGGGACCAGAACTCCGGGTAATATCCGTACTCCTTATCAGAGGTAAGGGTTGCCACTAGAACTCCAATTATGTAATGCCATATTTGTTTCAGTGGACAGATTTGTTACCATATATTTTTAATTTATTATTTTGTTGAATCAAACTATACATCATTACATTGCGAGCCAAATCGATGTAAAGGGTATAGCTATCATATTGGTTCTCGTGATATTATAGATAGCTAATCTATCGCCATTATACCGCCAGACCAAAGTTAGTGTGACAATCACACTACCATCGCTGTGAATCGAACCCAGGACCCTCGGTGTGGCAGTCAAAGTACTCACAACTCGGCCACGAAGGTCTTCAATGTTTTCATTAATATTAATTAACAAATTTGTAAGTTAAGTTTACTAACTTCACATTTACTCTTATAACCATGAGGTGGCAATCCACCCATAGAGATTTTATCCCAATCTTTTCCGCTTATTAAGATCGTTAAACGAATTGATCGACTAAATTATAAGCAGACTGATTTTATTAACGGTTACTCTCTGAACTTAATGCCGGACCACGTCTGAGATATAGTTCTCATAATGTGTTGGAGTCAGAGTTAATTGATTTACGACTTATGCTGGTACAATTTCGTATGAATTTTATTATCTACAAACAAATTTATAAAGCTTGCGTAAGACAAACAATAAAATATTACATATTACAATATACAGGCTTAAAAGCAAGGGCAGACACAGAGGACAGCAGACAAGTCACTTAGAGATCGCGTGAGGGACACCAGAATAAGAGAGATATGAGAGGTTGAGGATATTATAAGATGGAGTAGACAGCGAAGGAAGGACTGGTACGGTCATGTCCAAAGAATAGACACCACCAGACACTCCTAAATTGCACTACATAATCAGCCTCACGGGACTCGTCCTCGTGGAAGACCTCCTAAAAGATGGAAGGAATCAACCCCACAGGAGAAGCAAAGGGGATAATCTGTAGAACAGATCACATAGGTATATTTTATTTTTTATTTGATTTATTTTAGGGTAACAAACAGCGAATAAGTATATATATAAAAATATTCATTCTCTCTGCCTACCCCTGCGGGAAAACGGCGTGATGGTTTTTGTTTGTATAAAAATACCCAAAGAAGTACTCAAATAAGGCCAATTACATGTTACCACAAATATAAATGAATGAACAGAGTTAACATTGTAGACTTATGAAACGAGATTTAACTAAACTAAATCAAGATAAAACTAACTAAGGTAATAGTATAAAAATTAACAAAAAGATAATAATAATAATACAAGTAAATGAATATAACATTATAGCACTATACTCGTACACACCGAAAAGTTGCTGCAAATATTTTTTTAAACTCACAAGCGTTTAGGTGAAAAACATCGATTGCATTAAAAGATTTGTTATAAGTGTCGCATATTCTGTACATTGCCGCGCTCTGAGCGTAATTGTACATACTGTGAGCAATCTGTACATTGCTCACGTGGCCGACATATAATTTTTGGTTGATTTGATGATGCCACATTTTCCTTGGTTTTCTTCTATTTCTAGATCAGCTTACGTCCTTTACATATACTTTCTTTGCCATTCATTCATTCTTTCCACGTGGCCAAACCATCTTTACGATCTTTTCAATAGCTAGTCTATCGTTATTAAATTGAATATTTTTATTTTTATTTGCCCACGCTGGAGGATAAGACTTACAGAATTAAAAGAAACCTTGAACTTGAAATACTGATAAACCAGGAAACAGTAGTGAGATTCTGTAAGTCTCAACGCCTACGGTGGGCTGGCCATGTGGAAAGAATGCCAGAGGGTAGAACACCACAAATTATATCCAGATGGGTGCCCCGCGAAAAGAGACCAAGAGGCAGACCGAGGAAAAGATGGGCGGATTGCGTGGAAGAAGATTGGGAGAAAATGGAAGGAGCTGGGGAATGGAGAGAGATGGCCAGAGACAGAAGTCAGTGGAGGACCGTTGTGGAGAAGGCCAAGTCCCACACCGGGATGTAGCGCCGAGAAACGAATGAATATTTTTATTTGCCATGATCAATGCAGCTCTTTAGAATATAATCCACTACCCACCACATCGTCTCTCCGAAGGGAAGACAGAAAGAATGGACCACCAAGCTGTTCTTTCCTGACATTCTTCTCTCGATTCCTCAATATCCATTCCACAGTGATAACGCTTTTATTTTATAAAAAAAAATGTATTGAAGAAGGTACTTTTTTATATATTTACATCTTAATTGTCGATTTCTTTCATTATACAATTATTATTTATGATTATTTATTATCTTCTAAATCTTCTAAATCAAATCAAATCAAATCAGTTTATTTTCTCAAAAGACATTACAAACATTTTTTATAGTTTAAGGCATCTATTGAGAACAGGTAAAACATAAGGAATATATAATACCAGGAACGCATGAGAGATGGTTCGACATTAGGAATACAAAATACTCTCCAAAGTCAAGAGTATTTGTCTTCTGAATGTACTTTCACGAATATGAAAGACATCGATCTCCGAAGCGATCATGTTCAGCAGTTTGATTGCTCTCCCCACCGGCATCACCAGAGGCAGGTTGGTTCTGCATGCTGGGAGATAAAACAGTCTGTGCTGACGCTGTCGAAGATAGCCATCCGGAATATAAAGATGGATAGCCTCCAAGATGACGGAGTTCTCAAAGAATCCCCTGATAAGTCTGAAGAAATGGGTAAGTGTATATTTTTAAAAATGATGTAAAACTCTAAAGTTTCGCCTTTCTAAGGCATTATCAACTCTCTTTTTTATCATTATCAAATTTAAACAAACATTTGATAATGTCTTAGAAATGCGAAACATGTAATTCCTGTAAATAATAAAAAAAAAACTAATAGAAAACAGATGTTTTAATTCGTATTAATTATTCTTTTTAATGGTTTATTTATTAGTTAAGAACATTTTAATGTTATAATTAAAAATGAGTACAATTTCCCTCTAGATATAAAATTAATAGCACGGAAAATAACCACTTACTCGAGACCCGAACCAGTAAAATGAAGCCACTAATAGATGTCGCCTTAGTAGATAAGTCACGCTGCAGGCTTTTCGGTGTTCGGGGGGAGATTGAGATAGGGTTGGTGTAAGAGAGACATTTGTAACATTTTCTAGACGTTTCGGAAAATGCAAAAACAATATATGTACGTTATAATTTTTTTTTTTATGAAAAATGCATTTATTGGCTATAACCGGTAAAAAGTTGTATTATTATATCACCTACAATGTTTTTTATTTTTATTTAAAAAAAATTTAAGTAAGTAAGTATGTAATGATCATCGAGTATAAACAAGAAGGTCGATGGGGTATTCGCAGGAGCCGAATCTTCTGGCTCCACATCATAAGGGACTGAACTGGCTTTTAAAACATTGAGGAGTTGTCTCGAGCTGCCAGGGACCTAATCTCAAGTGATTACGTCGGGGAGACCTGACATGACATTGGAAGAAGATAAGTAGTCTGTATGATGTATCCGATGTATCCAAATCTATAGGATTGAATATGAACCTGGCAAAGACCAAGGTGATGGGCACATAAAGGCTGGAAATCAACGTGGATGTCTACAAAATTGACAATGTCCAAGAATATACATGTCTGGGACACAATATTCGATTGGGCCGAGATAACCAAACCGCAGACCTAAAAAGAAGAATTGGACTAAGCTGGACAGCTTTCGAAAACATGGGTTACATCCTTAAAAAACGGAAAATAGCGATCAACCTGAAACGAAAAGTCTATGAAGCCTGCGTTCTGCCAGTTGGTACTTAAGGCCTTGAAACTGTTACATTGCCCAAAAAAAAGTGCCGAGAAACTACGAGTGACCCAAAGAGCCATGGAAAGAGCCATGTTAGGAATAAGCCTAAGAGACAGAGTCAGAAATTATTCGGTGAGAGAAAAAACAAAGGTCGTTGACATCATCCACCGGGTTGCGACTCTAAAATGGCAATGGGCAGGTCACGTAGCCAGAAGGTCAGATGAAAAATGGACAAGAAGACTGCTGACTTGGAGACCGTGGACGGCAAAGAGAAGTGCAGGGCGACCGCAACTACGGTGGAAGGATGATCTGAATAGACACGTCGGAATAACCTGGATGCAGTCTGCACAAGACAGAGTGACATGGAAGCGAATGGAGGATGCCTTTGTCCAGGAGCAGACGGGAATAGGCTGAGGAAGAAGAAGAATAAAATAATGTAGTGATCCATCTTCTATGCCTGCTGTTTCTTGTAGTTAGTTTAAAAAAACTAAAAAAGAAGCTATGAAAGCGTTGATATTCTATGATCCAATAGTTAACATTAAGAATCATTGGTTTTACATTTAATGGTGATTTTCTCATGGAGACAGAATTTTCTCTTAAACCTGCAGTATTTTCAAGATTCCCGTTGCTACGAAGACACAACATCCCTAGTGCCCATTACACCCCCCGGCGTCTGTAGCGAAAACCTACCCCATCTGGAATTACCCTCAAGTTCAAAGATAAGGGATGATTCCGGGTTTCGTTTAAAAATGAAATTTATATGGAAATGGGATTGTTCGAAGTAATAAGAAACTGTGATTATAATATTGTTTTTTTTACATAATTATAATCATTCAGTGGCTTAATTTTTATAACAGAATACCGAAAGCCAAAACTATGTTATGTTTTTAATTACAGCAATTTAGAAACGATCTATCGTCTTCATAAGAGTGCTGTCAAATTCGCTACAGCTATATATAATATTAATAAATTCACTTCGAATGTCATCTCATTAAGAATATGAAATGCCTTCAAATCGCCTTCTAAAGTGGCGCCTTCTACGTGTGGTAATTTGGAGCATGTCATAAGTTTAGTTTCCTTTTTATAGTAATAATAAAAAAAAAAAACATTAAAAATATAATTAATTCAGTTTAGCTTTTATAAACTAACTAACGAACTAACTAACCATCATGCCGTCTTCCCGAGGGGGTAGGCAGAAAGAATGGACTGTCACACTTTAAGCTTTTGTTATTTCTCATAACAAATAATTAGAAATTTCAATTGTTGTAAGAACAAGTGTAAAACTAAAAAAAAAATTAAATTTAGATACGTTAATTGATTAATTTAATTAATATGTAAATAAAAAAGAAAAAAATATATGTTAACGATTTAAATGGAACTAGAAATAGAGGAAGACTGGGGGAAAAGTAGCACGATCAAATAAATCAAATATTGAATGTCGGCCACGTGAGGTGTCTGAGAAATCGATGTGCGTGCATGACACGATACATGAATGTTGAGAAAGCGAGTGAAGTATGTCAGGAAAGAAAAGTGTGGCAGTCTATTCTTTCTGCTTACTCCTTCGGAGAGACGGCGTGATGGTTAGTAAGGAAATTGTTTTATTTATACTAAAAAGTGTCTTTTTTTTAAGTGATGGCGAATGTAGAACTGCCGAAACCGGTTTAATATAGAATACCAATTGAATAAAACGAAATTAAAAAATATTATTTATAAGGAAAAATGCATTCAATATTAATTTCCATTACTTAATTTCCGTAGGGAATTTAATAATACATTTAATTACACCATTATTGCAAAATTTAAAATAAAACACATTTTAATATTTTTTGTTTATTTTTTTCTTTTCGTATTTTAAATTACATACTATATTAGTGATGGAAGTAAAAAATGTAATTGAATTTTTAAATAAACAAATTGAAATAAAAATCAGTAAAGTATCATTATTGCATGGTCCGACTGTATTCAAACTTTTAGCAACAAGCTTAGTTTGTGTATGGATTTGCCATTTGGCACGGCGCAAGCGCACACTTTCGCTTTCATTGAGGGTAGGGGGATTAATGGCAGTCTGGGGTTAGGAATCCCATACGTGTAATGTAAAAAATCACGACATCTAACGACGAGTAGGAAAAACGTGCTGGTCTTTAAGCGAAGACGCAAACCATTACATATTCTCGGGTATAGCAGATTTATGAAACTAATTTAATTATTGGACTGTATTTTCTTATTTTAGAGTTATGAATGTGTATATTATACATTCAAATCTCCAGAACTAACCTTCCTTAGTGATGTAAGCGGGAAGAGCGATAATTTATTATATTGAATTGTTTAATGACTTTAACGTTATTTTTACATTTTAAACATTAAATAAAAATTAAAACGTCTGTTTCTTAGATTTTATTTTATTTTGTATGAGTGACAAGTTCAGCCTTGCTAGGATATTATCAAATAACATTTTATAATGCTTTAGCAAAACGAAACATATAAATCCTATAAAATATAAATAATAAAACTTCAAGTGAATAGATGTTGTCATTTGTTTTAAATATTAAATATCAAGTTTTACATATTTATTTAAAAAAAAAACTGTTTTGATTTAGGCAATATTTCTCCCTTAAAATAAATAAATTGTTAAACAAATGAAACCAGCCGTTTTTTATTTCTTGAACAATAATGTAACACTCAATATTAAATAATTAATAAGAACGAAAACGTCTGTTTTATAATTTTATATTTTATGTGAATGACATGTTTGCTAAGGCATTTTCAAATGTCGTTTGAATAATGGTAAAGCGAGGCGTAACATGTCATTCTCATAAAATATAATTAACCAACTAACAAACAAACCATCACGCCGTCTCCCCGCAGGGGTAGGCAGAAAGAATGGACTGCCACACTGTTCTGTCCTGACATACTTCACTCCCTTCCTCTACATTCATACATCTCGTCATGCACACACGTCGATTTCTCTGACTCCTCGCGTGACCGACATTTAATATTTGATTGATTTGATCGTGCCACGTTTTCCTCGGCCTTCCTCTATTTCTAGCTCAGTTCACGTCGTTTTCATATACCTTTTTCATCATTCTGTCTTCACTAATTCTTTCCATGTGTCCTAACCATCTTAACGACCCTTTCATTATTTTGTTCATAACACTTTTATTCGCACCGCATTCACTTCATATCTCCTCACAGGAGGAGCAACACTCTGGAGAACATATCACATAGGTCTACAACAAGGAAGAAAAAGAAAGAGAAGAATAAATCACAGTAAAACTAAAATATTATATTTGGGTGGTAGTCTAGAGGATAGAATACTTAGTTCCTGATCCAGTGGATACGCCAAATTCCTTTTTCATATTAATGAGCTATTTTCAATTTCAATAATAATAATAATTTTACATACCTCTAATTTTAATTTATGATGTTAGTTTGTTTTGCAAAAAAAATAATATAACATAGAGATGATGACCTTCGTGGCCGAGTGGAAATAGCTATGACTGCCACATCGAAGGTCCCGGGTTCGATTCCCGGCAATGGAAGTGTGATGCCACACTCTCTATGGTCTGGTGAAGAATTCACGTGACAATAAAATGGCGAAAGATTAGCTACCTATCACATGCCACGAGAATCAATATGATAGCTATAGCTATACCCTTTACATCGATTTAGCTCGCGCAATAATATTATTTTTCAAATTGGTATACAAGTAAATGCTTGCATCCGACTTGCATCGACTTCAATACCAGAAGATATCGATTCCACGAATCGAAACCGTGTTTCCCCAGCTCACTGGGGAAGGTACAGGGGTAGGTAGGGGTGGATCCTCCCCTCCACGTGAACTACGTGAGTTGGATAAACCATCTCATTATCATTCTTTCCCGTAGGACCACAAAACGTATAAAGACAGACATACCATTGTGGCGCGTTGTGTCGCGGCGCAAGCTGACGAGACGGCAAATTGGCAAATCTATCTGTCATATCAAGACAATGACCAAATTTTGATAGTAGAATAAATGCGGTAGAGATGAGATCTCTTAGATATAACTAACTAAGTAACTAACTAACTAACCATCACGCCATTTCCCCGGAGGGGTAGGCAGAGAGGATGGATCGCCACACTGTCCTGTCCTGGCATACCTCTCGGGCTTCCTCTACATTCATACATCGTACCATGCACGCACGTCGATTATTCCGACTTCGAATGTGGTCGCCTTTTAGTAATTGATTAATTTGGTCATGCCATGTTTTCCTCGGTCGTTCTCGGCTTCTTTTCCCACTCATGCTGCTTGTGTACAACTTTTTAACCATTCTACTCTCATCCATTCGTTCCATACGTCCGAACCATCTCAGGGATCCTTTTTTAATTTTATTCATGATGCAGTCATCTGCCTTACATTTCTTTCTTATTTCATCGTTCGATATTCTATCATACAACGTTTTCCCGCACATTCTTCTTAGTGATCTCATTTCTACGGCGTTTATCCTGCTTTCATCCTTTTTTACCAGCTCCAAGCTTCACTTCCATACACGAGGGTTGGCACTAGAACTCCATTGTGTACTGCCATATTTTCTTCTGTGGATATATTTCTATTTGCAGTAATGACTTTGAGTCTCTTATGACTCTTAGATATATGTGCGGTAAAACAATGTACGACAGAATTTCAAATGCTGATATCAGAAATTAATGTAGACCGGAAGAAAGAATTATGAACAAAATTATGGAACTATCAGTGTGATGGTTTGGACACATGGAACGCACAGATGATGGAAAAATAATTAATAAAGTATACATTTACGATACAAGACATACATGCGTACGTCCTATAATGACATATGGAATAGAAACGAGAGCTGACACAATCAGAACAAAAAGTCTCCTAAGAACCACAGAAATGAAGACTCTCCGATCCGTTGCGGGAACGACACTCCGAGACAGAATAAGAAATTCTGAAATAAGAAAGATCTTCAATGTAGAAGACTGAGAAGACGCTACTGGAGAGATCGTGTGGAAAGAGCATGTTCTGAAAGAGTGATAAATATAGCCGCAAATAAAGTACCAACAGGAAATCGACTTGCAGGAAGACCACCTACAGTTGGACATCTGCATCCCAGGAACAGGCTCCGAGAAATAACAGGACACAGTCCTAAATAAAGCAGCAGAAGAAGAAGAAGACATTTACGATGTGAATGGAGTACGGAGTCAAGTAAGACCGAGGAAAACATGGCATGACTAAATTAATCCAATTTTAAAGTTCGGCCAAGTCGGAAGAATCGACGTGCGTATATTACTCGATGTATGAATGTGTATGAAGCCAGAAAAATGCAGGGAAAAGGTATAATGGTTTGCCGTTCTATTTTTGCCGCCCCAAGCATCGCTTCTATGCAAAAGGGTTGTCACTACAACTACCGTTATTTACGCAAAATTCATTATCCACTCTATCGAGAGAATGGAGGTCAGATAAAAAGGCAGTCCACCCTCTGCGCCTACCGCACAAAGCTCGCGTGTAAACCAGTCAGGAGTGAACCCGGCGACGTTAGTACGCGCGACAGGTGCTAGGGAAACGGGAGGGGACCGCCGGGCTGTATGCAGCGCGGGGTAGGACGCGTAATATAATATAATTTCAGCTCTGTGAAGTTCGCACAATACCCCCGGGTAGAGTGCGGTACATAGTAATAGCCGTTCGGGGTAGACGGACCAGCCAGCGGTAGCCAAAATTTTACATCGTATGCGGATGTTTCGTAATACTAGAAACGGGAGAATTTCGAACCCAATTTATTTTTATAAGGATTAATTGTATCTAATTGGGGCAGGGAGAAGTCAGATCTCTTGGCTGCGCAATGTGAGGGAATGGAAGGGAATCGGAACTGTGGAGGAGCTATCCCGGACAGCGCAGGATAGGGAAGAGTTTACCAGAGTAATCGCCAACGTCGGGGGAACCTAACAGGCAGTGGCGTGCCTAGGGTCAACCAGTAAGGCAAGCCCGTCCGACTTTTTTGTGTTATAATATTAGTAGAGGGTCACGATAATGTATTCTTCCGGATTAAAAGAGTTTTATCTTTCTAAATTAGTTCATTTTAAATCCCATTTTATGCGCATTTTAAATCTATACAAAAAATAATTTTCTGCGTCACTAAACTCATGTACTTGCATAAAATAATAATGTATTTACAAATACAAGAAGAAATAAGCTGTAAATACACAATAATAATAAATTTGTTATCACCGAAACACGAATTATAAATCAATGTTCGTAAAGAAATGACATAATCATTCTTTTCATAACATTTTTGCACATAACGTAAATGACAGATAACATTCTGACAGTATAAATGAAGTTCGTGACACATCGAATAGTAACATACTTCAGAATGATAAACCCGGCATCAAATCCATACAAAAAATTGTAGATATCTTCTGGTATATATGCACCTAGCTATATGATTACAAGCCAAAAGTACATAAGTGCGACAAAGACCCTTTTACATTTTGCAAGCCCAATATGAAGCCCATCGAAAACATGAAACAAAACATGTTGACGTAGGCGATTTCGCTGGCATCTCACCTACGCCTACGGTACGTATGGGTGAAATAAAATACGGCGCGTATGAGTGGAACAAAACATACATGTAGGCCGTTTCTGCGCATGTCAGCGGAGTCATTTGCAACGAAACGAAGTAAATCGCTTCATCTCGCGCGAAAATTCAAAATATTATTTTATTCGTAGACGGCTCAAACAGACAAAAAAATATTATTTATTAATTATTTTTTTAAGGCAAGCCCGGCTTTTCGGCTTGTATGGAAGTACCGCCACTGCGTTCGGGGTAGACGGACCAGCCAGCGGTAGCCAAAATTTTACATCGTATGCTGATGTTTCGTAATACTAGAAACTGGAGAATTTCGAACCGAATTTATATCATTTTGAATGTATACAAATACTTGTAGACGAATACTGGATTTTACCCATTACGGGTTATCATTTTTAAGGATTAATTATTTTTGTATACGACAGGTCGATAGGACCCTATTACTGTGTACATTATACATACATTTTATATACTCGTACATACAAAAATACATGTTAACATAAAACAATTGTGGTATGTACAAAATATTAGCTATTGTGGTATGTACCTATATGTTCCTTAAAGGACGTATACGTCATTTGGAGAATGTCCACATCGATTGACACCTCATTCAAGAGCACCATACCCCGGGTCATTGTATGCTGCGCCAAGACATTTGTCCTGCTATGCGGTATGCACAACAGATCGTGTCTTCTAGCGCGAACATACCTGTCCAGTGCATTGAGGCCATAACACTCCAAGAGGTATGGGCTATCAATGAGGTTACGGAGTATTTTAAATCCTAAGATCATCAATGTACCTTTTCTAATTGATTCGAGACTGCGGTACTCTGTGTTAATCAATATATTAATTGTATCTCAATAGAGACGAAGATGCAAATTGGAAACAGAATATGGCGGTCGAGGTGTTTACAGGACTTATCACCTGTCATTGGTTAGGTTAAGCGCACGCTTTATGTAATACAACATTCCCCATTCCCCTTTCTTACAACCATCACGTCTGCCAAATTTTTGGAAAATGTATATGTGTTAAGTGTGGCAGTCCATTCTTTCTGCCTACATCTTCGGGGAGACGGCGTGATGGTTAGTTAGTTTTTTTTGTATATATGCTACAATGTTGGGATACTAATATAAAAATTACGAATAATAATTTTACCATTTGAAAAAAATATTGTAACACCTGATGATGTCAAGATAGGTTGACGAAACAGCTGTTGCGAAAAATAATATAAAAAATGTGATACAATAAACAGTGTTTTATATTTTAACAGTAAAAAAATATCTACGTCAACTTTAGAAAATTGTCTTTTTAAAATACAACCCTCGAAAATATTTGCAGTAAACATGTTTGGAACTTTGGGGGGCGACCTCCAAACCGTATCAGCCGTTTTCCACCCCTACAGTGGTAAAAGTGACTTCATTTCTCCTCCCCCGCCCAAACGGGCGCAGCCTGAAACAACCCCTGAAAGAAAACACTCCAAAAACCACCCTCCCGGCTTTCGAACGACACCTGCTTTACTCAGAGCACACAATACAGCCTTCGTTTTAAGGGATGTTTTGCTTGCACGACGTGAATTAAATTTTCTTTTAAAAAATGGGTTGAAAGTGATAATTAATAAGGTTCTTTTTAAAAATACTTCATTGTCACGAAATGCGAATTTTTCCTTCGTAAAAAATCTTTTATATTTTAGCCTTTGGCTTATTACATTATATAAATGAATTGTAGCATCCTTTTGTTTGAATATTTCTTCTACTTCTTCATCTTTTCCTTTTAGACCTTTGGGCTGTTCCTGTAGTTCAGGCTGGCCTTGTCTCGGAAAGTCGACTCTCAGCTATCGTTCCATCTCTTTGGTATAATGGTTCCATAACTTCGTCAACTGTGAAGAGATTAATTGAAAAATTCAGGGAGACTGGATCAGTTGGAGACGATAAACGCACTGGTCGTCCAAAAACAAGCCGTTCAAATGTCAATATCGAAGAAGTGTGTGAGAGTGTTGGTGAAAATTCGTTCGTCTGTACTCTCTTCAGTGATCAGAATTGGCCCAATAGATCGTGTGATTTAACACCGTTAGATTTCTTTTTAAAGGGTTATTTGAAATCAAAGATCTATATGTCAACAAGCCCACAATCATCTATGCTTTACACGAGGAAATTAAACGCTGCATCAACGAAATTCAGCCACATTCATGCAAAATGGTCATGAAAATTATCGACAAAAGAGTGCTTATGTGCCAGCAAAGCCGTGGAGGCCATTTGACCGATGTGTTATTTCATAAATAACCCTATACTATGTTATTTATTGTTTCGACATTCACTTTGTGGTAGGACATGATTAAATTGTAAATAAAACACTTGTTTTTCACCACTTGAGTAACAAGTGTTTTATTAAAATCAAATGATTTTACTGAAATCTCTTGATGGAAGTTCATTTTAAATAATAATTAAATAAAACGATGTTTTTTAACTACTCCCACTTTTGTCTTTATTTAGACAGCGACCGGTTTCGACAGACTGGGTGTGTTTTATTTACGTGTTTTACGGTGTGTGTTTTATTTACAAGTTCGAGACAAGAGCGAGACATGTCATTCCCATAAAATATAATAAAACTTCTAGAAAACTGACGTTTTCATTCGTATTAATTATTCCCAGATAAATAAATAAGATATTTTTTTACTGTTAAAATATAAAACACTGTTTATGGTTAAGAAAAAGCATAAAAAATTGGAGAGCGGTCTCCAGGCGTTATCTAGCAATGTATGTTAATGGCGGTAGCCTTTCACATTGCGTTAATAAAGATCTTCTGCTTAACCCTTAACGTACCGTGTTCAAAACAAAACGCTCGCTCCCATGTGGTCAATTCAGTTTACCGCTAACTTTATCTAAATATCAAGCATATGATTCGATGAATCAAAATTTAATTTATGTCATCTTGTGGGGAATTTCATTAGGAATAGATCAATATCTATAACATACATGGATTATTTGAAAAACATATCATTATTAATTTTTTTCTGGAACCATGCGATTTCTGATATGGAATGCGTCACAGCATCGAGCAACTGACACCAAGTATAAACATGTCTCGCCCCGCCGCGCCGCGCCGCGCCGCGGCCGGCGGGGCGAGACTTTACGAGATTTTACGTATGATAAAGGCACCTAGGCAAAATGTATAGTACGTTCAAGACAACGAGTACGTATTAATATTTGTCCCTTTTGGTAAAGTGTTAATATTTTCACAGTTCTGATATTATAAAGTTGCGTGCTGCGTTTCCATCCACAGTCGGTATTATTACGTACCTATTGAAAAGGCCAAAGATATAATTTATAATACGTTCAAAACAGCGAGTAAGTATTTGTCACTTTTGATAAAGTTGTAAATTTTAGCAAAACAAATTCTACCTTAACACGAATGAAGGTGAGGGCAGTCTTAGAAAATATTTTTTTTTGGGATGAAGGAAGTAATTTTTTGCTTTTTTTTTTATTACGAAATATTGAGAACACTTCAATGGGGGATTACAATTTTTTTTATAATATTAGGGTCCATAGGTTTTAAGAAAATCAACTTTAAATTGGCAGTGGAAACTCAATTGACCACATGGCAACGCGACGGTTAATGCTTACATCCAATCTTAGTATATGGGGCTAGTGAAGATTGAACTAAAAAATGTGAAGTGTATCCCAACGTTGTAGCATACTCGTATATACTCAAGTGGTGAAAAACAAGTGTTTTATTTACAATTTAACCCTATACTATGTACTTTATGATTCAATAAAAAAAAACTATTTAATTCAAATCTTGCTTTAATTTTGGGACACCTACATAATATATATTGTTTTTTTTATGAAATTGTCGCTAAAGCTGTTTCGCCAACCGTCGGTATCATCAGGTGTTACAATCAACAGTTGATTGTAGACTTAATTGTGGTGTTGATAAAAAAAGGGCTATGACTGCTACACAGAAGGTTCCGGGTCCCATTCTCAGCGATGGCAGTGTGATTGTCACACTGTCTTTGGTTGGCTTTCTACTAGCATATGCTTATTGTCCTTGAAAGTGTCCCTCAGGCATCCGGAGATAACTGCAGCTTTATCAGTCTGTTTTTTAACTTCATTATATAGATCACTGCAACTAGATATCTCCACACACAGATATATGAACTTCATGACCTGTTTTATTGGTTTATCGTCTACAACCAATTTGCATCTGAGAGGCTGTCTGGATATTGTTAGACATTTTGTTTTTGCGATGGATATCATCATATTATACTTCTCAGACGCAAGATGGAACCTATAAAGCATTCTTTGTAGATCGTCTTCAGTTTCTGTCAATATTGTAGTTTCTGCCTTTAACTTCAGTTTCTGCCAGTAGAATTCACGTGATAATAAAATGGCGATAGACTAGCTACCTATCACATGTCATGGGATTCAATAGCTAAAATATTGTGATAAGAGTTTGCAAGTCTATTCATTCTTAGTATAGGTGCCCCTTGGTGGGTGTGTTCTGATCTACTTTTCTGTTTATAATGTGTCTTTTATATATACTGTTTTTTTTAAATTCATTTCTGCTCTTTCTAAAACCTGTCTTCCATCCATCCCATCCCAATTTATTAATTTTTACTTAACATTTTCCCGCCTCCCTCATACACTATCTTCTTCCTGTTTTAAAATTTAGTTTGTTATATATTTGTCCTATTGTGTATTGTGAATTAATGTGTGTTTTATATAATTTTAATGTGTTTTTTTTTTACTTTTAAGGTGTGCTTTATATAATATTTACTTCTGATTTTATTTAATAATAAAGAGATGTGAGGCCGCGCGGGAGATATATAAGGTTAAAAGAATAGATTAAATGTGGTCTGTCACCCTTTTAATTGATGATGAATCCCGGATGGACAAGGAACAGGCCTAGATAGTGCAGCGAGACTGACGAAAGGGCGTCGCTGCGTCCCCTAACAGTCTCGGGTGGTGGTGGGAACCTTATATATAGGTGCATTATATCCATAGTTGATTTTATGTAGATTTTCGCGGAAAAGTTTAAAATTCTTTTTTTATTCTTTAGATTTCGGGTAGGTATATTGAATTTTATACTTTCGAGAAGACAGGGGACGAATAAGAAGTTTATTCGTTAGCATAGATAAAACATTTGATTAAAAAAATAAAAACAAAACAAAAAATAAATCTTCACTTTGAGCAAGTATTTTATCTGTTTAGACTAAGATTGTCGGATCTCTGTAATGATATCCTTAATTACTGCCAGCCCCTCCGGCCTGGTCCAGCAATTCGGTCCAAATAGAGCCACTCTTCACTCTCTACCCCCGCCCCCAAAGTTCCTGACATTTAAATTTATTACCCCCCTGAACAAACATACCCCTATTATCTCTCCATGCTGTGAACACGGTGAAATTTCATAGCGGAAATGCATACTGTTAAATACTCAGATGTTTTATTATACAAGATAAATACCTATGTTAAGTTATTTTATATAAACGAACTAACTAACTAAGCATTGCGCCGTCTCTCCGAAGGGTAGGCAGAAAGATTGGACTGACACACTTTTCTTTCCTGACAAGCTTCTCTCGTTTTCTCAACATTCATACCTCGTGTCACGCACGCACGTCGATTTCTTCGACTCCTCTATTTCTAGTTTCATTTACATTGTTGACATATATACTCGTATTTTTTTTTATCATTCTTTCTACATTTATTCTTTCCGTGTGTCTAATTCTACATCTTTAATTATATTTTGTTCATATCACTTTAATTCTTACTCCACTCACATATTATAATGGGTGTTATTTTAGAGGTTATACACATTGTTACATAAAGGTGTTTTTTTAGAGGTATACAAATTTAAAATGAAAAATAAAACACATTAAAATAATGTTAATGTCAATGATTAGGCTTTATTTAATACTCGTAGATAATTTTATGCCATTATTGTTTAAATATAATTTCGGGCATATGAGCACCACGGCTAGCTCGAATGAAGCGCAATCGTGAAGCCCAATTTTCGACACCTTTATTGATCAATTGGGTAAAATGGCAAAACGTATTGACTACAAATCAACTGTCAACTGTCAAATTGACAGTCTGTAGAAACAATGTTGCCAGTTTAAAAATCAAACCTCTAAAAAAAAGACCCTACATTTTCATTTGACCCTCTATCATACATAGATTTTCTACATATTTGTCTAAGAGATCTCATTATTTTATATTCCTTCTATATTATGTTTAAATGACAAAAATGGGGAAAGACTTCAAAAGAAGGGTTGGTGCTGGGAACAAATAAATGGCCCACTCAATATTATCACTGCAAATAGAAATATATCTAATAATTAAAAATAATAAATAATAATATTATAATACTATGCTAACTTTTAAAGCGCCGTTTTTGTACAAATTCAAAATTTGCTAACTTTTAAATCATCTCAAGGGCGCATTAAGACGTGTTTTAAATCTAAATGTGAACCCTGCTCTGATTAATATTCGCGATTGATTAGAAAGTATAATAGAACAAAATATGCAGGTTTTAAATTGGGTATGAAATAAGAAAAATATGGATTAATACGAAAGCTTTAAAACATTTTTTGTAAATGACACGTTTCGCCTTTCTTCGTACCATTCCTATAAATTATAATAAAACTTCTAGAAAACAGACGTATTCTTTCGTGATAATTATTATTATTATTTTAAATTATTAATGCAGTTATTTAATACGGATAAATATTTAATACAGAGATTTGTGTTATTCATTTTGGAAATTGAAAAATAACGTTGTTTATTGTCCACATTAATATTAAATGTCACGACATGTTTTGGATGAGAACTCCATCTTCAGGATTAAATATAAAACAAAAAACTAATGAACACTTCTGGGAAACAGCGTGATGGTTTGTTGTTGTAAAGTTAAAACAAAAGTGAAGGCGCTGAGAAACATGAGTTACATCCTTAAAAAACAGAAAATACCGATCAACCTGAAACGAAAAGTCTATGAAGCCTGCGTTCTGCCAGTTAGTACTTATGGTCTTGAAACTGTTACATTGTCCAAACAAAATGCCGAGAAACTTCGAGTGATCCAAAGAGCCATGGAAAGAGCCATGTTAGGAATAAGCCTAAGAGACAGAGTCAGAAACGATACGGTGAGAGAAAAGACAAAGGTTACTGACATCATCCACCGGGTGGCGACTCTAAAATGACAATAGGCAGGTCACGTAGCCAGAAGCTCAGATGAAAAGTGGACAAGAAGACTCCTGACTTGGAGACCGTGGACGGCGAAAAGAAGTGCAGGGCGACCGCAACTACGGTGGAAGGATGATCTAAACAGACACGTCGGAATAACCTGGATTCAGTCTGCACAGGACAGAATGACATAGAAGCAAATTGAGGAGGCCTTTGTCCAGGAGTAAACGGGAATAGGCTGAGGAAGAAGAAGAAGCAGAAGAAGGCGTTATCAAAGGTCTTTTTGATAATGCCCCTGGCGAATATAGACTATTACGTATTTTATAACGTTAAACGCGTGTAAATTGGCGTCCATTATTCAAGTAACGCATGTAGTAGGAAAATTTTAACCCATTAACTCCGGACGCGTGACATTTCTAACCCTCGAGATACCGGTATCCTGGAACCCATTAGCAACAACAGCGCTATAAATACAAAGTTAACCCCATAAATTCGTTTAAATAATTAATTTTACTTTAACACCCTTGTGCCGGTGCAACGGGCAGAGACATAATGTTTTGGAATAAGAAAGTAAACAGAAAGGGTTAAACAAATGAAAGCAATGTCTCTTTTCATGGATGAAAGAATTATAAACAAAACCAAAAGAAGCGAGCACTTAAATTGTGGTGTAACATTTTTAAAATTGAATTAAAACACTATTGTTCATTTAAAAATTATTTCTGTATTTAGGTAGCATGTTCACAGCGGATGGCCGAACGGATAGTGACGTCGAAAGAAGGGTTGGTGCGGGTAACAAAGTGAATGGAGCTTTAAAAATATTTATTGGAAACAAGAATTTATCAATGAAAGCAAAAGCGGCCGTTCACAATGGACTTCTGGTCCTAACCATAATGTATGCAAGCGAATCATGGAACTGGCAGAAGAAGGATGTGAGCAGAATAAATGCGGTAGAGATGAGGTCCCTAAGACGTATGTGTGGTAGAACGATATACGACAGAATCTCAAATGCTGATATAAGAAAGGAATGAAGAGCGGAAGAAGGTTTTATGAACAAAATTATGAAAGGATCGCTGCGTTGGTTCGGACATATGGAGCGCATGGGTGAAGAAAGAATGGTTAAAAAAGTATACGTTAACAATGTAAATGGAGTAAGGAGTCGAGGTAGACCGAGGAAAACATGGCATGACCAAATTAATCAAATTTTAAAAGTTGGTCGTGTAAGAAGTCGGAAGAATCAACGTGCGTGTATGACTCGCTGTATGAATGTGGAGGAATCTAGAGAGGTGTGCCAGGATAGAGTAGTGTGGCGGTCCATTCTATCTGCCTACCCCTACGGGGAAACGGCGTGATAGTTTGTTGTTGTTGTTGTTCAACATTATTTTAACATCCCGTTATTTGCTTGTTGAGCTTGTTCAGGGTAAAAAAATCCAAAGTCAGTCAATCATCCGGGTAGTCAGGTCCAAATATTTGACCCAACCGACCACAGTTTCCAAGACAGCCTCCTCTCACCATCCAACAAAATCCAAGCTCAACATCCAAGAATAATATTTCCAACAGGTTCAAACTCAAAGACTCACCTCACTGCCCATGTGACCCACAAAGTCATCAAACCATAGAACATGTGATCATCAACTGTCCCACCTACACGCGAGATAGATGGAAACTGGAGAAGGAATGTCAACGGCGTGACATTCACATCACAGACCTCCCAGCCACCCTCCGCCACAAAAACACACTTCAATGTTTCGCTGACTTCGCAACCATGGTGATGGATCGGTTGCATGCAGCCAATAAATAAATATGTATTTTTCCACAGGTACGCCGCGTCCCGACTAGAGGTTTTCCATGGTTCCCTCAGTTGTAAGGCGAATGTCGGGATGCTAATTAGATAGCCCAAGGAAGCACAAGATAGGCATACTTACACACACACTTAAACTCGCACACAGATTCACTAAAAATACAGATCACAACACCTTGAATGATTAAAAAACAAGGTATAATTTAGAAAACACAACTCAAGAAAAAAAAACATGTGGGGGAGCAACAGCCTCCAAGACAATATCCAATATAAAAACACTTATCATTTAAAAACACGCACGTATTCGAATGCAACGTTGTGCCAACATTTCAAAGCAACCGGTAAATAACTTCCGAAGATTTAAGAGTTCGAACAAACGAACAATAACGTTTTTATTAAAATATATTTTTAAAACGTCAACTTACCTGTATAGTTTCTTCAGCAGAATATTTGGTGTCATAAGTGGCCATTTTTGATCCCAATTCCCCATTACACATCGGGATTTCATCAACACAGCTTCTCTGAAAAGGTAAAGATAAAATAATTAGGGCGAGATTGTACGATATTTGTTAATATTTGGGCGAAGTCCCGGGCGACACTTAATCAGTTAAGATGGGTTGGATACATGAAAATAATTAATATAAAAACATCAGTTTGGCGGTCCATCTTCTTTACACACCCTTCCGGCGTATTGTTAGTTAGTTAGATAAACTGTTTTTTATTCAAATTTTATATTAACGTAGAATAAAAAACAACCCTAGTTATTCAATTCTAAGGTTCTTCTCAAAGGACAAAGAACTTCACTGGCTTAAAAGTCCAGAAAGAATCCAGTATAAACTCTGCTAGACAGTCTTCAAAGCGCTACATGGAATGGCACCAAGTTATATATCTGAACTCTGTATAGCGGACAGCCTAAATACAAGGATATCCACATTTCGCTCGGTGAACTCCTCGGCAATAGGAAGATTAGTTGAGCCGAAGCGTTGCCCCAGTACAAATTTCGGGGATCGAGCGTTCGCGGTAGCCGGTCTATCAGCTTGGAACAATCTCCCTTCACACCTCAGATGCATAAATGATCCGACAGATTTCAGATCTAAACTGAAAACCCATCTTTTTCATATTTCATACCCAATTTAAACATTTATACTTTGTTCTACTATACTTTTTAACCGATCGCGAAAATCAGATGCAGCGTTCACATTTAGATTTTTAGATTTAAAACACGTCTTAATGCGCCCTTGAGGTGATTACGTCTTAATGCGCCCTTTAAAAGTAAGCATATTATTATTTTTATTAAACTTTAATAAAATACTATTCAAAAAAGCCAAGATGGCAGTGCACAATGGTGTTCTTGTGCCGACCCTTATGTATGGAAGTGAAGCATGGAACTGGCAAAAGAAGGATGAAAGTAGAATAAATGCAGTAGAAATGAGATGTCTAAGACGAATGTGTGGCAAATCTGTATATGATAGAGTGACAAATGCAAGTATAAGAAGTGAATGTGGTGCGAATGAAAGTGTTATGAACAAAATAAGGAAAGGGTCATTAAGATGGTTTGGACACATGGAAAGGACGAAGACAGAATGGTAAAGAAGGTATATGTAAACGGCGTGAACGGAGCTAGAAATAGAGGAAGGCCGAGGAAAACGTGGCACGATCAAATCAATCAAATATTGAATGTCGGACACGTGAGGAGTCGGAGAAATCGACGTGCGTGCATGACAAGATGTATGAATGTAGAGGAAGCGAGAGAAGTATGTCAGGACAGAACAGTGTGGCGTTCCATTCTTTCTGCCTACCCCTCCGGGGAGACGGCGTGATGGTAAGTTAGTTAGTTAGTTAGTTAATAATAATATTGAAGAAATTCAATGAAGTAATTTGGTATTGTTCTATGACCAATATTTTTCATAACTAACTAACTAACTAACTATCACGCCGTCTCCCCGAAAGGGTAGGCAGAAAGAATGGACTGCCACACTTAAATCGATGCGGCACTCCATCCTTCTCTTTTCGCCATCGCGAGAGACATATTTTTCATTGGGTACAATATTTAATAGTTTCATTGAAAGATATACAACAATAAACGATACATTTAAATAATCGTTCGTTAATGTGATATAGATTTTTTAACATTAAGACATTGTAGGTAAACGTAATAATAATAATATGGTAGCTCTTACCACACATCTAGAACCCGCATAAAACAACCACCTAATCACATTTCCAACAATGCTGCCTCCAACAACAGACGTAAGAACAATAGGTATTAGAGTTGAAATACTGTAAGCCAGAAGATCCATGTCAAAGTATTAAACAAAATTAATTTGTTTTATTTAAACTGCTGACCACGTTCTCGACGCTTGTAGATTTCGACACTCTTGAAATGATGATGAAATAATTATCTATGGTGTAATTACAACAGAGAATCAAAACAATATTATTTAACGTGTATGTTAATGATATTTCAAAATTAAAAATAGGACTTTGCGTTTGCGTGTTTCGGAAGGCGGTTGAATTTGCACTAGACTCGTGATAACAATACTGTGTAGTTAGAAGTTCCCGTTCTGGTGAAGGTGTTATCCGTATCTTGTTTTAACATATCCCTATTAACCAATCCCTTTATACAAACTTCAATAAGGTAAATTTTTATTTTATATTTTTTATTTCTACCCACCTTTTTTTTTTCTCTTTTAAGATCTTATTGTTGCATTAATAACCAACATTTCTTAATTATGAATCGCACTAAACCACCCGACCCCGTTCCCCCCGACGGGAATATGTCGAGTGATTCGGCGGCGAGCTCCACAAACATGGAATCGGCGGAACCAATGGTCCCAGAGGCCTCCACGTTTGTCACCATTAAGGGAAAAAAAAATCCCAAAATTAGAAAGTCCTCCTCCACGGCAGCAAGTAGGCAAGTGACGAGTTCCGACTCGGATCATCTTCCTCACAAGCCCCCAACCCCAAAGATAATTCTCCCTAGGGAACGGCGTATTGCCCAAAAACCTCTCTCGTCCGCTACCTCGGTTCCTTTACCACTCCCTGTTCCTTCTACCTCGTCCACCCTTTCTCCCCCATCCCCCTTACCCTCCAATATCCAATCTAAGATCCCACCTACGACCCGCCTCTTCAATGATCTTGACAGACCCCCCTTTATCACCCATGTCACCCGGCAAAATTCAGAAGGCTCGATGGGAACATTGTACGGCATTGATTTTGGAAAGTTTCTTTTCAAAAACAATATCAAAACTTCCTGGAACGGAATTAAAAACATCGGTAGAAATAAACTCTCAGTTGAATTCAACAATTCAAAAGACGCAAACTCCTTTGTGAATTCGGAAAAAGTTAAGAACGCATCCTACAATGCTTTCATCCCGACCTTCCAAGTTACCAAACAAGGGATTGTCCGAGGTATTCCTCCGCACTGGTCTGAAGAAGACATTGTGGAGAGTACTGAGGTTCCCACAGGATCAGGTAAGGTATTGAGGGCCCGTCGCTTGAATTACCGAGTCAATAATGGCACAACGGTGGAGTGGAAACCCTCCCAGACAGTCGTCCTGACATTCGACTCCAAATCGCTTCCCTCCCATGTATCCTTGTTCCACGTATCCCTACCCGTGGAGCTATACGTGTTCCCAACGATACAGTGTTTTAAATGCTGTAGATTTGGGCACACCAAGGCACTGTGTCGATCTCAGCCGCGATGCTATAAGTGTGGCTCAGACCACCTTGGAGAATCCTGCCAGATCGATACCCCACAACTCAAATGCCTTAACTGCTCTGGGAACCACTCTGCTGTAAGCAAAAACTGCCAGGAATTCACGAGGCAACAAAATATTAAACATACAATGGCCGACAAAAGTATCTCCTATGCAGAAGCCTCCAAAGTGCACAACAAAGCCTCTATCTCATATGCTGAAGTTGCTCGTACAAGGAGCATTCCCAACCCCACTGATCTAACCCACAAGCAACCATCCACGTCTTCTTACGTAAAAACAGTTACTAAGAAGACTAACCCCAAACCTTCTTTCGTCAAACAGACCCCCAACCATGACCATCTCCTGATTTCCCCCAACGGACAACCCTCCTCATCCCCTAATAAGGGATTTACTTCCTTAACCAACAACTCAAACTCCTCAATTATCACCTCCCTACTTCAATTACTCCTCTCCATTTTACAAAATAATAATCAATTACCGTCCAACGCTGCCTCAATTTTGACCAACCTTATTTCCCTTCACCAACCCACTCATGCTCCCCCCGAGGAGGATTCTTCAGTGGAACTGCCACAGCATTTCTAATAAAAAAGCAGACTTTTTAAATCTTCTCACCAACGAAGATGTCTCAATCGCCGCGGTCTCGGAGACTTGGCTGGCCCCCGGGTTTCATTTGAAATTCGGCTCTTACCAATGTATTCGGGATGACCGTATAGATGGGAAGGGCGGCTCCGCTCTTTTCATTAAAACCCCTATCCAATTTTTTCCTGTGAACGTCAAGCCCACCGGCTGCCCGTTTCAGGTGGTAGCTGCCACGGTTCTTGGCGTTACCATAGCCTCCCTTTATATTTCCCCCTCCAACAAACCCACCAAAGCAATGCTTGGTGGGTTTTTTTCCAATCTCCACCCCCCTTTCCTTATTCTGGGCGACTTCAATGCCCATCATAGTTTGTGGGGCGCTCCCACATGTGACAGATTAGGAAGAGACTTGGTCGACCTCCTGGATCAAAATAATATTTGTGTTATTAACGATGGCTCCCCCACACGTCTAAGGATTCCCAACCAACGCCCTAGCGCCGTGGATATCTCCCTCTGTAGTTCCGACATAGCTTCCAGTGTTAACTGGAAAACTTTGGAGGATACTCTTGGGAGTGACCACTATCCCCTCATCATTGAATCCCAATCTCTTCCATTAATCCAAAATTTATTTCACAAGTCAAGTTCAACCCGTCGCCCTCGATACATCACTTCAGATGTAAAATGGAAGGATTTTTCTGACTCTCTGGAGCTCTCCGTTCTGAACCTCCCTCCTCCATTAAAAAAAAATATTATTTCCTCCTATAATAACTTCATATCCTGTATTGACTCCGCAGCAACTTTACATGTCCCCGTAAGGAAAAAATACAAAGGCGCCAAACTCCCTCCAGCTCCTTGGTGGGACTGGGAGTGCTCGGAAGCAGTCAGTGAGAGAAAATTATATGCAATCCATTACTCTAAAAATATGACCCTAGATAACTTTCTTTCTTATAAGCAGATCCAAGCAAAAACAAAAAAACTTTTGAAAATGAAAAAGAAACTTGGCTGGAAGAAATTTTGTTCCTCCCTATCTCCAGATGTCCATATATCCGAGGTATGGAATACTATCCGCAAATTCCGGGGCTTCTTTATACCCCCAAACCCCAAACCCGAGTCGTTAGATTGGTTGAAGGGCTTCATAGACAAGCTTGCTCCTCAAACCGCCTATAATTGGAATGAATCTCCTTATACTTATGATTTTAAACAGAAGGGTTGGATGGATGAACCATTTTCCTTGAGAGAGCTGAGATCTGTACTAGACCGGCTTGATGACTCGGCTCCGGGAGTGGATGGTATCCCATACAGCTTCATGAAAAATTCTAGCGACGTAACTCTCTCCTATTTTCTATCCATTCTCAATAAAATGTTTGAATCTGGAAATATTCCCCCCTCCTGGAAAACTCAAATTATTTTGCCCATCCTTAAAACCCACAAAAATCCCAATTCCTGTAACTCCTACCGACCGATCGCTCTCTCATCATCGATGCTTAAAATTACAGAACATATGATAAAAAGCCGTCTAGACTGGTTCATTGAAAACTCACGAGCACTACCCCATTCCCAATTCGGATTTAGGAAACGTAAAAGCACAATCGAAAGTATATCGGTCCTGACTTCAGAAATTAGAATCGCTCTTTCAAAGGACGAACATCTCATGGGAGTCTGCCTTGATATCGAGGGGGCATTTGACAACGTCGTCATTAATATATTAAATTCCAAATTATTAGAAATGAGCATTCCACGCAGACTCAGCAGTTTCATAATCAACTTAATTCTTTCAAGGAAGGTTGAAGTCCACGTGAGAGGTACTCCTACTACTCAACGAATATTGAGTCGAGGCCTTCCACAAGGTTCTGTCCTTAGCCCCATCTTATTTAATATATACACCCAAGATTTAAACCTCTCCGTCCCAGAGCCCTCTAAAATTTTACAATACGCGGACGATTTATTTTTATATGTTACCGGTCCGAGTGTTTGCTCTCTAGAGAAACTTCTTAATTCAAACCTGAAGAGACTTGCAGCTTGGTTTGGCCGGCGAGGGTTGGAACTCTCCCCGGGCAAATGCAAGGCCATTGTGTTCTCTAGGAAAAGGAAAATTCCCACAATTAAAATCATGTATAACCAATTTCACATCCCCGTTTTTAACCAAATAAAATTCTTGGGCGTTATCCTAGACAGTAACCTCTCCTGGAATGCATATGTCAACCACGTGGTCAATAAATGTCAAGCAGGGCTCAATACCCTACGAGCAGTTTCACGTGTCTGGTGGGGTTCACACCCTACTATTCAAAGACTTTTTTACTGTGCCTTCATACGTAGCCATTTGGATTATGCGTCTTTCCTCATCGAGCCTACTTCCAAAAAGAATCTTCAACGATTAGATCGGATCCAATCCCAAAGCCTTAGACTTATCATCGGAGCCATGCGTTCTTCTCCAATAAATACTTTGCAGGTGGAATCTGCAGACCCCCCACTCCATATGAGGCGACAATATCTAGCAGATAAATTTCTTCTAAAATGTTTTATTATATCCGACCATCCCCTTTTGACAATTCTATATAAGCTAAATTTCCAAGTCACTACTTCCCCATACTGGAGAAACAAAGCCCCTCCCTTATTAGTCAACAGCTTCCAAACCTATCAATATTACAAGCCAAGCTTAATCTCCCAAGATTTATTACCCCTATACAGATCCCCTTATAAGATTAATACGTTTATGCCAACAGTCTTACTTTCATTTGGTATTCACTCTGGTATTCAAGCTCAACGGGACTATTCCCGAATCATGAGATCTCAATGGCCCAACTGGAGACCTATCTTTACCGATGGTTCCAAAATAAATTCCGAATTTTATACTGGGGCTGCATTTTTTTGTGAATTTAACAACCACGAAAGACTTTTCAGACTACACAAATTGGCCTCCGTTTTCACAGCCGAATGTGTGGCCATCCTGGAGAGTCTTAAGTATGTAATCTCTCAAAACTTAACAAAAATTATTATTTTATCAGATTCCCTGAGCGCCCTGCAAAAAATCCGTGAACCTCCTTCCCAGTATCCCGAAGATGAATTCTGCATCGAGATTCGTCATGCGCTATGCTTGTTGCAAGACTCAGACAGAGAGATCGCCTTGGCTTGGATCCCGAGTCACAGCGGGATCTCTGGAAATGAAAGAGCAGACAATATAGCTAAACAGGCAATTCATTCTGGTGATGACAAATATATCACTCACATCCCCATCAATGATCTTATCCCTGTAATGCGCGAAAAATTGCAGCTCACATGGCAGAATGATTGGAACATCTCCAGTCAGTCCAAAGGAAAAATGTATTCGGAACTTCAGCCCGATGTCCTGTCGACACCCTGGTATAACAAACTAAAATTAAATAAATTTGAAACCAGCTCGATCTGTAGAATGCGCATCGGTCACTGTTGTCACAGAGCGCATCTTACCAAAATCCATATTCTAGACTCTGCCATATGTGAATGCGGCATCGAAGATGAAAATCTCGACCACATATTCTTCAACTGCCCGTTTAATGTACAATACCCAAATTTTATTCCAGACCTTATAGACCTTAATATATCCTTACCTACTAACATGTCCACTCTCATCTCCTCATCTAACAAAAATCTGTATAAAATACTAACAAAATTCCTGACTCTCAATAACATAAATCTGTAACATATTCCTTACTACTAACAAAAATTTATTAGATACTAACCCTAGATGTAATTTGTATATATAACAATCTTCCATAGATTAATCCCTTAACCCACTACTACTATTACACATCTACCCTTACTTGAGACTGGCCCAGAACACCCACAAGCGGTGAAAAGCCATAAAAAAAAAAAAGAAAAAAAATTAAAAATACCAAAGACAAGCACCCTGGAATTGAAATAACATAATCTATAGAAAGAAAACCACAGATTTTCTACGTCAAGATTTTACATGTTCTTTTATTTATCATATTATGAAGTATTTCGATTTGTTTTAAATCTTGTGAAATAGTGTACTTTCTCTTCATTGTTTAGGTCAAATGATCTGTTTGTGACGGTGAATTATCCTAGGATGATGTGTTTTCCTCGGTCTACCATGTTTTCCTCGGTCTACCTCGACTCCGTACTTCATTTACATCGTTAACATATACTCTTTTAACCATGTGCTCCATATGTCCAAACCAACGCAGCGATCTTTTCATAATTTTGTTCATAATACCTTCTTCCGCTCTACTTTCTTTTCTTACATCAGAATTTGAGATTCTGTCGTACATCGTTCTACCACACATACGTCTTAGGGACCTCATCTCTACCGCATTTATTCTGCTCTCATCCTTCTTCTGCCAGTTCCATGCTTCGCTTACATACATTATGGTTGGGACCAGAACTGTATTGTTTTTTTTTTCACCTTTGCTTATATATAATATTAGACATTTCGCCACTAATTTTAATAGCTAGGTGGCTGAAGAAAGAAATCGCACGACGCAGGATTTGAACCGGATACCAGCCGACCAAAAGCGTGGAGAAGGAAAGCTATCATTTGCTTCCTAGCTATTGACACCAGTGGCGAAATTTTCATATACGAGTATATAGGCAATGGTAAAGAGTATAAAGGTTTGATTTCTAGGAAATGGCTGCCTATTGTGCTTTCTTACTTTGACTTTGGATGACTTTTAGGGGGTACTACAATCTTGCAAAATCCCATCCCTAGGTCAAGTTCCTATGCTGTGTCCTCACCTTGTAAAAGTAGGAAATGGTAAAGAGAAAGAAGAATAACTTTCTGGGTACTGTTTACCGAAAAGACGATTTAATATTCACCCCAGTTGGCAATTCCGTAATTAGTCCTGGTGGTAACACAATAGCAATTTATGGTTTAAAAAATAAAATTACATCTTTTAACGAGCTATGCATGATTTTCTGTAAATTTAAAAATTATTATGATGTATAATTTTTAACTCCATTAATTGTTTTTCAGAGTTAAGCATATATTACCCACCACACATTTATAACTACCCTGAAGATGGAGACTGCAACGATCTCCAAAACATCGATGGATTTGTCTCCAAATGGGTGCACATAGGTTTGCAGCCAGCGAAGGTAAGGAGAGTTGTAAGACTAGGATATATGGTATATATATTTTTTTAAGTAATTGATTTTTATACAATATTATTTGCTCTGTTTTCTCTTCATTATTCTCTTCCTCTTCTTCGTCAATTTATTCTCCTTCCTCTTCTTCCTCACCGTCCACTCCTTCTCATTCCTCCCTTTTCTTTTCTTCATCTCTTTCATTTGATTATAATCCTCCCTCTCCTTCTTCTCGTTCCCTTCCTTTCTCCCCTTCCTATTCTTCATCTTCTATATTTACTTCTTCATCTTCCTCTTTTTCTTAGCATTCCCCTCCTTTCTCTCCTTTCTCTTCTTAATTTACTTATTCTATTTCCTCTCTTTCTTCTCTTTCCCCTTTTTTCTCTCCTTCCTCTTCTTCATCTTCTTCATCTACTTCTTCTCCTTCCTCTCTTTCTTCTCTTTCCCCTCCTTTCTCTCCTTCCTCTTTTCATCTTCTTCATTTATTTCTTCTCTTTCCTCTTTTTCATCTTCTTCGTTTACTTCTTCTCCTTTCTCTTTTTCATCTTCTTCAATTACTTCTTCTCCTTCCTCTCCTTTATATCTTTCCTCTTCTTTCGCTCTTGCATATCTTTCTCCTCCTTTCTCTCCTTCTCCGACTTCCTCTCCTTCTGCTCCTTCTTCTCCCTTCTCTCTTTCCTCTCCTTAATCTCCTTCCCCTCTACTTTTTTTCTATTTTAATAGTTTATTCCCGATGTTTAGTTACCGAAGCATGGAGTCATACGTTTTTTTGCTGTCGAGGATATTTTCAGCATCTTCCAACACAACATCTCGAACGCGTTAGTGCACTGTTGGTCATGTGCTTTCATTGCTTTCGTTGTATAAGTTGAAAAAATAGACGTGCGCTTGTGCCAAGTTGTATAAAGTCTAGAGAAGAATGCTTGTATGAAAAAGTGTTGAAACATAAAATTGTAATAGCGTATTTTTGTTTAATGTTTCATTTTCAAGGGGGCGATACATTAAAAAGTTTGGGAATCTGTGTTGTGTATTTCATGAAGGTTAATTTGAATTTCGCGCCATACAGGTAAGTTAAGTTAAGAAAAGTTACTCTTGCGGATAAAGACTTATTATACTCTGGGGGGCGATATGGCTAACATTACTCTAAGAGACAGAAAAACCTTTTAACATAAAAGTTCTACCGTTTTTTTGTTGTTATATTTTATGTAAGAGAAATAGAATTAAAAAAAAACGTCAGTAAGAAAACAGTAATAAAAAATAATAAGGAACGTATGTATACTTAAAAGTGCGAACGTTAAAAGTTAAATGTGAAGCGTGGTGCGACATTGTAGCATATATACATCTTCCAAAAATTTGTCACACGTGGTGGTCGTAAGAAGAGCGGAATGGGGTATGTTGTATTACATAAAGCGTGCGCTTAACCCAACCAATGACAGGTCATAAGTCTTGTAAACGCCTCGACCACCATATTCTGTTTCCAATTTGCATCTTCGTCTCTATTCAGACACAATTAATCCTTAGAAATGATAACCTGCAATGGGTAAAATTCGTCTACAAGTATTTGTATACATTAAAAATGTTGTTAAAAGTTAACTTCTTTGGAGTAAAAAAAATATACATGTTTCCTATCTCTTTCCTCCCTCCTATTTTCTTCTTCTTCTTTTTGTCCTGTCATACTTTCGTGGTGAAAAGGGCCTCAGGGAACCTTTTCCACCCGACTCTATCGCATGCCTGATGTCTTACATCATCCCAAGTGAGGCCTGCTGCTTTAACCTCGTCCTGCAGGGCGCTTCTCCAGGTGGCTCTAGGTCTGCCTCGCTTCCTCTTTCCCCCCACAGGGGACCAGTCTAGTGCACCCTGAGTGATGCAGGTTGGGTTCCGTCTCAGAGTGTTACTCCCTTCCTATTTAATATGTTTATATATTGTGCTGTTCTCCGATTTTATATTTAGTTTATTTTGTAACCCCGACTAATTTACGTTGGGAGATAATCCGGTTGGTTTTGACAAAAATATTGTTATGTAAAAACTAGAAAATTGTTTAAAAATTATTTTAAAAAAATACTTACAAAAACTTTACCTAACTAACTAACTAACTAACTAACCATCACGCCGTCTCCCCGAAGGGGTAGGCAGAAAGAATGGAGTGCCACACTTTTCTTTCCTGACATATTTCTCTCGCTTCCTCAACATTCATACATCGTGTCATGCACGCGCGTCGATTTCTCTGACTCCTCACATGGCCGACATTCAATATTTGATTTATTTGATCGTGCCACGTTTTCCTCGGTCTTCCTCTATTTCTGGTTCCATTTACATCATTAACATATAATTTTTTTACCATTCTTTCTTCATTCATTCAATATGTCCAAACCATCTTAATGATCCTTTCATTATTTTGTTTATGACACCATCATTCGCACCGCATTCACTTCTTATATTTTCATTCGGCACTCTATCATACACAGAGTATCCACACATTCTTCTAAGAGATCTCATTTCAACTGCATTTATTCTACTTTCATCCTTCTTTTGCCAGTTCCATGCTTCGCTTCCATACATAAGGGTCGGTAGAAGAACACCATTGTGCACTGCCATTCTAGCTTTACCTCAAATATAAAAACCCAAGTTTTGTCACTCATAAAAAAATTTAATGCTGACTAACTAACCATCACGCTGAATCGCATTTTTACGGCAGCGGTTTCGCCACCGACGTTGGCATCATCAGATGTTACAATTTTTATTTCGTTTTTAAAATGGATATCACATATTTAACGATAGCGGTTTCGCCAACCGATGTTGGCATCTTCTGATATTACGACACTTTTTATTTAAAGAATGATGATATCGCATTTTTTACGGCATAGGTTTCGCCAAGCGACGTTGGCATCCTCAGCTGTAACGATTTAAAAAAAAATAAAGATGGATCGCATTTTTACGATAGCGGTTTCGCCACCGGATATTTGCATATTCAGATATAACGATTTTTTTAGGAATATGTACTATTCACCAGGACTTGTAGTTCATGCTCGTTGTCTGCAAGTAGGACAGACAGCTTACTGACAATAATGCTTTTTAACTAAATAAATTATATTTAAAAAAACATTCTTTCTGGTTAAAAAACTTAAGTGCATCATTCATTTTGTTGCCTGCCCCAAGCTCTTCATTTCAATATTATTTTTCACTGACCCATCCCTTGTAATCATACTTCAATAAATAAGTTGATCCATTTGTTCCAGAATTACGCCTTTCACGCTAGGATACAAGGAAACAAAGAATGAAGACATCAAACGCCACGTGAATGGAGCATGAAATAGAGGTAGACCGAGTGGCACTATCAGATCAATGAAATTTCTAATGTCGAGCACGCGAGATGGAGAAATCGACGTGTGTGTATGATACGAAGTATAAACGTTGATAATATCGAAGATACTACAGAAAATAACATTGTGGCGATCTATCCTTTCTGTCTACATCTTCAGAGAACACAGAGGTAAATGTCCTGTTTTTTTGTATTTTTATTTCCTTTAACGTTGATTTATTTTCGTTTTTGGTGTACTGTTTCTTGAACAATGATATAAAACTCAATATTGATTCCTTAAATACCGTAAGGCCACTGGTGGCCGCTACGTAGGCGCACCACCAATACCGTAAGGCCACTTTGTACAACATTCACTTTGTTGTACGAGTACTATGCTTCTGATTTTTAAATTTAGATTTTCGAAGATCCGTTGACAGGAAATGTCTTAAGAAAAACCGATGAAAATGGTTTTATCCATTTTATGAAGGTACATGAGTACCTTCATAAATATCTGTCCAAACTTTGATAGCTTATTCGGTTCTGACTTTTACGATAGATTGTCTGTGTCATCTTTTCTTATTCCCACGAGGGTAGGCGGTGTAAACATCATTCGGTAGGTATTTTTCCTAGGTGCCCACGTATACAATTTGAAACAAAAGGATAATAAAGTAAAGCTTTTCAAAATGGCATTTATTGTGTACGATTTCTTCACTCAAGAAGCGGAGATCGAACGTGGGTAGGGTTTTGAATTGGCTGCTTTTGGTCTTCTTCTCCGGTCTCAATCTAATGATTGGTCTGCAGCAAGGCGACGCATCTCCTCTTCCACACCGCTCGGTCCTCGGCAACTCTCTTCAACTCCGCATAAGAGGTGCAGCCCATATCTCGGCAAATCTGGTCTAGGTACTCTTGGCGAGGTCGTCCTCTGCCAATCGATCCTTTGACCATTCCCTCCAACACATTATGCAGGAAACATTCGTGTGACATGACCAATCCATCTTGCGCGCCTCTCTTCAACTCTGCTGAGAACCTCTTCATTTGTAATGTGGTCCCTCCATGAAACATGGGCAACTTGTCGGTAGGTCCACATTTCAAATGCCTCCAGCCTTTGGCGCTCTCTTTCGCCCAGGCACCAAGTCTCGCAGCCGTACAGTAAAACACTCCATACGCTTTTGGTCAACTGTCCTATAATCTCAAGCCCAAACGATTCGCAAAGCACCCGAAGAAATATACATTTGACATTCCAGCACTGACAGAGAGGTTTGAAACAATCATCTTCACAAAATGAAGAGTACAGAAACTCTGAGTGACCCGGCGGTCAATGGAGAGGACGTTGTCTGTGATACAGTAAACGAAATGAAATGAATCACAGAAATGACCAAAATAGCAGAAGAAGCGTGCAAAATAGCTTCGTTGAAGTGGAATTGGGCCGACCAAATAGCGAGAACACTGGATGATCGGTGGACCAGACGCACTTTGGAACGGCGACCGAGGAGAGACGGAATACATGGAATAAATGGAATATACGGAATATACGAAATATACGAAATGGACGGAATATACAGAATATGCGAAACAGACGGAATATACGGAATAGACAAAATAGACGGAATGGACGGAATGAACAGAATAGATGAAATGGACGGAATCTACGGAATATACGAAATATATGGAATAGACGGAATAACGAAATATATGGAATAGACGAAATAAACGAAATGGACGGAATCTATGGAATATACGAAATAGACGAAATAGATGGAATGGATGGAATCTATTAAATACCCGGAATACACGGAATAGACGGACTAGACAGAATAGACGGGACATACGGAACAGACAGAATAAACAAAATAGACGGAAAATAGAAATAGACGGAATGTACGGAATAGATGAAATAGACGAAATAGACTAAATAGACGGAATAGACGGAATAGGCGGAATGGACGAAATGTACGGAATATACGGAATAGACGAAATAGTCAGAATATACGGAATATATGACAGAGACGGAATGGATAGACGAGTTGGAATCCATTCTCAATAATTGGACTTTCAGATAAGCACTAATAGCATAAAATTATCTTTCGAATAAGACATGCCATGGCCATTTCCTTTTAAAAGTTTTAAACCACTAAAAAAACACAATATTAATCTCATATTATTGAATTCGGTAACCAATATATAACTTTTCTTACCTAGCTTTACCGTGTCCACATGATAACAAAAAATATAAAGACATTAAGACCCCATTTTCAGGGTAACACTGGGTACTTTTTCTATGGCAGCCGGATATATCTTTCATACAAGAAAGATATATAACTTACAAGGGTCTAAGAGGCTAAAATGTTTATGCTACCATAGAGAAAATTTCACAAATTTCACAGGGTGGAGCGAGCAAAGATTGTAAAACTATTTTAACACAAATAGAAGAAATATCTTTGTTTGTTTTATGCTACAATATATAATATTTATTTGAATAATTTAAGTAGTTGAGTTCGTGTATTAAGGTAGTATGTTTACAAGAGATGGCCTTGTGGAGAGGGATATTGAAAGAGGGGTTGGGGCAGGCAACAAAGTGAATGGTGCACTTAAAGTAGTCATCGCAAACAAATACCTATCCAAAAAAGCTAAAATGGCAGTGCACAATGGTGTTCTTCTACCGACCATTATGTATGGAAGCGAAGCATGGAACTGGCAAACGGAAGGATGAAAGTAAAATAAATACGGTAGAAATGAGATCTCTTAGTATCGAATGAAAATATAAGAAGTGAATGCAGTGCGAATGATGGTGTTATGTACAAAATAATGAAAGGATCATTAAGATGGTTTGGACATATGGAAAAAATGAATGAAGAAAGAATGGTCAAAAAACTATATGTTAACGATGTAAATGGAACCAGAAATAGAGGAAGACCGAGGAAAACGTGGCCCGATCAAATAAATCAAATATTGAATGTCGGCCATGTGAGGAGTCAGAGAAATCGATGCGTGTGCATGACACGATGTATGAATATTGAGGAAGCAAGAGAAATATGTCAGGAAAGAAAAGTGTGGCAGTCCATTTTCTCTGCCTACCCCTTCGGGAAGACGGCGTGATGGTTAGTTAGTTAGTTTTTTTATAATTTATTGAAAACTTTATAAACCGCTCCGTATCCATTGCCGCTCCCATCCATCCATGTCCAGCAATCCTCTCCAGATCGTCGGTCCAGCGGGTAGAGGGAGTCCAATTCTGCGGAATCCTGTACGCGGTCTCCACTTCCGAACCCGTCTCCCCCATCGGCCGTCGGTTCTCCGACAGATATGGCCAGCCCATCGCCACTTCAGCCCGCCCATCCTCAGAGCCACCTCAGTCACCTTGGTTTGTTGACGAATAAATTCGTTTCTAAATCTGTCCCTCAAGGTTATTTCAAGCATGGCTCTTTCCATGGCGCGCTGGGCAACCTTGAATCTGTAGATTAAACCTTTCGTCAGACTCCACGTCTCGGCTCCGTACGTCATGACGCACTGATTAAAGAATTTAGTCTTGAGGCATTGTGGTATTTATACAGGAAACATCGGGAGAACGATATAAACTAAATTTATATCGATCCCCCGATCGACATTATTTTAATCCATTTTTTTTCCTTTTTAAATTTGTATACCCCTAAAAAAACACATTGTACTTATACACATTGTTATATAAAGGTAAACAAATTCAAAATGAAAAAAAAAAAACACATTAAAATAATGTTAATATCTATGATTTTGTCTTTAGTTAATAGATAATTTTATGCAATTATTGTTTAAATATGATTTAGGGCATATGAGCGCCACGGCTAGCTCGAATGAAGCGCATTCGTGAATTTCAATTTTCGACCCCTTTATTGAGCAACTGGATGAAATGGCAAAACGTATTGATTACAAATCAACCTTCAAATGTCAAATTGACAGTTTGCAGAAACAATGTTGCCAGTTTAAAAATCATACCTCTAAAAAAACACCCTATACTATTGATGCGCGGGATGGGGTCGCATATTTTGAGAGCCACTGTGCGAAAGGTTTTTGTAATAATTTATATGAAAAATATCTGATACAATATAAAAGTTTTGACGTTGGTAGTGGTGAGCCCGGGGCAATTTTATTTTTAGCTTCTAGAAGCTTGGACGGAAATTCCCATATTTATTCAAATCAAATCATATCAGTTTATTTTCTCAAAAGATATTAGAAACAACAATTATAGTTGAAGTAAAACAAAAAATATATAACACCAGGAATGCATGAGAGATGGTTCGACATTAAGAATACATAATACTCTCCAAAGCCAAGAGTATTTGTCTTCTGAACGTACTTTCACTAATATGAAAGACGTCGATCTCCGAAGCGATCATGTTCAGTAGTTTGATTGATCCCCCCACTGGCACCACCAGAGGCAGGTTGGTTCTGCGTGCTGAGAGATAAAACAGTCTGACGCTGTCGAACCATCTGGAACATAAAGATGGATAGCCTCCAAGATAACGGAGTTCTCAAAGAATCCCCTGATAAGTCTGAAGAAATGGCATCTCTTTTTATCTGCAAACCATTGGTCCCCAGCATGCCCAAGTGGAATGAGGTGGGATAAAGCCACGGACCGGTACCGAACTCCCTCATGTAGAGATATCTCAAATCTTTTATGAACCATCTCTAACATGAGCGAGTATCTCGCCTCGTGAGGACTCCATATCACCGAACACACGTTATACAAAACTGGAATTAGTTATTAGAAAAACGTCGTTTTATTTAATTATTATTTAAGATCAACTTCGATCAAGAGATATTAGTAAAATCAATAGATTATCTGAAAAAAGCAAAATATGTTTTTTTAATTTAATACATTAGATGTTTGGAGAAAGGAAGAAAAAGATAAAGCGCTGTAAAGGGGCCATTTAAAGAAAATCTTGCCTCAACTGGCAACATTTACAATTTAAAGTTTCCCGCACGATAAATTGCCAGGAACAGGCAACACTGTTTCCGCTGGACTTCTCCACGAACTTCTGGGATTCCTCGGCGTGCCGTATTTGAATTTGAATAAATTCTCGAATGTGTTCTGCGGGAGTTCTTATTTCGAATACGCCTTTATGGTTGGCCGGATTTGAGAGCCGTTTAAATTTGGAACGTGATTTTTTTATTCCGTTTAAATGGGTTTATAATGTCAAATATGCTACCGTTTGCGGTTGCTACTTACGTGACATTTAAGAGAAATTACCATTTTGAAGGAAAAAAAATCTACAATGCGATCCGAAAAAAGTTTAACACATCGAAAGACAGATAATTGAAATGCAAGCTTACATGGTTTTAAAAACATTACGTTTCTGATATTTTACTAACTAACTAACATTCACCCCGTTTCTCCGAAGGGGTAGGCAGAGAGGATGGACCGCCATACCGTTCTGCCCTGACAAACCTCTCTTGGTTCCTCCACATTCATACATCTTGAAATGCACGTTCGTCGATTTTACCGACTTGGAATGTGGCCGCCTTTCAGTATTTGATTAATTTGTTCATACCATGCTTTTCTTGGTCTTCTACGACTTCTCTTTTCACTCACACTGCTTGTATACAACATTTTAACTATTCTTCTCTCGTCCATTAGTTCCATACGTCTAAACCATCTGAGGGATTTTTTTTTAATTTTACTTATGATGCAATCTTATGCCTTAGATTTCTTCATTATTTCGTCGTTCAGCATCGTTATCCACACATTTTTCTCAGCGATCTCATTTCTACGGCATTTATCCTACTTTCATCATTTTTGCCAACTCCAAGCATCACTTCCATACACAAGGGTTGGCCCTAGAACTCCATTATGTACTACCATCTTTGCTTTAGATTACATTTTTCTATTTGTAGTGATGAATTTGAGAGCGCCGTTAATTTTGTTCCCAGCACCGACCCTTCTATCGATATCTTTCTTCATTTTTCCATCTCTTGTAAACATGCTTCCCAGATAGATAAATTCGGTAACTTGCTCCAGTTTCTCACCGAGAACGGTGAGAAACTGGAGTAGAAACTGAGGGGTAGGCAGAAAGAATGGAACGCCACACTGTTCTGTCCTGACATACTTCTCTCGCTTCCTCTACATTAATACATTTTGTCATGCATGCACGTCGATTTCTCCGACTCCTGACGTTACCGACATTCAATATTTGATTGATTTGATCGTGCCACGTTTTCCTCGGCCTTCCTCTATTTCTAGCTCCGTTCACGCCGTTTACATATACCTTCTTTACCATTCTGTCTTCACTCATTCTTTCCATGTGTCCAAACCATCTTAATGACCCTTTCCTTATTTTGTTCATAACACTTTCATTCGCACCACATTCACTTCTTATACTTGCATTTGTCACTCTATCATATACAGATTTGCCACACATTCGTCTTAGAGATCTCATTTTACTGCATTTATTTTACTTTCATCCTTCTTTTGCCAGTTCCATGCTTTACTTCCGTACATAAGGGTCGGCACAAGAACACCATTATGCACTGCCATCTTAGTTTTTCTCGTTAAAAATAATAGATATTATAGGAATATTTCAATCACGGGATAGCGTGATCGCTATAGTCCATTAGAAAGCAAAATAAAATCAAATTGCAAAGCTTTTAAATTAGAACGGAATCCATTTTTTTTAATGTGTAGTGAAAAAGCGAAACGATTCCAAGAGCCATTTGACAGAACTTTGACAGTTGTCAGCTTTGGGTTTCGGTCGCCAGGGTCACTAATTTAGTATCGCGAGCACGTGCTCGCAAACCGTTGCGGGTGTGTTTTACTTTATACCCGCGTATTTTATAGGTACCTACTCAATTCAAGGCCAGTATTACGAGTATATGATGTTACTCGCGATAGACTTGAGAATTACTCAAAAATTAAATAATTTATTTTAAAATAATTCAATAAAACGATGTTTTTTAGTTACTTCGACTTTTGTCTTTATTTCGACAGCGACCGGTTTCGCCAGGCTCGCTGGAATCGACAAACCAGTCTGTCGATGCCAGGTAATAACATTGGGAATTTTATTGTTAATTGGAAAATGAATAAAAAAACTGACATCATTACGCCGTCTGCCCGAAGGGGTAGGCAGTAAGAATGAACCGCTACACAGCTCTTTCCTGACATATTTTTTTGATTATTCGTTCGTCTTGTCATCCACGCACGTCTCCGACACGTTGCCGACATATAATATTTGATTGATATGATCGTGCCACGTTTTCCTCTATTTCTTGCTCCATTTACATTGTTAATATATAGATTCTTTACCATTATTTCTACATTTATTCATTTCATGTGTCTAATCTTTCATTATTTTTCCCTAGTGATCATGACTCACCGTTTCAACATTCTATTTGTCCTCTATCTCCCCTCTAGGTTATATTTCTTTCTTCATGTGTTGTTCTCCGATTTTATGTTTAGTTTAATCTCTCACCCTGACGAAGCTCCGGCGAGAGCGAAACCGGTTGGTGTTACCAAATGAAGTGGATTAGATACAAATACTCAAAGTGTATTATTATTTTATTACATTATTTTGTTCACGGCGCTTTCATTTGCACTGAATTCTTTTGATATATTTGCATTTGACAATCAATTATAATATATACAAATTGAGCACAAATTTTATCTGAGAGATCTCATTTCTAATACGAAAATGTTATACTGTGCTAAACATTTTTTGTTTATTTTTTTTTCGTATATAATAAACATATAAATAAACATATACAGTTCATCTAAAGATTTATCATATCTCCGACAATTATCAGAAAAATATATAAAATGTGATTTGACAATGTCAAAATTTATTTTTTGTTATTGAACAATGTGATAAAACTCCATTATAAATAATTAATATAAATTAAAACGTCTGTCTTCTTTGAGTTTTATTAAGTTTTATATGGAATCCAGGTTATTCCGACGTATCTGTTCAGATCATCCTTCCACCGTAGTTGCAGTCGCCCTGCACTTCTCTTTGCCGTCCACGGTCTCCAAGTCAGCAGTCTTCTTGTCCAATCTTCATCTGAGCTTCTAGCTACGTGACCTGCCCATTGCCATTTTAGAGTCGCCACCCAACCTTGATAATAATAGTCGGAATAACCTGGATGCCGTCTGCACAGGACAGAGTGACATGGAAGCGAACGGAGTAGGCCTTTTTTCAGGAGTGGACGGGAATAGGCTGAGGAAGAAGAAGAGAAGAGATATGGAATGCCGTGTTTCGCCCTTCTTTATAAAACTAAATACAACTCCTAGAAGACAGACGGTTTCATTTATATTAATTATTTGTCAAATTTTATTTCTAAATCGCCAACAGATTAAAAACATTTGAAATGCTTCTCGTAATATTAATCACTTCGTATAATTCCATCCCAAAAGTACAACATTCAATCTAGGAATAGGTAGGCGCCTTCATAGCATAGAAAATCTCTCTGCCGAAAGCGAACGTTCTAAATTTAAAAGCGAAAAGTTTAACCATAGAAAGGGGTTGCTTTGACAGCAAAAGCACTGTTCGAATTTAGAAAACGGTAGGCGGCCGTCTCGCTCCCCTTAACGGGCGTCAGCACTGTCCGTCCCTTTCTCTAACTCAATTGTGATTTAAAATGCCTGACAGAATTCTAATGTTCGCGATTTGAATTTTTATACTTGGAACAAATGAATTTTTTGAGATATTGGACTGAATCACGAATCATTTTTTATACATTAGAAGCATATTTCAATACACTATTTATTTTGCGAGTATGAAAAGATATATACAAACATTTGATAGAATGGTAAAAAAAAGTATATGTTAACAATGGAACTGGCAGAAGGAGCATGAGAGCAAAATAAATGCCGTAGAGGTGAGATCCCCTAGACGCATGTGGCGTAAATGATGCATGACAGAATTTCAAATGCTGATATTAAGATGGAATGTAGAGCGGAAGAAAGTATTATGAAAGGATCACTGCGTTGGTTTGGACACAAATAACGCATGGATTAAAGGTGTGAATGGAGTGCGGAATCGAGGAAGACCGAGGAAAACATGACATGACAGAATTAAACAAATTTTATTGTTAAAAGTCGAAAGAATCGTCGTACGTTTATAAGTCGTGACAATAAAATGGCGATAGATTGGCTACTGCGTGGGGAAAAGTACCACCTTCTCCAACTGATATTGGAGGGGAACATTGAGGGACGCCGAGGGCCCGGTAGGAGACAGATGTCCTGGCTGCTGGGAAGTGAGGGAGTGAACCGGCATCTGAAGTGTGGAGGAACTGTTCGAAGATTAAGTGGGAAAGACCTGAAGAACACTGGCGAGACGGATGACATGGGGGTGGAGAGGCTTTCGTCCAGCAGTGGATGGAGACAAGCTGACGAAGATAAAAAATCCTTTTGCATTCATACCATATGGCAGGAATTCACGCAGATGCATAGATGCCAACATAAAAAATGTAAAATTCACATCATTAGCGCGGTAAAGTTACAAGCTATACACAAAGTGTTACTGATTTAGTTCACGAGGATAGAATGTCAAAGTTTTTTCTTCTCATCTGGTTTCACGGAACATTAAGCACTACCGCATTGGGTTTGTCTCTTGCACGCATATAGCCGACTAGTGTGTATGAAAGCGACGGTGATATATTTTAGTTACTTGTGTGAGATTTAATAATAATAAAATATTACAAATATAGATAATTTGTGACATGGTACTGGCAAAAGAAGGATGAAAGTAGAATGAATGCAGTAGAAATGAGATCTCACGAATGTGCAGATACTCTGTGTATGATAGAGTGTCGAATGAAAATAAAATAAGTGAATGCGGTGCGAATGTGTTTTGAACAAAATAATGAAAGATCATTAAGATGGTTTTGGACATATGGAAAGAATGAACGAAGAAAGAATTGTAAAAAATATATGTTAACGATGTAAATGGAACCAGAAATAGAAAAAACCGATGAAAACGTGGCACGATCAAATAAATCAAATATTAAATGTCGGCCATGCGAGGAGTCAGATAAAACGACGCGCGTGCATGACATGATGTATGAATGTTGAGGAGGCGAGAGAAATATGTCTGGAAAGAAAAGTGTGGCAGTCCATTCTTTCTGCCACCCCTTCGGGGAGACGGTGTGATGGTTAGTTAGTTAGTTAGTTAGTTAGTTAGATAATTTGTGCAGATAATGATTCTACACTTTATGAATGTCATCCAATTTTAACTAGCTAACTAACTATCAAAGGATAGACAGACACATTGTAATTTCCTGACCAATTTATTTAGTTTCATCAACATTCGGCCATAGGACCAAACAAGTTTTGAGGACTTCCGAGATGAAGACACTGAGGACGATAGCAGGCAAGACACTGAGAGATCGCGTGAGGAACACCAGAATAAGAGAGATATGTGAGGTTGAGGTTATTATAAGATGGAGCAGACAGCGAAAAAGGAACTGGTACGGTCATGTTCGAAGAATAGACACCACCAGACTCCCTTATATTCCATTGCATAATCAGCCTCATGGGACTCGTCCTCATAGAATACTTCCTAAAAGATGGAAGAACAGCTGGCAGTCTACCTCACAGGAGGAGCAACACTCTGGAGAACAGACCACATAGGTCTAAGACAAGGAAGAAGAAGAAGAAGAATAATCATACATCGTATCATACACGCACGTCGATTTCTCCAACTGCTCACGTGACTTACACAATTAATTTTATTGGATTTTTATGTTCCACACTTTCTTAGGTTTACTTCTATTGCGTAATCCATTCACATCGTTAATATATTCTTTATTCGCCATTATTTCATCTTTTATTATTTCCATGTGTCCAAACCATCTTAACATAATTATCTAGAATAAAAGGGTAATTAAGATGGTTCGGACACATGAATAGAATGAATAAAGAAAGAATAGCAAAGAAAGTATTTGTTTACGATGGAAACGGAATAATAAATAGAGTAAGAACGAGGAAAACGTGGTACTATCAAATGAATCGAATATTAAATGTCGGCCACGTGAGGAATCGACGTTCGTGCATGACACGATGTGTGTATATTTAGGAAGCGAGAGAAGTATGTCAGGAAAGAAAAGTGTGGCGATATATTCTTACTGCCTACCCCTTCGGTAGACGATGTGATGGTTTATTAGTTGGTTAGTTGTTAATTCTTCTTCTTCTTCTTCTTCCTATGTGGTCTGTTCTCCAGAGCGTTGCTCCTTCTGTGAGGTAGACTTCCAGCTGTCCTTCCATCTTTTAGGAGGTCTTCCACGAAACTGAGAAGAATGTGCGGGAAAACGATATATGATAGAATACCGAACGACGAAACAAGGAAGAAATGTAACAATAATATAAAATGTGGAAAAAAAAATAAATTAAGTGTTACATTCGTTCATTGGTGTTTTTTTCAATAGACGGACTTTATTTACGGATATTACTACAGCTTCCAAATTTGAAATTAAAAAAAAAAAATTCTTTCTCTTCTCCGTAACCAAAATTTACCACCCTAAATGAATGTGACGTAAATATTTAAAAACCGGCAATATTCGATGCATTTAAAATTAGAACACATTAGGTGAGTACCTACGTGCACGCGTAGGTAGGAACTGAAGAGAAATTATACATCGCGAGTCGTTTTCACGATGCTTTTTAAACTCACTTATGAAAAGCATGTTTTAAAGTGGAAGCACTATATAGTCGCTTACTAGTTTAATATTAATTTTATTTTTACGAAATTGATGCCAGCAAGGTGCCGAAACCGGTCGGAATTATAGAAACAAATTGAGTGTGGCTCGGTGATATGGAGTCCCCACGAGACGAGATACTCGCTCATGTTAGAGAGGGTTCAGAACAGATTTCTGAGATATCTCTACATGAGGGAGTTTGGTAGCTATCCGTGGCTCTATCCCACTGCATTCCTCTTGGGCATGCTGGGGACCAATAGCTTACAGACAAGAAGGGATGGGTGCACACTTACCCATTTCTTCAGATTTATCAGGGGATTCTTTGAACATAATTTTTTTGTATTAATCGGTTTGATGTTTCAAGTTTTAAAATAAAATATACATAAACACTTTTTTACTTGTTTTTTCACCACTGCTTTTTGGCATTATAGAAGGTTGGTGTTATAGGACGCAGCGGCGCTTCGCGTCAGCTTCGCTCAAACAATCCCTAGGCCCATATCCCACGCAGGACTTAGGTACATTAGCTGGAGAATGCACCATTCCAAAAAAAAAGCAAATCCAAAGGGCAATCTAGGCCACATTTAATCCAGTTTAACTTCAATCCACTTCTATGTCCCAATCTAACAAAACGAAGTAAAATATGGTACATGATTTTATGGCCATAGCAAAATATGGTACATGATTTTTCCCCATAGTAATTAACGTATTTACCCATAGACCCATAGACGGCCGTATACTGAACTCGGATGTCCTGAGTGATGTAGGTCTATTTGTCCCTGATAATTACCTTCGTCAAAGACAGCACAGATTGTTTTATTTGCCTCGCTGCAGAACCAACCTGTCAATGGTTATGCCTGTGGGTAGGGCAATCTTATTGCTTAATCGGATCGCCTCGGAGGTGGACATATTTCGTGATAGTGTGAGTTGCCTCATGGATGCAATATCAATGTTATGATTTTTTCTTATTGTAATTGCAAACGATCTGGAATTGTATGTCTGTAATGTTTGAGATTTTTATCAAAATAAATGAAATAAATGAAATGAAATGAAATAGACAAGGTGTGAATTAAAATATCCTCTGCGCCAGCTCCCTACAAAAATAAAATCAGAGCGTCAAAGGGACGCCACCTGACAGGAAGCGCGCAAGCACACATGGTTTGCGCCCCGGCTAAATTGATAGCGTTTTAATGACGGCTCCCTGTATATATTATTCCGGCTCGAGAGCGCCGATAGATCGAACTGCTGTTGCGCTTTTTACAGGAAAATAAACAAAACACTATCGTAAATCTACGGCCGACAGTTTGGGCAACATCAGCACACGAATATATCAAAACTATTAATCTAAATTTGAAACAACAGACTTTCGAGATCAAAGACGTTTTTATACGTGTTGATGCCGCAGTTAACTAACGACTTTATCAAACGGGGATCTAATTTCTGTCATTCTTCTTCTTCTTCTTGTCCTGTCACACCTCCGTGGTGCATAAGGCCTCAAGGAACCTTCCCAAGAGATCGACGTCTTTCATATTGGTGAAAGTACGTTCAGAAGGCAAATATTCTTAATTCTGGAGAGTATCCCATCTTCCTAATGTCGAACCATCTCTCATGCGTTTCTGGTAGTATACTATACACAATATATTATTATACCTGTTCTCAATAGATGCCTTAAAAATTAATTTTGTAATATCTATTGATGAAATAAACTGATTTGATTGATTTTGATTTTTATTATTATAATTAAAAACAAATACACATTAATTATTACGAATGAAAACGTATGTTTAATAGAAGTATTATTATATTTTATTATCAAATCAAATCTCATTTGAGATGTCTTCGCGTGTTTAAGGCATTTTCAAAAGATATTTGATAATCCCTCAGACAGGCGAAACATGTCATTCACATAAAATAAAATATATTAAAACTTCTATATAACAGACGATGTCATTTGTATTATTATTTAATATGGGGTTTTACATCAGTGTTCAGGAAACAATAAATAGTAAATATACAAAATATAAACCGTTAAAATTACATTAACAAAAATAAATGAAAGCATGACAGTCTGCAACATTAGCGTGAATGATAAAATTCTGGAACAAGTGAACGAATTCGTATATTTAAGTGAATATGGAATTCGTATATGGAAGTATGTTCAAAAAGCATAGGTGAATATAGTGGAATCCCATAATGTCGATGTTTTTATTGATTAAAACTATTTTTTTTGCTTTTGTGTTTATTTTTCTCGACATGTTTCGAAGATTTAATACCTTCATCATTGGTAAACGATACTAATGTCTTTATTGTTCTCCCGATGACGAATGTGAAAACTCTAGAAACATGTCAAAAAAAATAAACACACAAGTAGAAAAAAAACTGGTGTTTGGAATTCCACAGCGTTAACGCCAAGATTATGAAAAAATTAACATGGAATTTTACGTCATTGTTTAATAAACTATTGAAAAGTCTATTACAATGTAAATTATGCACAAAACTGAAGCCCAGAACTGGCAAAAGAAGAATGAAAGTAGAATAAATTCAGTAGAAATAAGATCGCTAAGACGAATGTGTGAGAAAAAGTGTCGAATGAAAATATGAAAAGTGAATGCGGTGCGAATGAGATTGATATGAACAAAATAATTAACTCAAAATACATTACAAACAGGAAAATGTTTAAGGCATCTATTGAGTACAGATAAAATATTATAAAAATACAACATAGTACCAGGAACGCATTAGAGATGGTTCGACATAATGAAAGGATCATTAAGATGGTTTGGACACATGGACAGAATGAATGAAGAAATATTGATAAATAAATTATATGTTAACGATGTAAACGGAACAAGATATAGTGGAAGACCGAGAAAAACGTGGCATGATCAAATCAATCAAATATTAAATCTCGGCCATGTTGGAAGTCGGAGTAATCGACGTGCATGCATGACACAATGTATGAATGTTAAGTAATCGAGAGAAGTTTGTCAGGAAAGAATAGTGTGGCAATCGTTTTTTAGCTTGCCCCTTCGGGGAGACGGCGTGATGGTTAGTTAGTTTTACAATGTAACAAACAAACAAACCATCGTTAGGCAGAGAGAATGGACCGCCACACTACTCTATACTGACAAACCTCTCTAGCTTCCTCCACATTCATACAACGAGTCATACACGCACGACGATTCCTCCGGCTTCTAACATGACCAATCTTTAAAATTTGATTAATTTGGTCATGCCATGTTTTCCTCGGTCTGCCTCGACTCCGTACTCCATTTACATCATTAACGTATATTTTCTTAACCATTCTTTCTCCATCTATGCGTTCCATATGTACGAACCATCGCAGCGATCCTTTCATAATTTTGTTCATAATACCTTCTTCCGCTCTACATTCCCTTCCTTTCTGTAACTTGTCAAATATAAATAATTAATACTTAATTACACATTGTCGCCATTTTAAACGTTTCTCTTAAAGGAAGCTGCAGTTATGCCAAAGGAAATGATTTTGAAATATTAATTGTTCCGTGATGTCTCAAGTATTGAAATAAACTACGAACACCAAAGTTTCTCTCATGCGACATTATTACGCAGAGTTCGCCGACCTGAGTTGGCCATCGCTTAAATTAATTCGTCCTCCAGAGAAGCTAATATTGACACAACTGGTTGTCGATGTTAAAGTCAAACTGGTTAATTTTGTACGGGAGACCAAACAAAAAAGAATGACAGCATAGCATGGAACTAGTAGAATAGGTATGAGAATGATCAAATCAAATCAAATCAAATCAGTTTATTTTCTCAAAAGATATTACAAACAGTTTTTATAGTTTAAGATATCTATTGAGAACAGGTAAAATATAATAAATTTATAATACCAGGAACGCAAGAGAGAGATGGTTCGACATTAGGAATTCAAGATACTCTCCAAAGTCATGAGTATTTGTCTTCTGAACGTACTTTCACGAATATGAAAGACATCGATCTCCAAAGCGATCACGTTCAGCAGATTGATTGCTCTCCCCACCGGCATCACCAGAGGTAGGTTGGTTCTGCATGCTGGGAGATAAAACAGTCTATGCTGACGCTGTCGAAGATAACCATCCGGAAAATAAAGATGGATAGCCTCCAAGATGACGGAATTCTCAAAGAATCCCCTGATAAGCTAGAGGGATAATAAATGCGGCAGAGATGATATCCCTTAGACGTATGTGTGGTAAAAAAAAATGATTAGGACGATTGTCGCTGTCCATTCTCTCTGCCGAAAGGTTAGGCAGAGAGAATGGACAGCGACATTGTTCATACACATTCACAGCCATTTGCGTCTAGCGACTTGTTCTCAAATTGCCTTTTCCAGATGGAATTCTCCATGGTCCAGAGAACGGCATTTGACACTGTTTGGGGCCAATAGATCTTGAATATTGAGCGAAGACATATATTTATAAACACCCAGAGTTTTCCAATAACGTCCGCGGTAGATTTCCAAGTCTCACATCCGTATAGCAGTACGCTTTTAACGCTACTGCTGAATATTAGGTCCTTACATATGAAATTGGCGTTTTGTATGGGAGGAACATAAAGTTTTTTTTTTTTAAATACAATATATTTATTTAATCAAAGTATGTACCATTGCTATCTATGCACTTTTGCCATCTCAAAGGTAGCTCATCGATCCCTTTACTAAAAAAAACATTCGGACGGGAATCAATAAAATCTTTGAAGTCGGTTTGGACTGCCCCATCGAAGTTGAATTTTTTCCCTTGCAAGAAGTTATCCAAATTTCGAAAAAAAATAGTTAATAAAAACAATTGAGGAAAAAACAAATGAATTATAATTTTCGAAACACAAATACTTGAGTAAATAGCTGTATAAATTTGAATTTGGAATTCCTAACCAAAGAGAAGATATTTGAGATCAAAGTTGCCAGTACGGCAAAACGCCAATTTCATATGTAAGGACCTAATATTTGGAGCTTGAGCTTTCTCAAAATGATACTGGAATGATATACAGGGCGATGGATAGCGAAAGATCCCCTTAGCTTGTTGAGTCTGCTGGCTACATCTTCTTCCGTACCTCCCGAGCCTGCTACCATACTACCGAGGTAGCAAAAGCTAGTCGTGGTCACAAGGGGGACACCGTGGAGCAAGATTGGGGTGGAGTCATTTGTGGACACTCGTAGGTCTACTGTCTTGAATAAGTTCATTTTGAGACCTACTTTTGCCGCTTCCTCGTGAAGTCTACACAGCTTCCGCTCTGCATCCACCCGATTTATCGAAAGAGTTAATAAGTATTATCGAAAAATTTGATAAGTAATAGAGAAAATGAAATCTTCTTCTTATTCTTAAAACGCATTTTTATGTAGGTATTTTTTGTATGTTTTCTCGTAGGGGTAAGCAGAGAGAATGGACCGCCACACTACTCAATCCTGACACACCTCTCTAGCTTCCTCCATATTCCATACAGCGACTCATAGACGTACGTCGATTCTTTCGACTACTAACTTGGTCGACATTTAATATTTGATTGATTTGATCGTGTCACGTTTTTATCGGTCTTCCTCTATATCTTGTTCTTTTACTAACCATCACGCCATTTCCCCGGAGGGGTAGGCAGAGAGGATGGATCGCCACAATGGCCTGTCCTGGCATATATCTCGGGCTTCCTCTACATTCATACATCGTACCATGCACGCACATCGATTATTCCGACTTCGAATGTGGCCGCCCTTTAGTAATTGATTAATTTGATCATGCCATGTTTTCCTCGGTCGTCCTCGGCTTCTTTTCCCACTCACGCAGCTTGTGTACAACTTTTTAACCATTCTACTCTCATCCATTCGTTCCATATGTCCGAACCACCTCAGGGATCCTTTTTTAATTTTATTCATGATGCAGTCATCTGCCTTACATTTTTTTCTTATTTCATCGTTCGGTATTCTATCATACAACGTTTTCCCGCACATTCTTCTTAGTGATCTCATTTCTACGGCGTTTATTCTGCTTTCATCCTTCTTTTGCCAGCTCCAAGCTTCACTTTCACACACGAGGGTTGGCACTAGAACTCCATTGCGTACTGCCATCTTTGCTTCTCTGGATATATTTCTATTTGCAGTAATGACTTTGAGTGCGCCATTTATTGTATTCTCAGCACCAACCCTTCTTTCGATGTCTTTCTCCATTTTTCCGTCTCTTGAAAACATGTTTCCCAGATACGTAAATTCAGTAACTTGCTCCAATTTCTCGCCCATCGCACTTATATCACAAATCGTCATACATTCTTCTTTCTCGAAAACCATCACTTTAGATTTAGACACATTCATCACCAAGTCACTCTTTTTGCATGCTTCATACTTCCTTGACACTAATACTTCTTTTAATAATAATAATAATCATAATAATAATAATAATAATATGCTAAATTTTAAAGCGCCGCGCCGTTTTTGTGATGTAATCACCTCAAGCAATAATATCCACCCTTGTCGATTTTTCCGACTTCGAATGGAAAAATTGACGTATGGAATTAAAATTGAAAATTGTAGGGATGTACCTAGTACAAAAGAATGTGGTAATTTACCCTATCTGTCAACCCCTCCGAATTAACTGTACGATGTTCAGATAAAAAAAAAAAAATTAAATTTGAAAATTTGGTTTGGTTCATGTGGTGCTCCTGTAAATTTGGAGATACTATTTCGTGTATAAGTGAATTGTTTTGGTTAATTTAATTGTTGCCGCACTCTTTAATAGTCGATTGTGACACGTAATACGTTTGTACTGTTTTGCTGTTAAAATTATATAAGTTTTTTCGTTTTATCGTTTTTATAAAGAATTTTGACAGGTGTAAAAATAAATTTTTATTTGTTCCAATGACAATTTGAATAATTTCTTCAATATTATTTTATAGTTCTTGCTGGTTAAGTGCCTAATTACAGATAATTGAAAAAACGTTGGATACGTGTAACATAAATTAAATAAACACAAAAGTCCGGATCGTCCATGTCAACATGTGCAACATCGAAAAAAAAACATTATGTGTTATTACATTATATGCTAAATTAAAAAAAACGGTGGATACGTGGAACATAAATTAAATAGACAATATGTGCACCATCTAAAAATAACATTTTGTGTTAAATTGTTTTTCTTTGATATTTTATTTTATTTCAGATAATTTGTTTTAGATTATGTAGACGTTGAACGATCGAAGTGTGCGCGGGAGATGCCTTTTGGTGGCGATGAGGTTCGCAACCCATCACACCGCGTCTCTCGCTATGGCGAAAACAGAAGGATGGAGTGCCGCATCTTTTAAAGTGTGACAGTCCATTCTTTCTGCCTACCCTTTCGGGGAGACGGTGTGATGGTTAGTTAGAATTAAAATTGAAAATTGTAGGGATGTACCTAGTACAAAAGAATGTGGTCATTTAACCTATCTGTTAACCCCTCCGAATTAACTGTACGATGTTCAGATAATTAAATTCACACGATTCGATATAATTCATAGATTAAATACCTTTTCTAACCACAGTGTTCGGCCAAGGCGATCGATACCCGAGTAGATATCCACTTCGCCATAACCCGGAGAGAATCTTGGACAAATGACAGGACATATCACACCCGGATGCGGTTAACCCTAAACTAACAGCCGCGGAGAGGGACAATGAAGGTGTCGGGTGACTTGTATTCGGGGGTTAATATCGGAAAAGGTACTTCAAGGCATTAGCCAGGAGAGGCCAAGGGTAAATTCGAGTAAAGAGCAAAGGTTGTTTATAAATTCCAGATTAATCCAAATCCACTTACAAATAATCGCTCCTTTTAACTAAGGGGTATACTCTATACATACTCATCTATCCTGATATATTTATCAAGTTTCTTTCACATTCATATAGCGTGGCATATAAGTACTTTTTTTTTTCAATTCGAATATCATATTCAATTCATTGACGAATTTTTTCTATACCGTTCTTTCATAATTCCTTTATCATTAATTTACAGATCATTCACTACTCTTTCACCGATCTTTCAATATTTTTACCATTCCTTCATCATTCATTCGCTATTCCCATAACATTATTTCATCAATTTCTTTACAATTCTCACCATTATTTCAATTTTTTCACCATTTCACCATTGTTTCACCATTATCACCATTATTTCACCATCCTTTCACAATTATCACAATTCTTTCACAATTATCACCATTATATCACTATATTCACCATTCTTTCACAATTCTCACCATTTATTTACCGTTCTCCCCAATCTTTCACCAATATCACAAATTTTCATCATTTTTACCATTGTTTCACCATTATCACCATTATTTCACAATTATCACCATTATTTCACCATACTCACTACTCTTTCACGGTTCTTACCATTCATTTACTGTTCTCACCATTCTTTCACTATTCTCACCATTATTTCACCATTCTTACCATTATTTCACCATTCTCACCATTATTTCACAGTTCTCACCCAACATTCACGAATCTCACCATTCTTCACCGTGCTCACCATTATTTCACCATTCTCACCATTCATTCTTTCACGGTTCTCACCATTCTTTCATCACTCCCACCATTCTTTCATCGTTCCTTCCTCATTCATTCACCATTCCTTTACCGTTACTTCGGAATTATTTCACCCTTTCTTTACAATGGTGAATGAATGGTGAAATAACAATTCAGAATATAATATTATTCCTTGACCATATTCTTTCACCATTCCTTTTCGCTTTTATCCGCTTTGCATTTTCCAATTATATCGACATTTGACATTTTATCTTGCAAAGGTTTACTTAACACATTTGTCTGAGGAATGTCATTTCTTTCGCATTCAAAATATATTTCGCTTTCTTTGGCACTGAGAATTTTACAGCGTTAGTATTAGAACGAATCTTATAGTAGGCAGTGGGACCCACTTTCAAACATTTTGTTTATAATTAATTAAACAGTTTTTTTATGTATTTGGTAAACAACTACTTTATTTTTTAGAATGAGGGCCTACCGGTTTCGCTCTATGGGAGCTTCCTCAGGGCTTTATACACACTAAAAATTAAATATCAAGATACAAATTACAATAACTAGAAAGAGAGAGGGGGGGAGGTAGAGAGGGGGATGTACATAATAGCTTTTAAGTGTAGAGGGGTGAGGAGGAGAAGGGGAAGGCTTATGGATTATTACCGGGTGATTGGAAACATATTTAAAATGGGACTGTAAGTTAAGTATTTGGTTGTTTATTGGGGCGTTGGAATTTAATGCCTTTTTTAATTTTGTTTAATTTTGAAGGAACATTACAACATTTTATAACTGTTATTTCTGATACGGTATAGGTTTAACCAACTTCTTCGGATTCCTGTAGATTTTTTTTTTACAAATCAAATAAACTGATTATTTTGTAACCCTAGTGAGCTCCGGCGGAAGCGAAACCAGTTGGTTTCAACAAAAATAAAGTGGTGTAAAAACCTTTAAATGTATTATAATAATATTTTTTATAAATCGAATTGTTTTAATACTTGAATACCCCTGCAGTATATCATCCGCTCTACACCCTACGCAGAAAGTACAATACGAGAATATGAGACGACAAGATAAGATCGAACACCCGGTAGCAAATAATAGGGCGCTAACAAAGCACCATTCTATTTAGTGGACATTGATGAATATTTATTTTTGCTTATTACACTTACACAGGCATGATCTAGGAATCAAACATAAATAATTTGAAGTAGTTAAACAATTAAACATAATAGGAATTACTAACTAACTAACTTACCATCACGCCGTCTCCCCGGAGGGGTAGGCAGAAAGAATGGAACGCCACACTGTTCTGTCCTGACATACGTCTCTCGCTTCCTCTACATTCATACATCTTGTCATGCACGCACGTCGATTTTTCCGACTCCTCACGTGACCGACATTCAATATTTGATTGATTTGATCGTGCCACGTTTTCCTCGGCCTTCCTCTATTTCTAGCTCCGTTCACGCCGTTGACATATACCTTCTTTACCATTCTGTCTTCACTCATTCTTTCCATGTGTCCAAACCATCTTAATGACCCTTTCCTTATTTTGTTCATAACACTTTCATTCGCACCACATTCACTTCTTATACTTGCATTTGTCACTCTATCATAAACAGATTTGCCACACATTCGTCTTAGAGATCTCATTTCTACTGCATTTATTCTACTTTCATCCTTCTTTTGCCAGTTCCATATTATAAAAAATAATATTATTAAGTCTTTTGTGTACCATGTAAAGACCCTTATGTATGGAAGCGAAGCATGGAACTGGCAAAAGAAGGATGAAAGTAGAATAAATGCAGTAGAAATGAGATCTCTTAGACGAATGTGTAGATACTGTGTGTATGATAGAGTGACGAATAAAAATCTAAGAAGTGAATGCGGTGCGAATGATGGTGTTATGAACAAAATAATGAAAGGATCATTAAGATGGTTTGGACATATGGAAAGAATGAATGAAGAAAGAATGGTAAAAAAATTATATGTTAATGATGTAAATGGAACCAAAAATAGAGGAAGACCGAGGAAAACGTGGCACGATCAAATAAATCAAATCTTAAATGTCGGCCATGTGAGGAGTCAGAGAAATCGACGCGCGTGCATGACACGATGTATGAATGTTGAGGAATCGAGAGAAATATGTCAGGAAAGAAAAGTGTGGCAGTCTAATCTTTCTGCCTACCCCTCCGGGGAGACGGTGTGATGGTTAGTTAGTTAGTTAGTTGTAAAGACGTCGAAGTTGTTTACAAAGCAAAAACAAGTCAGTTGGTAGGTCGGAACCTACGTCACCAATGCTGTGTATGTTTAAATATAATATTGATTGTAAAACTCTTTTTCTTCTTCTTCTTCTTTTAGAACTTTGGTCTGTTCTTGTAATCAGGCGGGCCTCTCATGGGAGGTCGACTCTCAACTATCTCTCCATCTCTTTGGCGGTCTTCCGGGGGGACGGTAGACGGCAGGAATCTGATGCGCCACAACGTGTGGAATTCTAGAGGGATCCATCCTCAGCACCATTATCTTCTGCGTTGTCTGCCCCATCTCACGACATCTTCCACCTTGCAGATTTCGTATGTTTCGTATGATATAAAACTCAGTTTCGTATGATGTAAAACTCCATATTAAATAATTAATCTGTTTTCTAGAATTCAGATTAGTTTGTGTCATTTGATAAAACCTTAATAAGCCGATATGTGTCATTCCCATAAAATATAAAACAAACTTCTAGAAAACCGACGATTTCATTCGTATTAATTATCTATAAATACTCGAATAGAACAAGTCGCTAGACCCAAATGGCTATGGATCGGTCACACCCAGCGACGGCGCACTAGACTGGTCCCCTGTGGGGGAAATAGGAAGCGATGCAGACCTAGAGTCACCTGGAGAAGAGCCCTGCAGGACGAGGTTAAGGCAACAGGCCCCACTTGGGATGATGTTAGGCAACAGGCTTCGCTTGGGATGATGTTACGCATCAGGCATGCGATAGAGTCGGTGGAGAAGGTTCCTTGAGGCCCTGTGCACCACGGATGTGTCATCATCATCATCATCATCAGCCGTCTGCCATTCACTGCTAAATGTAGGCCTCTCCATTGCCGCTCCCATCCATTTATGTCCAGGAATCCTCTTCAGATCATCGGTTTACCGGGCAGGGGGATGTCGGTTCTCCGACAGATATGTCCAGCCCATCGCCACTTCAGCCGGCCCATCCGCAGAGCCACCTCAGTCACCTTGGTTTGTTGACGAATGAATTCGTTTCATAATCTGTCCCTCAAGGTTATTCCAAGCATGGCTCTCTCCATGGCGCGTTGGGCGACCTTGAATCTGTAGACTAGACCTTTTGTCAGTGTCCACGTCTCGGCTCCGTACGTCATGACTGGAGGTGTGACGGGACAAAAAGAAGAAGAAAAGGAGAAGATTAAGACATTTTTAGGGATAACCCTGTTAACGAAAGCGTACATTATTTAACGTGTGGATCTCTGTATCAGACTTGTTCAAGCTACGAATATTTGCTTTCATTACATAATGCAACCGATCTCAAAAAGAGTATATTTATCGAAGAAATTCGTCCGTTCGGACATGCAGCAGAAAATAACTCGTGAATGGATGGATACCATCTTACTGATTGAACAGAATTACAAACAAGACGCTGAATTGTGATCTTAAAAAATATACCAACGATGAAACACGAATGTATAATATTATGAACGGTCTGGAGAAATTCGAGATGTGGACCTGTCGTACAAATCTTCTACTATCTTCTTCTTCTTCTTCCTCAGCCTATTCCCGTCCACTCCTGGACAAAGGCCTCCTCCATTCGCGTCCATGTCACTCTGTCCTGTGCAGACTGCATCCAGGTTATTCCGACGTCAAATCAAATCAAATCAAATCAGTTTATTTTCTCAAAAGACATTACAAACATTTTTTTATAGTTTAAGGCATCTATTGAGAACAGGTAAAACATAAGGAATATATGATACCAGGAACGCATGAGAGATGGTTCGACATTAGGAATACAAAATACTCTCCAAAGTCAAGAGTATTTGTCTTCTGAATGTACTTTCACGAATATGAAAGACATCGATCTCCGAAGCGATCATGTTCAGCAGTTTGATTGCTCTCCCCACCGGCATCACCAGAGGCAGGTTGGTTCTGCATGCTGGGAGATAAAACAGTCTGTGCTGACGCTGTCGAAGATAGCCATCCGGAACATAAAGATGGATAGCCTCCAAGATGACGGAGTTCTCAAAGAATCCCCTGATAAGTCTGAAGAAATGGGTAAGTGTGCACCCATCCCTTCTTATCTGTAAACTATTGGTCCCCAGCATGCCCAAGAGGAATGCAGTGGGATAAAGCCACGGATAGCTACCAAACTCCCTCATGTAGAGATATCTCAGAAATCTTTTCTGAACCCTCTCTAACATGAGCGAGTATCTCGCCTCGTGGGGACTCCATATCACCGAGCCACACTCGAGCCGGCTCCGGACCAATGAGTTGTACAAAATTCGCAAAACATAGGGATTCTTGAAAACTCTACCAGTCCGGAGAATAAATCCCAACATTTTCAGTGCAACTCCACATATTCTCTCGATGTGAGCATGGAAAGTCAGCCTACTTTCATAAATGATACCAAGATCCTTTATCGTTGACGTGTCTGTTCAGATCATCCTTCCAACGTAGTTGCGGTCGCCCTGCACTTCTCTTCGCCGTCCGTTTATAATATGTATCACTGAAGAAGGACTGGTTGTCCGAAACATGTCTATGTAATATTTTTTTTAATGTGAGTGTTGTATAAACAAAGTGTATAAAAAAAGAGAAATAAAGCAATTACAACACAAAGTATGGCGAATATAGAAAAAGTTTTATTATATTTTATGGGAATTACATGTTTCGCCCTTCTAAGGCATTATCAAATATTTGATAATGCCTTAGAAGGGCAAAACGTGTCATTCCCATAAAATATAATAAAACTTCTAGAAAACTGACGTTTTCATTCGTATTAATTATTTAATATGGAGTTTTACATCATTGTTAAAGAAACAATAAATTCGTCTAAGAGATTTCATTTCTATTGCATTTATTCTATTTTAATCATTATTTTGTCAGTTTCATGCTTCGCCCATTGTTCAAGAAACGATAAATAAATTGTGAATTTTACATTAAAGTTAATCTGGCAGATGTTTAATCCGCTTTTATCTTGAAATATTAATAATGTAGGTGTACCTAATAAAGGCTTTTTATAAACGTAATAATTGTATGACATGCGATCAAACTATTGTAGGGTTAATAAAAAGTCGATTATTTCAATTCATATGAATTAGCGCCCCCCATAATATCGGGGTTATTGAAGTCGACGAATTGTTTGAGCCGCCGCCCGTGGGGATTTTTAGCCATGGAATATGGGAAGTGTATTTTTAGAAGCAAACATGCATTCACCTCGCCGTGATCATAAACAAAACAGGGTTGAGCCAATGCCGTCTTTACGTTATAACAAGCTGCAATTTATTTATTTATTTAAAGCATGAACGCCACAATGGCTTTTACAAAATAAGTACAATAACATGTAATTCGCATAAGAACAATAACATATAATTCACATGATTCACATACAATTAGGACGAAACAATTTTGAAAAAGAAGCTGACCGAAGAATTCAGTTGGGTTGGGCGGCCTTTGGGAAATTACGTCATGTTCTCACTTCCAAAATACCATAATGCCTCAAGACTAAAGTCTTCAACCAGTGCGTCTTGCCAGTCATGACGTACGGAGCCGAGACGTGGACATTGACAAAAGGTCTAGTCTACAGATTCAAGGTTGCCCAGCGCGCCATGGAAAGAGCCATGCTTAAAATAACCTTGAGGGACAGATTTAGAAACGAATTTATTCGACAATAAACCAAGGTGACTAAGGTGGCTCTACGGATAGGCGGGCTGAAGTGGCGGTGGGCCGACCATATCTGTCGGAGAATCGACAGCCGATGGGGAAGACGGGTTCTAGAGTGGAGACCGCGTACAGGATTCCGTAGAGTTGGACGTCCCCCTGCCCGCTGGACCGACGATCTGAAGAGGATTGCTGGAATGGATGATTGGGAGCGGCAATAGATAGGGGCCGCTGGCGGGCTTTGGGAGAGGCCTACATTCAGCAGTGGATGACAGACGGCTGATGATGATGATGACATGATTCACATAAGAACATACAAAGCAGAAGGAATTATGACAAGGAGAATATATAAATGAAATCATGACAATGTACAAAAACACAAGAATTTGATTATGATGGAACAGGTAGAATGATATATAATAATATAACACATAATACTCGTAATACATATAATTAAACTCACAAAACATACATAATGACATAGAATTAAACACACAAAACACAGAAAATGACAGGTAAACATAATAACACATAGAACTAAACACATAAAACACATCGCACGCTTAATAGAACACCGGCTTAACTCGAAAAAGCAAGTTTTTCTCAATCTGACATGAGTCGGTGTTTTAACAAAAACAGTCGAAAAACACGTCGGAGAAATCAAGGCGCGCGCATGACACGATGTACGAATTTTGAGGAAGCGAGAGATATATGTCAGGAAATAAAAGTGTGGCGGCCCATTCTTTCTGCCTACCCCTTCGGGGAGACGGTAAACGGTAGAGATGATGCATGTGACAGAATCGATGGAGCCAAACTTTGCAAGAGTGGCAACCCTGTTAGTGGAGATGTGTCCGATGTTTAAAGTTCACCAGATCCCTTTGAAATCCAGTACGGTAGGTATTACTACTATGAACAATACCATATTACAGACTGTTCGAACTAGGCACCTTACTACAGGATGGCCCGAAAATATTTTTATGATTTAAATTATTTTTATTCCTTTCCATAGACCTATGTGGTCTGTTCTATAGAGGGATGCTCTTCCTCTGAGGTGGATTCCATGGAGGTGGATATAAAACAAATTAATTACGCTGTAATAATTAAATGCGATCTCAAAATTATTTGTAAAACATATTTAATAACTCTAATTCATTTCCAAATCAAATTATTTATTTATCAATTTTACACTGACCCTATATTAGTTTATTTATTTATTCACTCAAAAGATATTACAAACATAATTACAGTTTAAGGTATTTATTTGAGAATGGGTAAAGAATCAGGAACACATGAGGCAATGGTTCAACTTTAGGAAGACAAGATACGCTCTAAAGTTAGGAGTATTTTTCTTCTGAACGTACTTTCACTAATATGAAAGACGTCGATCTCCGAAGTAATCTTGTTCAGACTGATTGCTCTTCCCACCGGCATTATTAAAAGCAGGTTGGTTCCTGCGGCCGGAAGAAATAACAATCTATGCTGGTGCTGTCGGAGATATCTGTCTGTAAAAAAATTACCTACACCCTCCAGCACGGCTGAATTTTCAAAATATCCCCTAATTTATCTAAAGAAATGGGTTTTGAGAAACCCCTCTCTTTGAAGCTGCAGAGAATTAGACCCCAACATTTCCAAAAGAAACGCTGTGGGATAGAGCCATGGATAGCTACCATACTTGCTGTCCAATGTTCAGAGGTTTTATGAAGAACGAACAACAACAAAAAAAACTAACTAACTAACTAACCATCACGCCGTCTCCCCGGAGGGGTAGGCAGAAAGAATGGAACGCCACACTGTTCTGTCTTGACATACTTCTCTCGCTTCCTCTACATTCATACATCTTGTCATGCACGCACGTCGATTTCTCCGACTCCTCACGTGTCCGACATTCAATATTTGATTGATTTGATCGTGCCACGTTTTCCTCGGCCTTCCTCTATTTCTAGCTCCGTTCACGCCGTTTACATATACCTTCTTTACCATTCTGTCTGTACCATGTGTCCAAACCATCTTAATGACCCTTTCCTTATTTTGTTCATAACCCTTTCATTCGCGCCACATTCACTTCTTATACTTGCATTTGTCACTCTATCAAATACAGATTTGCCACACATTCGTCTGAGAGATCTCATTTCTACTGCATTTATTCTACTTTCATCCTTCTTTTGCCAGTTCCATGCTTCACTTCCATACATAAGGGTCGGCACAAGAACATCATTGTGCACTGCCATCTTAGCTTTTTTGGATAGGCTTTTGTTTGCGATGACAACTTTAAGTGCACCATTTATTCTGTTGCCTGCCCCAACCCTTCTTTCAATATCCTTCTCCACCCTCCCATCCTTTGTAAACATACTTCCTAAATAAACAAATTCATCCACTTGTTCCAGATTTTCACCGTTTACACTAATGTTGCAGACTGTCATGCTTCCTTCTTTTCGAAAATCATTACCTTAGACTTATTCACATTCATCATCAAATCGTATCGCTTGCATACCTCATACATACTAGACACCAGGGCTTGCAGTTCGTGCTCGTTGTCTGCAAGTAGCACAGCGTCGTCCGCATACAACAAACAGCTTACTGCCACACCTTCCATTTTTGCACCTGCTTCCAACCCTTTCAGCTCTTTCATACACTTGTCCATATATAGATTAAACAACCATGGAGACATTACACACCCCTGTTTGACACCTTTATTGATATCAAACCAGGCTGTAAGATCCCCATTTACTCTGACACTAGCAGTGCTTTCTGTGTACAGCGATGTAATTGCCGTGATCAGTTTTGTGTTTATTCCATATTCCGACAATATTTCCCACAGTTTACCTCTATCTACGCGATCATATGCTTTTTGCAAATCGACAAACGCACAGAAGAGTTTACGGTTTTTGGCCAGAAACTTCTCTGTCACTGTACGAAGTGCAAAAATTTGATCCATACATCCTCTGCCATTCATAAAGGCGCCTTGCACATCCCAAACTCTATCACTCGTCGTCTTTCTTACTCTTTCTATTAAAATTCTGCCACAGATTTTACCAACAACACTCAAAATACTAATAGCTCTGTAGTTTCCACAATCCATATGGGATCCTTTTCCTTTGTACAGAGGCAAGATAACTGCTCTCCTCCAGTCGAGTGGGGTATATCCCTCCTCCAAGCATTGGTTGAACAGTTTACATATCCATGCGGAAACTACTTCGCCGCCGTTTTTGATAAATTCTATAGCGATGCAGTCATACCCTACAGCTTTTCCACTTTTCATTGCTTTCACAGATCTTTTAATATCATTCATACTTATTTTTTCTGTAATATTTTTTCTGTAATAAGCGATTTGACAACAATTGATCATTTACCCTGTTATAAAACGCGCAATAGAAAGAGAACGGCACGAGGAGAGAGGTATGCCAATAAATAAGGCAGCTATCAAACTGTTGAATATGATCGCTTCGGAGATCGACGTCTTTCATATTCGTGAAAGTACGTTCAGAAGACAAATACTCTTGACTTTGGAGAGTATTATGTATTCCTAATGTCGAACCATCTCTCATGCGTTCCTGGTATGATATATTTTATTATGTTTTACATGTTCTCAATCCCTTAAACTATAATTGTTGTTTGTAATATCTTTTGAGAAAATAAACTGATTTGATTTGATTGATCGTTCGAAAGGTTAATTTGTTTTTTTTTCGAAGTGAGCTGATGTCGCTTTTATCATCAATGCTGCTCAGTATTGTTATTTTATTTACGTCCAGCTTAGCTCCTCATCCACAAGTGTGGTTCCAAGTGGATTAAGTCACAGCGCATACTTCCAAGGATATGTTCACTTGGTGAATGGCCATCATACAGGTTTTTGCGTCATCCTGTATAAGCCGTAACTAGGTACCTCACTATTACTGGACGTGTTGATGCTAAAGGAATTGTGTACTGGCTGACTGAAATCGTTAAATGAAGCGGTGCAGAAAGGTAATGGGTATGAATTACGAAAATTAAAATAATTCATGACATTCTTTAACCAATTAGTCATTAAAACATTAATTGATTTTATCAATTAAAACACAAAACTAACTAGCTAACTAACCATCACGCTGTCTCCCTGAAGGGGTAGGCAGAAAAAATAGACTGCCACACTTTTCTCACCTGACATATTTCTCTCACTTCCTCAATATTCATACATCATGCACGCGTGTCGATTTCTCTGACTCCTCACGTGGCCGACATTTAATATTTGATTTATTTGATCGTGCCACGTTTTCCTCGGTCTTCCTCTATTTCTAGTTCCATTTACATCGTTAACATATACTTTTTTATATGGAAAGAATGAATGAAGAAAGAATGGTAAAAAAATTATATGTTAATGATGTAAATGGAACCAGAAATAGAGGAAGACCGAGGAAAACGTGGCACGATCAAATAAATCAAATATTGAATGTCGGCCATGTGAGGAGTCAGAGAAATCGACGCGCGTGCATGACACAATGTATGAATGTTGAGGAAGCGAGAGAAATATGTCAGGAAAGAAAAGTGTGATAGTCCATTCTTTCTGCCTACCCCTTCGGGGAGACGGCGTGATGGTTATAGTTAGTTAGTTACACTTTGTATCTGCAACACTTTTATTAAAAAAATAAAATTATATAGACATGTTTCGGACAAACAGTCCTTCTTCAGTAAAGATACATATTAATAAAAATATTATAAAATTGTTGTATATACGAGTACAAAGTGTATAAAAAAGAAAAATAGAACTAAATCTAAATTAAACATCACGCCTTCTCCCTGAAGATGTAGACAGAAAGAATGGACAGCCACACTGTTATTTTCTGACATACTTCTCTCATCGTGTCATGCACGCTCGTCGATTTCTCCGACTCCTCACGTGACCGACATGCAATATTTAATTTATTTGATTTTCCTCGGTCTTCCTCTATTTCTAGTTCCATTTAAATCGTTAACATATATATTTTTTTACCATTCTTTCTTCATTCATTCTTTCATTGTGTCCAAACCTTGTGCTCATTCCTTGTCTCCAAACCATCCAATAAGTGAGAGCAGTGCGAATGAAAGTGTTATGAACAAAATATGTTATCATATCATTTTTTGTCATTCTTTCTTCATTCATTCTTTCAATACTCATTCCTTGCGTCCAAACCATCCAACAAGTGAAAGCAGTGCGAATGAAAGTGTTATGAACAAAATAATGAAAGGAACATTGAGTTGGTTTGTATACAGCAACTGGGTCCAAATTACCTGCTGTATATTAATGTGGAAATCAAAGGGAAACTACCACATTAAAAGGCCCAAGTGGCATCCCAAGAACCAGCAAAATATATTAAACTCTGCTGCAAATCAATCCCTTAAACTAGCGGAGAAGAGAAATATAATATACATTATTGGAGTAAGCGTGTTTCTGCTATAAACCCTGAAAGAATACTTACAATTTTATTTGTTTTTCTCAGTGGTAATACCGTTTTCACTGAAGAACCACGCAGTACTGTAATAGAATTCCGCGAATTCCTTTCTGGTGAATGTTTCACGTTGACGCGACCAATTGATCGTTTACAGACGCGATTGAAGCGATTGCCATTCGCGACTTGTGATTGTAATGGCCCTGTGCCAATCTGGCATTTATGTTGATAACTTGTCCCTTCCTGAAGACATTTATAATGCTAAAAAATTGTTCACATCTTGCCTACTGCATAACTGTTCACATGCAATACCCTTCTTATCTTAAAACTTTTATACAGGTTGCGGCAGCATATCATAATTTTTTTAAATGCGCGCCATTCAGTCGGTTGATGTGTGGTCTCGTTCGAGAGGCGGAACTAGAGTTTTGTCCCGACAAAGTTTAGTCGGCATCATGCGTTGGAATAGTGAGGAGCGTACGTTTGCCGTTGAGGCCTACTTTTCGAACGGATGTTCAAGGGTGCAGCAGCATAACTTCCTTTTTCCAAAACTTAATAAAACCCATTGTATGAATCTTTTTATTTGTTTTTTATAATGTTGGAACATACTTAAAGATTTGTTCTACTTAGTTTTTGAAGATCAAATCAGGTAGGTGACGTCCCCCATTCTCCATATACTGAGTAAACCGATTTCTGGCGTTTGTCATGGCTCTTGCCAGCATATCAGGCGTTATCTTGGCAATTTCTCCCTGGATGTTGGTTTTCAAATCTTTTAGGGTCCCTGGACGGTTCACATAAACACGGGATTGTGTCCATTCTTTCTGGCTACCCCTTCGGGGAGACGGCGTGATGGTTGGTTAGTTAGTTATGATTTGTGTGTTCTGCAAAAACCAAAGGTTTTCATTCGTACGAGTATAAATTATTAATTTAGTATGGAGTTTTATGAGAATCATATGCCTTGAATTCGTTCTTTATTTCTTCTTTCGGTATTCTATCACACATTGTTTTCCCGCACTCTTCTCAATGATGTGATTTCTATGGCATTTGTCTTATTTTCATCCTTCCTTAGCCAGCTCCAAGCACTTCCGCAAGTTTTCTTGTTAGTTGACGATTTGCTTATGAATAAATAGACAGTGGTGATATTTGCGTTCGTTTCAGTAGCTCGGGAATACATTGGTTAAAAAAATGTGACTTTGATTCGAACTATTCTTCTTGGACAATATTTTTTAAACCGTATAACACACAAATAATTGCGTAGATTTGGTGTGTTTTTGGGTAACACCGTGTGATTTCTCCTTCTCGACATTACATATTAGAAGATGGAGACTGCAACGATCTCCGAAAGGTCGGTCGAGAATTGTAGTTACATATATACAAAATAAATATATAAAAAAATCATGAATTGGTCTGTCTGTCTAAAATATTTATTGGAAACAAGAATTTATCGATGAAAGCGAAAACGGCCGTTCACAATGGAGTTCTGGCCCCAACCCTAATGTATGGAAGCGAAGCAAGGAACTGGCAGAAGAAGGATGAGAGCAGAATAAATGCGGTTGCAACGCGGCAGAATAAATGTAGAGCGGAAGAAGGTATTATGAACAAAATTATGAAAGGATCGCTGCGTTGGTTCGGACATATGGAGCGCATGGATGGAAAAAGAATGGTTAAGAAAGTATACGTTAATGATGTAAATGGAGTACGGAGTCGAGGTAGACCGGGGAAATAATGGCATGACCAAATTAATAAAAAAATTAAGGTTGGTCATGTTAGAAGTCGGAAGAATCGACGTACGTGTATGACTCGCTGTATGAATGTGGAGGAAGCCAGAGAGGTGTGCCAGGATAGAGTAGTGTGGCAGTCCATTCTCTCTGCCTAATCTTACGGGGAAACGGCGTGATAGTTTGTTGTTGTTGTTGTTGTTGTTGTTGTTGTTGTTGTTGTTGTTGTATGAATTGATCAATTATGACGGATATTAAAAAAAACATCTGTTAATACTGACCACAACAATCGCGCGAAAGGGTAGATAGAAAGAATGGACTGCCACACTTTTCTTTCCTGCCATACTTCTCTCGTCCCTCTGTCTCAGACAGTGTCCCTTAGACATCCGGAGATAACTGCAGCTTTATCAGTCTGTTTTATATGATTTATATTCGGTAAAAAAGTATGATTGTTTTTGTAGGTTTCCAAGTTACCCCGAGCGGCGACGGAGGTAGTGTTGTGTTTTGACAGCGGACACAATAGCAACACATTTGACAGTTCACACAATAAGGGATGTTGATTGTTGATGAATACAGACACACTCCAGCGTTCATTGATCCTCGACACGCTACGAAACACGTTTCTAATGTGTCAACATTCGTCTTACAACTTGGTTATAAGGTGTACTACTATACGTGTATACGGCCATACGCTTTGTAAGCTTTAGACGCTTCCGGTTTGGGGGTATTAACACTTACTTACTTAGTTATTAGTCGTTTGTCGCCTACTGCTAAACGTAAGTCTCTCCAAAAGCACGCCACTGCCCCCCTATCCATCGCCACTATCATCCATCCACGTTCAGCAATCCTTACAATATCGTCGGTCCAGTGGGCAGGGGGACGTCCAACTCTACGGATTCTTATGGCAACAAGACCATACTTCGTGTCTGGTAGGACCAGAGAGGTTTGTGTATTATTAACTCTTGAAGCCCAGCGAAACCGTTTATGCACAACGCTATCACCAACAAATGATTATTTAAATCACGCATTGATCGAAAGGCGACCGGAATGGGCCAGAAGACATGGCAAAGTGATTTTGTTACACGACAATGCGGCGTCTCACACAGCAAAACCAGTGAAAGACATCCTTCGCACCCGCCGTACTCCCCCGACCTGGCGCCATCTGACTATCACCTCTTCGCACCAATGGGACACGCGCTCGCAGAGCAGCACTTCAGCAATTTCGAGGAAGTTGGAAAACGGCTCGAAGAATGGTTTGCCGCAAAAGACAAAAGGCGAAGTGTGTAGAAGCCGTTTGCCAATATTTTGAATTAATAGAAAATAATTTTCCCTTGAAAATTACGTGTTTTCTCTATAACAAAAACCGGCAAAAACTTATGCATACACTTGGTATACGTACCAACTGGCAGAACACAGGCTTTATAAACTTTTCGTTTCAGGTTGATCGGAATTTTCAAACAATATATTATATATTTTTTTCTATACTATTAAAATTTCTACACTGAGGAAGAGTGCAGTCATCCTGACGTCAACAATTTTTTGGATCCTTTTGAAATATATTATTTTTAATTTTGTTAGAACATTTGATGTTTTGTTAGAATTTTGGTGAATTGTTTATGTCCAAATGAGTTACCTAAATGTTGTTCGATTGTTTATCACATTTGGGTAAAAAATAATGATAAAAAAGTCAGATTTCATTTTAATTAATGTCATTATTAACATCATAATATACTCGTTAAAATGTTTATTGAGCAATAATGTAAAACTCGGCATTAAATTAAATATTTAATATGGATAATTAATACTAATTAAAAACATACGAAATCACATTTGATAATGTTAAATCGTGGCGAAACGTGTCGTTCCTATAAAATATAATAAAACTTCTTGAAAACCGACAGTTCTTTAGTATTAATTATTTATAATTGAGTTTTGTATGAATGTTTAAGAAAAAATACATTAAATAATCAATTGTTTTGGCCGAAACAATATGATACGTCAACATTATTTCTGTTAAAATTTATAACACTCTTATTATCATAATTTATTTTTATTCACTGAGAGTGTCGCGACAGCTGTTTCGCCAACCGATGTTGGCATCATCAGGTGTTACAAAAAAACACGTTGTGAAAAAGTTTTTTTGTAACACCTGATGACGTCAACATCGGTTGGCGAAACAGCTGTCGCGAAATTCTCGGTGAATAAAAATAAATTATGAAGTAATAACATTGTTATAAATTTTAACAGAAATGATACATTTTAAATAAGGACTTGGCAACGAAAAATATGGCATTTCCATTTAAAAATGAAACGTTTTTATCAATATTGAATTAAAGGTACCTACCTACTTATTCTTAATTTGTTTATTTTTTTAAATTTCGTTCATTCCATTTGTTTAAACCAATATAACAATATTTGGTTTATGACACTTTTATCTGCCTTCTGAAATCGGCATTTATGAATTTAAAATCTATCTTTAATACTAATATTTTTTTGATAAATGTGACAATATTAAATAAATTTCTATTATAGTTTTTAAATATACAAATAATTAATTAATAATATGCAATTATTTAAAGCTAATTATAAGGATAGAACTCACCCCCTTAAATTAAGGGCAAATTCAGAATCGCGAGACAAACACCAATTAAGCTAGCAAACTTACTCACCCTTATATTGTTTTAAGGACGCAACATTTTAATGACACGAAATAAAACAGATGGTTATTTTTATTTATTTTTGGCACATCACTGTAACAGCTGTCACTTAGAATAGCACCCTCACTAAATAACAACAAACACCACACAAAACACACCGCGTCAAAACACAAACATTCTCAATTCAAACGTACGATATTAAGGATTAAATTACATATTTATATTACAAAACGTTTTAATACAATGATAGGTTAATGTTTTAATTCAATGTGTTTGATATTTTTGTGTAGATTTCGACATTTTGGGTATAAAACGGCGCCCTACGCCGGCAAGGGCTAATACGAAACTGAACTCGTGAAATGAAAACGTGAGTTTACGGGAAATACGCTACGATAGTACATATATACTACATAGCTGTATGTACCGAGCTTTAGGGATTTCGGGGGCGTATCTTAAAATACACAATTACATTCCAGAGGCATATAGTGAGCAATAGGAAAACCAGTATTAACAAAAACTTTGGTAGGTTTCAGTGTTAAAAAGTGACATCTATATATCAGTAGTACAAACTAAATAACGAAGTTGTTACACAGTTGCACCGTTTTTACGTACTGATCTTTAAATAAACTCTAAATGCTTAGTATGAAGCATTTTATTTTTCATTTATTATATTAAGATATGTTAGAAGTTTTGTTGAGCGTATATTGCTGCCAAAACTGTTTTACCGACGTATACATTGTATGAACTGTCAAAAACTTGTGTTATTAAAAGAAATATTTTGATATTATTTTGCAATTATTATATTGCAAAATTAAAAATACTTACATAATGGATATATTATAGCGTTATTGGTTTTTACTTGTTCTTTTTGTTATTGTTATTATTTATTTCTTACGTAATAAGTCAATCGTGAATATTTTTGTACATAACCTATATATGTATCATAATATTGACATAATAAATATTTTATTACCAAAATGACGAATGTTGTAAAGGTTTGGAACCTTGGCAGAATATTTTACGATAAATCTAATAAAATTCAAAAGTTTGTATCTAAACAACATAGTTTTCACGATACAAACATAAGAAACCAAAATAACATTGGAGGTTATTTATCGAAGATAGAAACGAATACTCGTAACACGTTGCTTATTATGGAACATGAACCAGTTTATACTGCAGGTTAGTTTTTAACTATGTATTAAAGCATGTTTACAAAAGATGGGCGAGTGGAGAGGGATATTGAAAGAAGGGTTGGGGTGTTATGTACCTAACCACCCGTTACCACAAATCACTTTCCTACATATTTTCAATCAATATTTGTTTATATTACCTAAGTAAACATTTGGGGATTCAGGGATATATTAATTGATCTGTTCCCACGTCTTCGTCCGACTAGTTTGTTTATATTATTAATATAAGGGCTCGAAAGCGAGGTTATTGATCTGTTCCTACAGGTACCTACATGTGTCATCGAACAAAGAGATGCACACTATTTAAGCCGAACCGCATCTAGGATTAAACCAGATACAATTGCATTTCCTTAAAAGTAACACGTCCAGATACAATTACAACTCTTCTTTACCTATGTAATTTCTTATTGTTTATCGTCTTAAAATAAAGTTCTATACATAAAAATTCAATCGTGTTGGAAGTTGTTCCATCCCTAAAATCCTCACCCGAAGGATAAATCATAAAATTGGTGGCAAAGTGGCAAGACCCATTAAAAACATAAAAGGGGCAGGCAACAAAGTGAATGGTGCACTTAAAGTTGTCATCGCGAACAAAAACCTATCCAAAAAAGCTAAAATGGCAGTGCACAATGGTGTTCTTGTACCGATCCTTATGTATGGAAGCGAAACATGGAACTGGCAAATTTCTTGCTGGGTATGTTGGACTACCAATCATTGGAAATTTGACGAACTATCCATTTGGGTGTTCATTTTTTCAACTAATTCGTAGTCGAATACATAACTCTGATATTTTAAATGACTTGACTTTGGTTGTCCCTGACAATTACCTGCGACAAAGGCAACATAGATTATTTCACCTGCCACTGTGTATAACCAATCTACCTAAGGTAATGCCCGTGGGCAGGGCAATAATCCTATTAATCCGCATCTCTTCGGATGTGGACACCTTCCAAGATAGTGAGGCTACCCTCAGAAAGCATCTATCTCTTATATAATGTATAAAATTGATATTTGCTTCTCTTGTTCTTCTTATTGTTTCTTTTTACTTAATTGTTCTTAAATTTTTAATTATCTTGTGTTTATGTTTATTGTTTTTACTGTATTTTTGTATTTTTAAAATTTCACAATTGTATCTTCTCTGTGTTTAAAATATACGAGTATATTATTTGTATTCTATAGTCATAAGCGATTTGGTAATATTCTGTGATGTTTAGATTTTTTTTTAAATAAATTGATTTTATATGAAGTTCTACACCATTACTCGAGAAAAAATGAGTACTCTGTTTTAATTGTACAAACATTCTCAGTCGGTTGATAATAAAAAATTTTTAAGTAACGTTTAATTTTTATTGTTATATCAGAAGTTACTTTATATTTTTAGGTCTTCGTGATTGTCTCTCCCCCTCTGAGCAAGCGGAGTTAGAGGCTATGGGGGCCCAGTATCGGCGGGTGGACCGTGGCGGGCTGGCCACCTTCCACGGGCCCGGCCAGCTCACGGCATATCCCGTGCTCAACCTGAGGCACTTCAAACCCAGCGTCAAGTGGTTTGTCTGCCGGCTGGAGCAAGCTGCTATAGAAACATGCGGTAGCTTTGGTAGGTAAACCATGATTCAAGATCTAAGATATTTGGTGTTCTAAGACTACGGACATGGCAATAAAAACGTGCCTATAAATTCTTACGCAAGCCGGGTTGCTGGGCTTCTGTGGGAGTATCGCCACTGATACTAACATCGAGGCTATTCCACGCCAGCGGACCCGCAACGCTGAAAGCACGATCATAGAAATTTGCATGTTACATTGTATTAATGAATCTAGAGAGGTATGTCAAGACAACAGTATGGCGGTCCATCCTCTCTGCCTACCCCTCCGGCTAAACGGTTAGTTAGTTAGTTAGTTCATAAGAGATGGAACCAGAACTCAATTGTATTGCCATATAATAAAAGTAAAACTCTTTTTTATTACAGATATAAAAGCGGAAAGATCCCCGCACACCGGAGTTTGGGTAAACGATAAAAAGATTTGCGCTATCGGAGTCCACATCTCTAGGGGCGTCACAACTCACGGCCTGGCCATCAACTGCTCCACCGATCTGCGATGGTTCGATCACATTGTTCCCTGTGGAATAGAAGGGAAGGGCGTGACATCCGTGACTAAAGAATTAGGCAAGATAATTACCATAGAGAATGTTTTACCAAAGTTTTTTTTGAGTTTTGAACATGTTTTTGATTGTCAATTAATAGACATGTCAGAAGAAGAGAAGAATCAAATTTTAAATGCAGTAGAGAGTTGACATTTATTGAATTTTAGTAAACAAACAAACCATCACGCCGTTTCCCCGCAAGGGTAGGTATAGAGAATGGACTGCCACACTACTCTATCCTGACACACCTCTTTAGATTCCTCCTCATTTATACAACGAGTCATACATGCACGTCGATTCTTCCGACTTTTAACATGACCAACCTTTTAACTAACTAGCTAACTAACTGACTGCCACACTTTTCTTTCCTGACATATTTCTCTCGTTTCCTCAACATTCGTACATCGTTTTATGCACGCACATCGATTTCTGACTCCTCACGTGGCCAACATTCAATATTTGATTAATATGATCATGCCACATTTTCTTCGGTCTTCCTTTATTTCTAGTTTCACTTACATCCTTAACATATATTTTTTTTACCATTCTTTCTCCATTCATTCTTTTCATGTGTCCAAACCATCTTAATGATCCTTTCATTATTTTGTTCATTACATCATCATTCGTGCCGCATTCACTTCTTATATTTTCAATCGACACTCAATCATACATAGAGTATCTACGTCTAAGAGATCTCATTTCTACTGCGTTTATTCTACTTTCATCCTTCTTTTGCCAGTTCCAACCTTTTAAATTTGATTAATTCGGTCATGCCATGTTTTCTCGGTCTACCTCGACTCCGTACCCTTTTTACATCGTTAACGTATACTTTCTTAACCATTGTTGATAAACTTAAGGCGTTAACACTGGATGGATGGATATTGATGATTTTTTTTATGAATTAAAACACCACTCTCGAGTTTTTTTTTTCACAATAGGTTTTGATGGTTTTAAAACTTCTCGAGAGGTATGTCAGGACAGAGCAGTGTGGCGGTCGATCCTCTCCGCCTACCACTTCAGAGAAACGGCGCGATGATTAGATAATTAGTTAGTTATACCTTCATCATCAGGATAAGGATATAGACAGTTTCATATAAGCAGTTCAATATCGTTCTCCTGATTTTAGAAAAATTAACTGAACTGGAAAAAGATTGTTTTAATTAATATTAAAAAAAATTGTCAATCGAGATTCACTTAAAATTATTATTATTAATTCGTTGAATAGCTCTTTACATCATTACAGTGAGAGCTAAATTGATATAAAGGGTATAGCTATCATATTGATTCTCATGACATGTGATTGGTAGTTAATCTAACGCCATTTTATTGTCACGTGAATTCTACACCAGACCAAATTTAGTATGACAATCACATTGCCATCGCTGGGAATCAAACTCGGGACCTTCGGTGTGAGTCATAGTACAGTAAAACCTCGATATAACGGACCTCTATTTAACGAACTTCGGATATAACTGACAAAAAATCCGGTCAATTGTAAAAAAATTAAAAACGTCCCGTTAATATTATGCATGCTTAAATTCAAGTGCCGCTGCATGTAAACAAATTTAAGCGGCAATGATAATCTCGTCATAATACATCTAGCACTAGAATTTGAGACAATGCCGAGGATAGAATTGAAGATAGCGAAGAAGAAGAATCAACACTGACAAAAATAAGTTATCAGTGGTAAGATGACATCTTGAGAGCCCTCTACATGAGAGAGTACGGGGTATATCCTTGGCTCTATCCAACTGCATTTCTCTTGGATATGCTGGGGTATAACTCCCTCGAACTAAGGAGGGAAGGATTACTAACATCACATTTTTACAAACTGATTCGGGGCTCTATTGAGAACCCCTATGTTCTGGAGCAAATAGGTCTTTTTGTTCCTGATAATTACCTGCGACAGCGCCGACATCAATTGTTCTTTACTCCGTCACGCAGAACCAACCTGCCTTTGGTGATGCCAGTAGGAAGAGCAATTCGAACGCTGAATCTAATCATCTCGGATTTGGACATTTTCAGTGTCAGTGAGGCAGTATTCATAAAAAAAATATTGCAAACTCTGGAAAGAGTACTGCCTCACTGACGTCGACATATTTGGACCTTCTGATATGTATGATTTTTTTGGTCTCATGTTGTTTTGTTTTTTTATCTTTATAATACCGTTTTGTGTCCAAATGAGTCGCCTTAATGTTTTATCGTTTGTTATGTCTCATTTGTGAATGTATAAATAAATAAATAAATAAATCTCAACGATCTAATAACTTTTATTGACTATTCGTCAGATAACGAAGTTCAACTATATTGTACGCATTTTCGTAATTTTAGAAAGTTGATTATAAAAAAACAAAAGTGCAAACAAAATGTGATTCCTTTTTCAAAGCAGGATTACCGAAAGCAAGCGCGTCAATATCAAACAGCAACGTCACTTCGCGGCGAGTGTCTGTAGACAATAAATAGAATTTTGTATTGTTTATTTATATCTAAATACAGTGTACATATTAAAAAAAAAAGTTATTTTGATTTATTTTAAACTTACAACATTTTGAATGTATACAAATACTTGTAGACGAACAACTGGATTTCACCCATTGCGGGCCATCAATTCAAGAATCAATTCTATCTCAATAGAGACGAAGATGCAAATTGGAAACAGAATATGGTTGATTAAGGTGTTTACAGGACTTATGACCTGTCATTTCCGACTCCCCCCAATTAGTCTGTTATATCGAGGTTTTACTGTACTTCCCACTGGGCCACGAACTTCGTCCTCTCTTTTGGAAAACATAAAATATAAAAATAAAACACATTATTTTATTGTATTTATTTATTTTAAATAGAAATACTTAGTCTTTATGATTGTTCGTGAATAAACTAACCAAAAATACATCTTGGTACAGACATAGACAAGATAAATATTTGATATTTAAATATTTTATTATATATATTCTTAAGTTAGTTTATTGACAAACGTTTTCGATAAGTTTCTCTCATCTTAATTGAGATTACACATAAAATAATCCGTTGGTTTGTCTCAAGTTGGATTCAATATTTAAAATGTATTTTAAACAAGAAAAGGTGATATGTGATGCTCATTCTTCTGAGAGATTCATCACCATTTTCATTTTATTAGAAGTTTTATTTCTGCTTTAAAGAAAATTGTAGTTTTTGATCCTTTGAATTATAAATTTTACAATTTAAAAAACACCTTTATATCCCAGTAAAGCCCAAACATTGAAATTACTTTCAATCAAAGAATTTAATAACAAATCTAATTATATTATACTATTGATTCAATTGAACATAATAAACACAATTATATGGATAGAGAAGTCATAGAACAACACTCAACTGTTCTGTTTGATTTGATTCATTATGACTTTCAAGAATTTTTCATAAAACTCAATGGGATATGATTTTTACTGTTAAAATCTAATTTATGGTTATCCTGAGAATCGCCACATCCTGGATGAACGGAGCCAGCTGGTGAAGAATTGTAAATAAATCTTCAACAAAGTGATGAAAAAGGTAGTTCCATAGACAAGAAATATTAACTTATTCGGATTTAGAAATGTCAAATATTCTAAATAAGTGAAATTAGAACACTCAATTTTCAAATCTGGACATTTCAAAATGATTTTTAATTATTTGTGTTTATTTATGGACTGCTTAAAGGCAAAATTGGTTAATTAAAAAACCATTCAAACAAAATCATTTTATAGAGGTTGGAGAAGCTAATAATTAACAATAAATGTTTTCATATATTTTTTATCATTCACACTTTAAACTTATTGACAGTTCAGACTGTCATCTGTTATTTAAATCAATAGAATCCATATTGATCCGTTAAAACCCAATTGAAAGAGACCAACAGACAAATAAATAATATTTCTAAGAGTACTGGGTATAAAAAATACTATTACCTACTGTCAAATATCCTATGTTAGTCAATTAAAAGTCTATAACGCAATTGGTTGGTTTCATATAAAAACATAACCTAACTTACATCATAAAAGTCATGTCAGTTTGTGAGAAATCTTAAACATAAATTTCGATCAAATCAAATTTTAAATCAGTGCAAATCCTTTTGATACTTGCATTCGTTTTTGTGCCAATATCACAAAATAAAATTAGTATGTTTATATTGTTTTCCTATGAGATTCTTACTTTGTTTAATAATAACTTAAATAATTACAATTATTCCTAAATGTTATATTGCAATATGAACTTAAACATTATGTATATCATTATAATAAGTCTCCTATCCGATTTTACGTTTTATTAATTTTGTTTCAAAACCGAATTAGAAAAATGTTATTATGATATTCCAACACTGCAAAATAGATTAAATATTTTTGTTTCATTATCATTAACTCACAAATTAAGAGGAAATAAATTAAATTTTAATAAATAATGATTAATTATCTTCGAGAGTTAATGCCCGCAAAAGATATATGGTTTTATATATATATTTTGTGACAAGACACTAGTATAATATGAATAATGATTATGCAAAGTAATAACACTGCTTTTGATGCTATAATATAAAAACATTGCATTAATTAGAATAACATTATTGATATAAGTAAAAACTCTTGATATACTTAAGCCATTAAAAGTTCCATAATGTCCATTTTTTCATGAATTAAAACACCCTTTTTCCATTTTTTAAATATATTTTTTTGACATATTTAGAAGATTTTATACCTTCATCATTGAGATAATGATTTATATCATACTGACAACGATGAAAGTATAAAAACTTCAAAATATGTCAAGAAAAATGAACCAAAGTGAAAAATGTTATTTTAGTTCATAAAAAAACTTTCAATGTTTGTCAAATGTCAAGACAGTGTTTCTTCTTGAATATAAGTTATTAAAAACAAGAAAATACATCAAAATTGTTCTAAAACATTATTTTTTAACTTATGAATGTTGATGTGATGAAAATGGAATGGTTATGTGCTGTGTTTGATTGAAGATCCTATGGCATCTGTTTGGCCGGAGTCATCCACTTTCTCATGAAGTAGCAGAGGATGGTACAGATGTACAGCAGCAGCATCAGTGCGCAGGCCACGCCCAGGGCCAGGACGGAGTTCTTGGTCGGACACGGCTCCACGATTGTCACGGTTTTATCTGGATAGTAATAATACATATTATAAATCAAATGTCACAAAGAGTCCTGTAGCTAGACTGTAGATGAACTTGGTAAGATAATAAGTCTTCTTGATCATCAATTTGGCTTATTCTCTAGGATAGGCTTTTCCAAAATGCGTGTTCGTGAGAAAGTAGCAAGTGCTCCATGAAAAATATTAATGACAAATGTTTTTTTACAAACATATTTTGACTATATTAATTTTATCATAAATAATTCATGAAATTCATGTTATGACAAGAAAAAACATCAAAGGCTTATTGGAATTCAAGAGTTTTATAAATTTGTACAAAAATTATTTTTTATAATGTAATATTGTAGAAAATTTTCCTTTTTTAAGTACTGACTAGTAAAAATGGCTAAATTCTAAATAATCTAGTTAATTATGTAAAACTTTTTAAAAATATTTTATGGATTTATTGTAAAGGCAATACCATTTGATAATGTTTTAGCAAGGCGAAACATGTCATCCCCATAAAATTAAACTTCTAGAAAACGTCTTTTCATTAATATTCATTATTTTTGTATTTTTATTTGATAATGCTTTAGCAAAGCTAAACATGTAACCAACATAAAATGTAAAAAAAACTGCTAGAAAACAGATAAACGGTGTAAGTAAAATAGGCACTAAGAACCAAAAATAAAAATAAAAACAAAAAAAAATTAATGCAGTTTCGTTCTATATGACATATAGAATATAACGAAACTGTACTTAGTATCTATTTAATTCAGCCATTCAGATGTTTTCATTCGTATTAATTAATTAATATGAAGTTTTACATAAATGTTCAATTATACATTTTAATGTTTTCGCAATGATTCCTTTGAGGTGTTTACATAAAGAAAACAGTGCTTTAAAAATTAACATATTATTAATTTTATTTTTATCTATTATCTGAAATATTATTATTTATTGTACCTCTGCTGAAGTCGGCTTCAGCCGCAAGCCCTCCGAGCTGGTCGGTCCTCAGGAAGTCTGCGCTCTGCCTGTCATCTCCGAAGTCCAGCACCAAGATCTCCTGCGAGATGTTCATGTCATCGTCATCCTGCTCGACCGCGGGCTGCTCATCGGTGGAGTTGATGGACCGCCGGCGTCTGCCCCAGGATTCCAGGGAGTCACGACCCCAGTCACATACAGCCTGTAAAATAAATAGGGAGTGAGCCGATGCATGAAATGGTTTCTCTAAAGTATTAAAGCTGTATGTGGAACATTTTGCACCAACTATGCTTAAAGCGCGGACATGTACCGGATTTGTGACAGCTACAATAAGTTTTATTCGCTAGTTTTGATTAGGGATGTGCGATCCGCTCACGAGTTAACTCAAAGTGTCAACTCACTTTGGTGAGCGAGTGAGCGATGATTCATAAAAATAGAGCGGCAGCTCAATGATCCGCTGGGTGAATCGTAAATGAACGCAATAGAGTCGACTCTTTAGTGAGCTCTTTAAGGTATCTGAGCTGAACGGTTCCGATCAGCAAAGTGAGTCGACTCTTTTTAATAATTCACGGTTCACCATTTTGAGTCATTTGTAAAAATGAACTTCTGAAACAAGCTAAAAATAAAGTTTTTTTTTAGCTCACCAGGATAAATAAGTCGCCAACGATTTCCATCCTCCAATTTGCAACTTTTGTAGAAAATAAGCGGCGACCTTTTTTTTTTAGTAGTTTCAGAAATTCATTTTCACGAACGACTCAAAATGGTGAACCATGAATTATTAAAAAAAGAGTCGGCTCACTTTGCTGATCGGAACCGTTCAGCTCAGATCCCTTAAGTGATTCATTTTGCCCATCCCTAGTTTCAATACAAGGGATTGGTTTGCAGCAAAGTGTAACATCTTTGCTGGTTCTTGGGAAGCCACTTGGGCCTTTAATGTGATGTTTCCCGTTGCTTTCCACATTTGTATACAGCAGGTTATTTGAACCCAATTTACTCTGTATATAACGTTTTAACTATTGATTCTCATGACATGTGGATAGGTAGCTAATCTATCACCATTTTTATTGTCACGTGAATTCTACACCAGAACAAAGACAGTGTGACAACTACACTGTCATCACCGGGAATCGAACCAGGGACCTTCACTCAGCTCACCCAGACACTCCATTCTTCTGACATATGCATACCAATGTCTTCTCCGTTGCCTTCCCCACCTAATGACACCTTCAGCCTCACATTCCCCTATTCTAGCATTTCTTATTCGATCACACAGCATCTTGTCAGATATGCTCCCGAGTGTGATATCATTTCTGACATTTTGTAATTATTGTGTCCGCCCTGCATTTGATCCCATCTTTACAAGTTTTAAAAACAATTATTAAAATAAAATAATATCAAAATAAATAATACTCCCATAGAAGCCCAGAAGCCCGGCTTGCGTAAGAAATTTTGAATCAAAACTCCCAAATCTAAGTAATCGTGCCCCCGCATAAACTAACAACCCACCAAATTACCTTCCAACAATGTTCCCATCAGATGTAAGAGGAATAGTCACAAGAGCTAAACCTCTGTTAACCAGAAGAGGTTTTGATTCAAAATTTCTTACGCAAGCCGGGCTTACGGGCTTCTATGGGAGTATCGTCACTGGTTAGAAGTATATTAATGCGAATAAACGTGCTTATATTTTTAGATGGCTTTATGATTAATATAATAATGAAGATGTTTTATTCAGAAGATAGAAACAAGTAAAAAATATAAAGCTTACGGGTTCACACGGTCCAAGACAGTACTTGACGTTGCACTGGAAGATGACTCCGTATGATTCGGTGAATCTGAAGGCCTCGTACACTGATTGGAGAGCATTACCATCTGGAGTGAAGGCGGGGAAAATAGATGGATCCACAGGGCATCTGAAAGAAAAAAATAATGTAACCTTTATGAGATATAACTATTTATTTTGAATATTTTCAAGCGAGGTCAACGCATCAGCACATAGAGAGAAGAAGTGGGGATGTCTTAAAGAATTTGATTGATTATTTGTTGAAATAATTAGAGGCAATACAATTTATATTGAAAAATTATTTTTGTTTTAATACAAAAATAGTTTAATATTTAAAAGAAAATCTACAACAATAAATTGATTTAAAATAAAAAATAAATATTGCGGAAATCTGCTGTTTCTATGATTTTGTTTTGTCCATAGATATATTATTAATTTTTTTTATTGTTTTTTGAAGAATGGTGTAATAAAAGTTCATAAGATCAAATAAATCAAATATTGAATGTCGGCCATGTGAGGAGTCAGAGAAATCGACGCCCGTGCATGACACGACATATGAATGTTGAGGAAGCGAGAGAAATATGTCAGGAAAGAAAAGTGTGGCAGTCCATTCTTTCTGCCTACCCCTTCGGAGAGACGGCGTGATCAGTGGCGATACTCCCATAGAAGCCCAGAAGCCCGGCTTGCGTAAGAAATTTTGAATCAAAACCTCTTCTGCCTTATAGAGGTTCAGCTCTTGTGGCTAACATTGTTGGAAGGTGATTTGGTAGGTTGTTGGTTTGTGCGGGGGCATGATTATTTAGATTTGAGGGTTTTGATTCAAAATTTCTTACGCAAGCCGGGCTTCTGGGCTTCTATGGGAATACCGTCACTGGGCGTGATGGTTAGTTAGTTAGTTATTTAATCATTTATTTAAATACAAATATGTTTTTTCTACAAGTTCTATTGTATTAAATGGGTATGACATGTTTCGCCTTGCTAAGGCTACAGTTGATAAAGCGAGACAAGTCATTCCCTCCAAATAAAATAAAACTTCTAGGAAACAGATGATGTCACCCATTGTTTTAAATTACTTTTCCAATATAAAATCACCACTAAAAATGTAAAAAAAATCAGCTCACATGTTTCTTTACGATATGTGTGACAATTAAATGAATTAAAAAAAAAATGTTTAATTGAATTAATATGAATAATTAAAAGAAAAGTTTTTCTTACCCTTCATCATCGATGATCTGGAAGGTACTCTTAGAATCCTTGGCCATGGCAACACAGCTGCGTGCAAAGATGCCGTATGGAGCTGAAATGAAACAAACAATTATTAAAGCAAACGAAATAATTATGCAATTTTCAATGGTTGCCACACCATTGTAAGTTGAATAGACAAGACACTAAACAACCATAAATAATCAAAAATTGTTTAATACGTTTGTAGCCATGATTACTGGATCAAGGATCAAAATATTTCAATACCTCTTGCTATATTTAAGACAAAACTTCCCATGACTAATAATAATAGAGTAAATAAATAATGCCTATTATTAGCAACTATGACGATATTTTGTTTTTTTATTAATGTTGAATTCTTCTTCCTCTCCTATCGTGCATTTGTCTAAAAGATATTACGTTTTGTTTATTTTGTAGCTAGTTTTATGCTTTACTTTAGCAAAACCTCTACCATCTTAGCTTTTTATTGTGATGAAAAATTTTAGTATCCCATTTACTCTGTGTAATCTGGACTGACACACATTTCAATTATCCCTCTCACCATTTCATTTTAATCTTTTCTACAGTTCCAAGACTTGAAAAAATGTGTTTATTGTTACATATGTCATGTACCACCGGTGGCATCTTTAGGGTGACATTTGAACTACACTATATTACTCAATTTGCACGTTTTTACAGTTTTTGGCTTTTATATTTAACTCATTTTAACTCAACAAAAACTCATTTTTGATAATTAGCACCTTTTAAATGTCCAGCCCTCAATTAACGAGTGTTCTGAATATATATCCCATATAAGATGATGAGAGTATATAGTTCTTAGTTTAAATTGAATTTGGAGCGAAAATAATATAAGTAAGTACTCACTGTCTTCTGGAATCTCGATTCTGAATGTGAGTTTGTCTCCAATCCTGACAGTCTCCACCTCCCGGGCTCTTGAGTCCAGGATCCTGATGCGTGGGGGAGGAGCCTCGGGAGCAGACGTGATGGATATCATCTCCGGGTCTCTGGAAAAATCAATCCAAACATTTACATTATTAGTATTTATTTATTTTTATTTTACTCAAATTAGATATAACAAAGGAACAATATTTTAGGCAATTATATATTTTATAGAATATATTTACATAATAAGAAATAACATATTTCAAAAAGATCCCAAATATATGGTCATCAGTGAGGCAGTACTCTTTCCAGAGGGGATGATATAATATATTGTTTATGACCACTGCCTCAGTGACATAAAAAAGTTCCAAATCCAAGGCTATTAAATTCAACGTCCAAATTGTTCTTCCTTCTGGCATTTCCATAGGCACGTTGATTATGCGTGATGGAGTAAAGAACAATTGATGTCGAGAAACTACGAGTGACCCAAAGAGCCATGTTAGGAATAAGCCTAAGTAAGAGACAGAGTCAGCAAAGGTCACTGACATCATCCACCGGGTGGCGACTTTAAAATGGCAATGGGCAGGTCACGTAGCCAGAAGCTCAGATGAAAAGTGGACAAGAAGACTGCTGACTTGAAGACCGTAGACGGCAAAGAGAAGTGCAGGGCGACTGCAACTACGGTGGAAGGATGATCTGAACAGACACGTCGGAATAACCTGTATGCAGTCTGCACAAGACAGAGTGACATGGAAGCGAATGGAGGAGGCCTTTGTCCAGGAGTGGACGGGAATAGGCTGAGAAAGAAGAAGAAGAAGATGTTGACGTTGCTGTAGGTAGTCATCAGGAACAAATAGATGTATTTGTTCTAGAACATAGGGGTTCTCGATAGAGCCCCGAATCAGCTTGGAAAAATGTGTCGCTATGAACCCTTCCCTCCTCAGTTCAAGGGAGTTATACCCTAGCATACCCAAGAGAAATGCCATTGGATACAGTGAAGTATGTGAGAGAGATTTAAATCTTCTTTTCATATATCAGATATAGAATGATTAACTTACTATCTAACTAACTAATATAATGATTAATCTTGTTTTTAAACTATGCATTTGACTTCATAGTTTATCATGGGTTGGCCTTTTGTTTCATTACATGATTGTATGTTAAAGGGTCTAAAGCAGTTTCCCAGTTGTCATGGGCTTTGTCGTTTAGACGATGAAGCCTGGGTTAATGATAATTAGCCTCTCACGGGATATTGAATCATATTATCACTATCAATCAAATCATATAAAGACTTCAGTAATTTTCTCGTCTTGTATATTTATTAAGTTATCTGTTTGCCTCTTTCATTTGGATTTCTTATTTTGTTTTTGAGGACACATATTTAAATGTTATGTATAATTAGAAATGTAAAATGGTCATTTGCGGGACATGTTGCCAGATTGGTAGACAATAGATGTACCAGAAGAGTGGTGGAGTGGAGACCCCACGAAGATAAAAGAAACAGAGGCACACAATGGTTCAATGACATACGAAGAATTGCTGGCGATTGAATGTGAAATGTACAAGACAGGAATACGTGGATTGTTTGGGGGAGGCCTATATCCAGTAGTGGCTGTTTAAATCAGTAAGATAATTAGGGTCTTGCTGCGTTTGAATAGAAATGCAGTAAACAGAATGTGGACAAATGTAAAACAATATTAATGTCTTGGATTCCATATGGGCCTATTACACAGGATAGAAGAGAATAGCGGTCTTTTTCTTCTTCTTCCTAGCCTTATTGTATAGCATATCCAGGACTGTCTGTCCTTACTCTCTTGCACCCCCCAATTGTGTCTTCTTTACACTGTTGATTTAAAGATTTTTGCTTTTATATTTCCTTACAGATAAGATGATTGTATTGTTTGTATATACCATGTGTTTGTGTTTATAAGTGCGGGGCAAAGAAGGGGAAAATGTCAACTTGGGCCTACGACAATCCCTTGGGTCGCTGGTCCCATTACCCTCCTTGTAGCATGGTCAGCTAGGCGCCGCATCACGTGGCCGTACCATCTTAGACGGAATAGAAGAGTATGGCGGTCTTCTTCTTCTTCTTCGCCTGCCATATCAGGTCCCCCTGACGTTGGCAATCACTTCGGCGAAGGTTTCTCTATCTTGCGTAACCAGGAACAGCTCCCCCACATGTCTTATCCCGGTCCATTCTCTTATGTTGCACAGCCAAGACGTTTGCCTTCTACCAGGACCACGCTGCCCCTCAATTTTCCCCATCAGTATTAGTTGGAGCATCTGTATTTATTTCCCCGCAGAATGTGACGCAGATATGAAATCTTACGGACCTTAATGTCCTTTAGCAGTTGTCTACTACAATTGGCTCTCCTCAAATCTGTCCACGGTATGTGAAGCATTCTTCTGGCGGTCAATCCTCTCTATCTACCCGTTAATTGAAAAGGTGTGATAATTTATTGAATTAATGATTGAATGTTACATACCTGACTGGCATCATTCCGAAAGTGATATTCCTGGAGCTCATGTCATAAGTGCACTTGACTCGGTAGATCTTGTCTGCCTTCGTCATCACCACGCTGTGATGCTGGAGAACCACGGTGTTGGAGTATACGCCCGTCTGGAACACACAAACAATCATAGTTCATTTTTAAAATCAAAAACCAAAACTTGGTGGTTAATCTAGAAAGAGACATTACATCTCGAGAAACATTTTGTAATGAATCTTTTTCTTTTAAAGAGCCATGTCAGGTCTCCCCAACGTCAGTTATTATCCTGGCGTAGGCCTTTGTCCTGTGCTAGCCGGAAGAACTCCCCCATTCTCCGAATTTTCACTTTCACTCTTTGATGTTTTCCAGACTGGACATCTGGGGTCCAGTGGCGGTACTTCCATAGAAGCCCAGAAGCCCGGCCTGCGTAAGAAGTTATGAATCAAAACCTCTAAATCTAAGTAATCATGCCCCCGCATAAACCAACAATCCACCAAATCACCTTCCAACAATGTTCCCATCAGACGTAAGAGGAATAGCCACAAGAGCTGAACCTCGGTAAGCCAGAAGAGGTTTTGATTCAAAATTTCTTACGCAAGCCGGGCTTCTGGGTTTCTATGGGAGTACCGCCACTGCTGGGGTCTTCCCACACCGCGCCTATCCTCAACCTTCCCTTTCATGATGAGGTGCAGCTTTCTTTTTCCCCATTTTTAAAGTACCAACAATATTAATCAAGTAGCATAAATAGCAGTTAACAGTTTTAGTTTTTTTTTTTAAATTTGACAGTTTCAGATCGGCCCCACATTTAATTCAACATTACGGCCTCGTAAACAGTGATTTCGAGACGGCATTGGGCTGTGCCGAAATCTCGACTGGGATGAAATTTAAAAAAAATCATTCGTACAAGCTGTCTCGATTGACGTCGAGAGGTGGTTCTCCTGTCTAAAAAAATCTTGCAAAATCTTGAGTCTTACCCCCGAAAATATAGAAAAAAAAAGTTCTTGTACAAGACTAAGAATAACTCCTCTACACTCTGTATTCCCGTTCAGTCTGTAATGTTATGCAGCCACGACGTTTTCTTTCTGTTTGGTGTGATTACAACATCACTTTTTGCCGTTTTTCTTAAAATGTAAGTCCTGGATGGACGAGTAAGGCTGACGAAAGGGCGCCGCTACGCCTTACAACCCCGGGTATGTGGCGGAAACTTCTATGTTCCTCATCATTTCTGAAAAGGACTCTCTGTCTTACGCCGCTCGGAATAACTCCTCTACACTCTTTATTCCAGTTTAGTCTGTAATATTGTGCAGCCAATACGTTTGCCTTCTGCGTTCTGCCAAGACGTTTACTTTATTTTTGGTGATAACCACATCATTTTTATAAAGGGCTCACTGTCTTATACCGCTCTGAATAACTCCTCTACACTCTTTATTCCCGTTCAATCTTTAATATTGTGCAGCCAATACGTTTGCCTTCTGCGTTCTGCCAAGACGTTTACTTTCTGTTTGGTGATAATCACATCACTTCTATAAAGGGCTCACTGTCTTATACCGCTCTGAATAACTCCTCTACACTCTTTATTCCCGTTCAGTCTGTAATCTTGTGCAGCCAATACGTTTGCCTTCTGCGTTCTGCCAAGACGCTTACTTTCTGTTTGGTGATAACTACATCACTTCTATAAAGGGCTCACTGTCTTATACCGCTCGTAATAACTCCTCTACACACCTTATTCCCGTTCAGTCTGTACCCAATCATTTGCAGTCAATACGTTTGCCTTCTGCGTTCTGCCAAGACGTTTACTTTCTGTTTGGTGATAACCACATCACTTCTATAAAGGGCTCACTGTCTTAGACCGCTCGGAATAACTCCTCTACACTGTTTATTCCCGTTCGATCTTTAATGTTGTGCAGCCAAGGCGTTTGCCATCTGCCGTGGGTCAAATAACTTTTGGGAACTATATAACAGAACCCTCACTTAGACGCGTGTCTAGGTGAATGTAAATAATTATGTAAATTAATGATACATAAGATCCAAAGACTTTGAATAATCTCTGGATTGAGAATCACGTATTCCCAAAGGTCCGAATCTTTTTATTTCGAGTGGTATAAACGATTAGTTCCGCTGCCGGTGGAGAATTTGAACTCGAATTCTCAGTTGTAAAGATCATAGCGTGACCGTTTAAAACCAAATTGATTATGGGCCGTCAATCACATTTAGGTGAATAGAAATATATTATTTGTCTCATTTCGTGGCCTAACTACATTCCGGCTGGTCATTCCACCAATTCGTGACATTTTTATTGCAGGATATTGCCGCCTTAACACTAGAATGACGGCCCTATTTATCGGCAATATAGGAAATGCTATAAACTCACGCCGCTTAACACTACAATGACGGCCGCATTTACCGGCATTATAACAACAATATAACATCAGTATTTAAGTCATACTAAAAATCGCTGGAATGATTCGTCTGTTCTTGTTATATAAAAGACGAGTGTATTTATTGGTAATATAGGAAACACGATTTTAAAATGTATGCAGCTTAACACTACAATGACGGCCGCATTTATTGTAATTATGACAAGCAGTATTTAAGGCATAATATAGCTTGCTGGAATGATTTTGCTGTTTTAATACTGCAAAAGACGATTGTATTTAGGAAATACGATTTAAAAATTTATGCAGCTTAACACTATAATGACGGCCGCATTTATTGTAATTATGACAAGCAGTATATAAGGCATAAGCAGTATATAAGCTATATAGCTTGCTGGAATGATTTTGCTGTTTTAATACTGCAAAAGACGATTGTATTTAGGAAATACGATTTAAAAATTTATGCAGCTTAACACTATAATGACGGCCGCATTTATTGTAATTATGACAAGCAGTATTTAAGACCTAATATAAGGGGAGTAAGGGGGATCCTATTGACTCTTCTAGCGGTGCATGGCCATCACCGATGGCCATGCTACGCTGGAGGATTGATCTGATCCCAAGTACCTATCCACACCTCCTCGACTTTGGACTCCCCTGGAAACTATGCGAAATGTTAGAGATCGAGTGTGAATAACCTCGGTGGATAATATTGATGCATTGGCTAACGTGGAAGGACACCTTGCCAACCCGTCTGGCAAGCGTGGCGTTGTAATTCCAATCACCCCCCGTATGACATGTCATACATGGAGAAGTATGGGGGAGGCCTATGTCCAGCAGTGGACGACAGCGGTTGTTGAAGAGGAAGAAAGAATATAGCTTACTGGAATGATTCTGCTGTTTTAATACTGCAAAAGACGATTGTATTTGGGAAATACGATTTAAAAATTTATGCAGCTTAACACTATAATGACGGCCGCATTTATTGTAATTATGACAAGCAGTAATCAAGACATAATATAGCTTGCTGGAAGGATTTTTAATACTGCAAAAGATGGATTGTATTTAGGAAATATGATTTAAAAACCTATGCAGCTAACACTATAATGACGGCCGATTTGCCGGGAATATAACAAGCAGTATTTACCATTTTCTACCATACAATGCTGTTTTAATACTGTAAATACGATTGTACATATTGGAAATAGTATATGAAACACGATTTAAAAACTTGTGCCGCTTAACACTACACTGACGGCCGGCAATAAAACTAGCAATACTTAAGTACTATTGTCCATAGCTAGAATAAATTTTCCGTGTTATTACTAGAAATACGATTGTATTTATCGGCAAAATAACACATGTTATTTAAATACTAATGTACAGGTATATATTATACTGCTATTGTAGAAGAGTTTTGCTATTTAATAATAGAAAGAAGGCCTCAAACATCTTATTACTTACGAGTATGTGTGTTGCTATAAGTATTTTGCTGTTTTAACCCAGAAAGACGATTTTACTTATCGCTAATATAATATAACAAACATAATTTATGTACTCTACTTTACAGTGCTGGAATACTTTTGCTGTATAAATAATAGAAAGTCGACCTTATTTATGGACCATACAAGAAATGCTATTTAAGCATTTATACATTGCATTATGTATGGAATTGAAGCATGAAACTGGCAAAAGAAGGATGAAAGTAGAATAAATGCAGTAGAAATGAGATCTCTAAGACGAATGTGTGGCAAATCTGTATATGATAGAGTGACAAATGCAAGTATAGGAAGTGAATGCGGTGCGAATGAAAGTGTTATGAACAAAATAATGAAAGGGTCGTTAAGATGATTTGGATACATGGAAAGAATGAGTGAAGACAGAATGGTAAAGGAGGTATATGTAAACGGCGTGAACGGAGCTAGAAATAGAGGAAGGCCGAGGAAAACGTGGTACGATAAAATCAATCAAGTATTAAATGTCGGTCACGTGAGGAGTCGGAGAAATCAATGTGCGTGCATGACAAGATGTATGAATGTAGAGGAAGCGAGAGAAGTATGTCAGGACAGAACAGTGTGGCGTTCTGTTCTTTCTGCCTTCCACTCCGGGGAGACGGCGTGATTGTTAGTTAGTTAGTTAGTTATATTGCATATTGCAAGAAATATTTAGCTGGTAAATAAGACTTCTTTTGCTGACGATATAATAAATACTATTTAAGTACTAGTTAAAATGTATTTCAAGTATTATGCTGTTTTAATTAATACTAGAAAGATGGCATTATTGGTGGCGGAATACAAGAGATTGGACGGAAATGAGGAGAGTTGAGAACCAGTTCCAAGTAGCGCAGGACAGGTATGCTTTCGCTGCAGTGATCGCCAATGTTGGGGGGACCTGACAGGGCACCAGAAGAAGTAGACAATCTTATTACCTATGCTTTAATATATCAAGTGAAATAATTTTGTATGTTCATTGAATTAGTTACTATATAACGATTATTATTAAATCTTCTTCTTTCGGTGCCGTGTCAGGTCCCTCCAACGTTGGTGATCACTGCAGCAAAGGCATCTCTATCCTGCGCCACTTGGAACAGGTGAACTTTTGTTATTCCTGTCCACTCTTTGATGTTCTGCAGCCAGGACAGCTGCATTCTACCAACTCCCCACTTTACCCATTAATATTAGCCGAAGGAGGTGTTATTTTTCTTCCCTTAGCATATGACCCAAATATGAGACCTTTCTAATTTTCACACTCGACAACAGCTCTCCATTGAACTCTCAGCTTTATGACGAATTTTTTAATAATTCGTCATAATGTCGAATAATCCATATATTTTAATAAAATTAATACAGCATAATAAACAATAGAAAATCACTTCTTTATTATTTGCACACAATTTAAATGAACACCCCTTATTGTATACAAAAATTCTCTTCTTCTCTGGTTTCAATCCTGGGATTGGTTTGCAGCAATTTCCTCCATTATTCTCTTCCATTTTTCCCTGTCTTGTGCGGCTCTTTTGAGATCTGCATATGATGAGCAGCGTACGTCCACCAACAGGTCCTTCAGGTACTCTCGGCGTGGGCGTCCCCTAGAGTTTGTCCCCTCGATCATACCCTCCATTATGGCATGCAAGAGACCTTCTTGACGTATTACATGGCCGATCCATCTTGCACGCCTTTCGGACAAGGTCCTGAGCAGGTGCCTTCCTCCTTCGATTCCTTGAAGAACTTCCTCATTCGTGATGTGGTCTCTCCAGGAAATTCCAAAGAGTCTTCTATAGGACCACATCTCAAAAGCCTCTAGTCTCCGCTTATCCCTTTCGGATAGGCACCATGTCTCGTAGCCGTACATCAAGACACTCCATACATAGGTCTTGATGAGGAGTATTCTCAGTTTTCTAGTTTTCATTGTTTTCGCAATGTTAATAATACTAGAAATACGGGCTAATTTATTGACAATACAACAGTTAATACTATAAATATGGACTTATTCAATGGCAAAATATTATTTTACCGGTTTAACACTAAACTTTCAGCATTATTTACCGTCAATATAGGTAACGCTGTTTACCTACTTGCTAATGATAATATTAGTATAACTGTGAACTTTATGTGCATTAATTACACTTTTGTTGCGTGTTTTACGAATGCGTGACCATTTTATTACGAGTGCTGCTGTCTTAACACCCAAACGACGGATTTAACTTGTGAATAACACAAAAGGGCATATATATCGTATTTTATATAATAAGTCATTGGGAAACTCCAGGTGTCTGTAAAAAGGTGCCTTCGTTTTTTTTTATTTTTATTATTTTTATTATTATTATTTTTTTTTATTAAAAAAGACTAACATCAAAGATTTGAATCAATGACATTAGAATTTATTTTACAATCTTCAATATGAGTAGAAAATAGCTCATTATTATGAAGAAGGAATCTGGTCGTGTCCAGGCTCCAACCCAAGTCCCCTAGATTAGGAGTCAAGCGTTTTATCCCCTAGACCACCACCCGATTTAAAACCCGACCCGTTAAATATTTAAGATTTTTTGGTCACAAACAGTGTCAAATGCCGTTCTCTGGACCATGGCAGGCGAAAAGCCAATCAGAGAACAAGTCGCTAGACGTAAATGGCAGTGGATCGGTCACACTCTGAGACGGAATCTAGCCTGCATCGCTCAGGGTGCACTAGATTGTTCCCTATGGGGGGAAAGAGGAAGCGAGGGAAACCTAGAGCCACCTGGAGAATAGCACTGTAGGACGAGGTTAAAGCAGCAGGCCTCACTTGGGATGATGTTAGGCATCAGGCGTGCGATAGAGTAGGGTGGATAGGTTCCTTGAGGCCATATGCACCACGGAGGTGTGACAGAAAAAAAGAAGAAGAAGATACATGAGATATCCTAGACGATTATGTGGCAAGACTTGATTGAGTTTCATTTCTCTTTTTCTTTTTTATATACTTTGTATAGGTAAACAACACTTATATTAAAAAAATAAAATTACATTGACATGTTTCGGACAACCAGTCCTTCTTCAGTGTTACATATTATAAAGATACATATTTAAAATATTATAAAACATGTAAACAATTTTATAATATTTTAAATATGTATCTTTATAATATGTATTACTGAAGAAGGACTGGTTGTCCGAAACATGTCTAAGTAATTTTTTTTTTTTAATATAAGTGTTGTATATACAAAGTATGTAAAAAAGGAAAAGAGAAATAAAGCATCGTAAAAACACAATGTATGGCGAATATAGAAGAAAGATTGAGTTTCAAATACAAATATAATAATAGTTTGGACATATCTAAATTAATAAAGAAAGAACGATGAAAAAAGCATATGTTGACGATGTAAACAGAACAAAAAAAAAAGAGGAAGAACGAGGAAATTGTGGCACGATCATATTAATCAAATATAAAAAAGAGAGAGAATTATGTCGAAAAAGAACAGTGTGGCGGTCCATTCTTTCTGATTTCCCCTTCGGGGAGACGACGTGATAGTTAGTCAGTTAGTCATTGTTAAAATAATATAAAACTCACCACAGATTGTGTATTGCAGTCCTGCCCTCCCATGGTGAGGTCCAGTCTGAAGAGGTCGCTGTTGATGACGTCAATATTGCAGGTCTCTGATCTCCCGAGGGCATAGATCCTCCCGTTAAACGGCTTGTTCGTCCTCACTTGGATGGCTATCCTGGTATCCTTGCAGTTCACAGACACTGGAAAACAGACAACTCATGAAAAATCATAAATCTCCCAACCAGGTGTCCAGGTCTATTAGTCAAATGTAGATAGAAAATAATGAATTTATAAGTGACTCTTTGCTATTTTCCACTTTAAATGGAGTCGGCCCACTAACATTATTTCTCCTGGATGCTCTGTCATGGGTTCGTTCTCCGTTAAGTTGATAAAATATTATTTAAATTATTTGCTTTTGGGCTTGAGATGTAATCAGGCGTATCAAATCAAATCGAGCGTATCAGGGGCAGGTTTAAATATCATCCCTATCAGTGGCGGTACTCCCATAAAAGCCCAGAAGCCCGGCTTGCGTAAAAAAATTTGAATCAAAACCTCCAAATCTAAGAAATCGTGCCCCTGCATAAACCAACAATCCACTAAATCATCTTTCAACAATGTTCCTATCAGACGTAAGAGGAATAGCCACAAGAGCTGAACCTCTGTAAGCCAGAAGAGGTTTTGATTCAAAATTTCTTGCGCAAACCGGGCTTCTGGGCTTCAATGGGAGTGCCGCCACTGGTCTCTATAATATATACGGTTGAGAAAACCAGATAAAGAGGGTTTGGCCACGCCATGTGCCGAGAAGATAACCACATTACAAATTCTGCCCTCCGAATCCCAATGGTCCAGAGGGGTAGAGAACGGCCTTTGGCGATATGTGGGTCATCTATTGATGCCACTCTTAAGAAACGTGGACTCAACAGAAAGCTGCTCAGCAGAAAGTTTCATGTTTGGAGGGTTGACCCCAATATTTGAACTCTGCATCAACCAGAGCTTGAATGCCAAACAGTCTACATTGCAATTACGCATATTTTGCAATACGCATTTGGTATAGTCAATCTACCATCGCTGGTTATCTGCGATCGGTAGATTGACTGTACCAAAACGCTGTCCTCGCACAAACTTTGGCGACTGAACCTTTGCGGTAGCCGGCCCTTCAGCCTGGAATAATCTTCAATTCTTCAGAGTTTAGATCGCAACTCAAAACGCACCTTTTCAAATTATCCTTTCCTGATGTAAATGTTCACTTATCTCGGTACGGTCATGACGGAAGCCAATGATATGCACGCGGAGTTGGAACAAAGAGTTCAAAAAGGCCTACGAGCTGCAGCCTCCTTGCAAACGTTCCTAAAGTCCAAGCTTTTATCCAGAAACACCAAGCTGCGTATTTATAATACCATCATCAAGCCAGTGGTGATATATGGTTCTGAGTCATGGACAATAACTCTAAAATATCAACCAAAAATCTACTGGTTTGAGAATAGGATACTAAGAATGATCCTGGGACCCAGACCCGGTGTTGCAGCGGGAACTTAGAGACATAGGACCGTGACTCAGCAGCCCCTTATAACGAGCACCGTGAGAGCCGGTCGCCTAGCATGGATTGGGCACGTATGCCGAGCTGAAGAGACCAGAGCAATCAAGACCTTATACGCGTCTAGACCGACTGGAGTAAGACCTCTAGGAAGGCCTAGACAGCGCCTAATGGATAATGTTCTGGCTGACCTGGCTAGGTTGGGCGAATTGGACTGCTGGGAGCAAAAGGCGCAGGGTCGAGGAGCTTGGCGCAAAATCATCAAGGAGACTAAAACTCTTCAAGAGTTGTATGGCCATAGAAAGTAAGTAAGTGATGTAAATGTTGATCGACTGCGTCAGGTGCAGCCCTCATACTAAATATGTTTATTTTTTAACTAGTTCATAAAACTGAACATTTTTACAGTGCCCTTGAGATGATTAATTCATAAAAATAGCGCTCTATGAATTATCCAGTTTATTATTATTATTATTATCAAAGTGCGAAAGGGCGAATAGTAAGAAGAAATTTGTAAATTCAGTGCTGGGTTGTTGATGATGGCAGAAAGAGGCTTACCATCATAGCATGTTCCTGTCTTGTCGCAGTTGGCATCAGTCCTGGTCAAGTTGTTGAGTGTGGGGTCTTCCTGTGTCTCCACTGTAATTGGAAGTGTGTTATCGGAAGGTGACCCAAGAGGAGGCTCTGTAAGAAAGATAGGGTTATTAGATAAGTGTACATGTTAACATCATCAATAAAAAGGAATTCTTCTAACAATGCTGTATACGAGTACATATGTATTCTGATACGCTTTTATATTATTAATAATTCAATTTCTGAGGTATCTCTACATGAGGGAGTATGGTAGTTATCCGTGGCTCTATCCCACGGCATTTCTTTTGGGAATGCTCCGAACCAATTCTCTACAGCTTCGAAGAGATGGACATCTAATAAAAAAATTCTTTAGATTAATCAGGGGATGCTTCGAGAACTCGGTCGTACTGGAGGATGTTGGTGTTTTGGTACCCGATAGATATCTCCGACAGCGACAACACAGATTGTTATACCTCCCGGCAGCCAGAACCAATCTGCCGCTGGTGAGACCGGCGGGAAGAGCAATTAGTCTGCTGAACGCGGTCTCCTCGGAGATCGACGTCTTTCATATTAGTGAAAATACGTTCAGGGGCCAAATACTCTTGACTTTAGAAAGGATCTTGTCTTCCTAATGTCGAACTGTTGAATGTTGTATGTATATAATATTTCATTTCATTTTTATTTCATTTATTTTTTTTTAAAAATATCTAAAGCATTACAGAATTTTTTTCCAATACACTAAAGATACAAGTTAAAGATACACAATAATAAGTAATACATAATAGATTAATAAAAAGAGCGAGAAACATAAGATGCATGACAAATTAATAAAATAAATATACCATACAATTATAATAAAGATAGTACTTCCCTCAGATGAGCCAAACTATCACAAAGTATGTCAAACTCCGAGGTGATACGATTAAGCAAAGATAATGCTCTACCTACCGGCATAACCATTGGCAGGTTGGTTCTGCATCGTGGGAGATAAAACAATCTATGGCCCCTTTGTCGAAGATAATTATCAGGGACGAACAGACCTACATCACTCTGAGTTGTGTATACAACCGCCTATCAGTCGAAAGAAATGGACACCCAAGTGAATGTCTCGTCTCCTCTCGAGTGACTGGTAGCCTAGCATCCCTAGCAAGAAATCAGTTGGAAAGAGCCACGTTATACTTCCTAATGTTGTATGTATATAATATTTGACCTGTGCTCAATAGATGCCTTAAACATTTATGCTGTTTGTAATGTCTTTTGAGTCAATAAACTGATTTGATTGATTTGATTGATCGATTGATTGACTGATTGATAAATATATTTATTTATTCAATTTAATCCAATTATCTTATGATATACGAGGATGGTCTCAAACTAATTCGCCCTTAATGTTGATTCGCCTTTACTGATTAATGTTGATAGATGTCCAACTCATAAAAAAACCTGTCGGTATTGTAGCTTAAAAAGCTCGCTAAAGCCATCTATGGGCAAACAGCAGTTTTGAGCTTCTACATCTATTAGGTCGTATGACCTGTTTGTGACGGTAAATTGTCCTGGAATAATAACATCCAGGTATCTCTCCATCTCTTTGGCGGCTTTCCTGGTAGCCTCTTGCTGTTGGCGTTTCAAATTTAAACATTATTCGAAGTCTTTTATCTTCCATTCGGTTCACATGATCCCTCCAAAAGCGCCTTCTGATTCTTTCCCATCTGACTATATCTTCAACACCAGAAACATACTTTATCGTCTTATTTCTGATCCGATCTCTGCGAGTTCTGCCTGCCATTCTGATAAGGTTTTTAGTCCAGTACCCATGTTCAATTCAAATCAGTTTATTTTCTCAAAAGATATTAGAAAGAATAATTATAGTTTAATACATCTATTTAGAACAGGTATAAAATAATAAATATATAATACCAGGAACGCATGAGAGATGGTTCGACATTAGGAATACAAGATACTCTCCAAAGTCAAGAGTATTTGCCTTCTGAACGTACTTTCAAGAATATGAAAGACGTCGATCTCCGAAGCAATCATGTTCAGCAGTTTGATTGATCTTCAGAGGCAGGTTGGTTCTCCATGCTCGGTGATAAAACATTATGTGCTGACGCTGCCGAAGATAACCATCCGGAACATAAAGATGGATAGCCTCCAAGATGACGGAATTCTCAAAGAATCCCTTGATAAGTTTGAAGAAATGGGTAAGAATGCATCCATCCCTCCTTATCTGCAAACTATTGGTCCCCAGCATGCCCAAGAGGAATGCAGTGGGACAAAGCCACGGATAGCTACCAAACTCACTCATGTAGAGATATCTCAGATTCTGAACCCTCTCTAACATGAGCGAGTATCTCGCCTCGTGGGGACTCCATATCACCGAACCACCATGTTAGTAGACGCCGTGTGAAATTGCAAGCCATTCCAGCAGTTGGCTTTGCATAGTTAAAATGATTTCAGTTGTTTAGTCTTTATGCATTAAGTGTATATAAAATTAGTTTCGAGGTTATAATCACGTTTTTTATGGGGTCTTCGAATGTTTGTTTGCATTCGTAACACATTTAATCTTCGCTTGTTAGGTGGCGTAGCGTCATTATCGTATTCAAAATTCGGATCGTAAACTTCCGAACAGACCGCCGAAGTTGGTTCCAGTTATGAACAGGCAAATGGACACGTTCCTACATTATGAAACGTCGGTAAATATTTGTATTTTACAGAATCACGGAGCGAGGAAAAACTCAATCTGTTGCGAAACAAATGCGCTTCTTTTAAATTCCCACCGATTTGTCGCGCTACAACTGAGACCGAATTCGATCGTTTTTTGCCGCATAATCACACCTGAGCTGTAAAGGATAACGCTCTTTAACCTTCCCTTACCGGTGATCGGTAACTATAATAGGGTCCGCGGGAAGGGTATTAATACCCGTTTAATGGACGATTTGTGATATTGAGAAAATGGTATAAATTTGATAATGCCTTAGAAGGGCGAAACATGTCATTCCCACAAAATATAATAATATATCGCACCGTGAGTGTAAAACCGAAACAAGTGCAAATATACAGTTTGGAGATATGGGAGTATAAAGATTTCATATTGCTTGGAAAAACTGTTTTTTTAAATAAACCAATGATTATCAGTTTAAAGTAATATACCTATCAATAAACCTAAAATTATTGGTTTATTTAAAAAAAAAAACAGTTTTTACAAGCAATATGAAGTCTTTAAACTCCAATATCTCCAAACTGTATATTTGCACTTGTTTCGGTTTTACACTCACGGTGCGATATGGAAAGAATTAATGAAGAAAGAATGGTAAAAAAGTTATACGTTAACGATGTAAATGGAACCAGAAATAGAGGAAGACCGAGGAAAACGTGGCACGATAAAATAAATCAAATATTGAATGTCGGCCATGTGAGGACTCAGAGAAATCGACGCGCGTGCATGACACGATGTATGAATGTTGAGGAAGCGAGAGAAATGTCAGGAAAGAAAAGTGTGGCAGTCCATTCTTTCTGCCTGCCCCTTCGGGGAGACGGCGTGATGGTTAGTTAGTTAGTTAGTCAATCCAGTCTGCATTCAATGCAGCAGAAATACTGATAAGGGGTGTGCCAAAGAGTTGTCACATAACACAGCATCTTAAGGAGCTCCACTGGCTGAAATGTCCAGAAAGGATATAATACAAGCTCTGCTGGACGGTCTTTAAGGCGTTGCATGGAATGGCACCAGCTTATATATCTGAACTCTGCATCAACGAGAACCTGAAAGATAGATAGTCTACATTGCGATCAGCTAAGTCTTCTGCGATCGGTAGATTGACTATGCCAAAACGCTGTCCAAGCATAAACTTTGGCGACCGAGCCTTCGCGGTAGCCGGCCCTGGCCTGGAACAATCTTCCAGCAGACCTTAAGTGCATTGAGAATCACTCAGAGTTTAGATCGAGACTCAAAACGCACCTTTTCAAATTATCATTTCCTGAGGAAGGGCTGATCGACTACGTCAGGTGCAGCCCTCATACTAAATATGTTTGTTATTATTATTATTATTTTCATCTAGTCGATAAAACGGAGCATCTTCTACAGCGACCTTGAGACGAACTTCGTGGCAGAGTGGTTACAAGCTCTGACTTCCATGCCGAAGGTCCTGGGTTCGATTTCCGGCGATGGTGTGTGATTGTCACACTGTCTTTGGTCTGGTGTAGAATTCACGTGACAATAAAATGGCGATAGATTGGATACCTATCACATGTCACGAGAATCAATATAATAGCTAAAAAATTGTATACATTAATTGGGTCCAAACGACCTGTTGTGTACATAAAAAAAAGCTCTATAAATTATTCAATTTATTATTATTATATTAGTTTAATTGTAAACTTTGTATTTGTATGTTTTTGATATTGCTGAAAACGTCTGTTTTTTAGAAATTTTCTAGAAAATTCGTTGCATTTGCTAGTTATATTATTTCATTAAGAAATGAACGTTTTCATCAATATTGAATATACGAGTAATAAGGATATTTTTACACGCTATTTTATATTACACATTATACGTTTTTGGTATGACATTACGAAATTTACATATCGTTACAAGAGGATGTTGACTGGAGTTTTGGAATAATTTGATTTGAATAATAATATGGTGAATTCCGGATGCGATGCCGTAAAGCGCGGTTCTTTTTTTTTGATCTGCGCTCTTCGACATCGTTAAGTGTATGGGAATGGAAGAGGTGCATGAATCAGTAGAGACGACGAGAATATCGAGAGGAGAGTCATCGCTAACAGGGACGGTACAAGCGCTTCTCAAATTGTACTATTAACACTATGTTTGCGGAAAGGGTATTAACCCTTTACCGCGTACTGACTCATATATGATGCAAAATAATCTTTCGCCATAAAAAATAACAAAATAATAAAATATGTCTTGCTTCTAGCAATAATAGTAAAGTTTTATCTATGATCCGCGTTACTAGTTGTCAAACTTCTTGCTAGATGTCTCTGGTTGTACTAGATGTGCGTTCGACTGTTTCCAACTGTCGGTTTATGATTTTCTGTACAAACGTGATATTCAAAAGTTTTGTTTGTAAAACCCTTTAAATAATTATATTACACTGGTTTACTATTATTTTCATTAGGTCAGTAATAAAATGATCACTTTTATATAAAATTATGGATAATATTGTGTAAAATCTAGGGATAAGAAGGAGAAGACCTAGAAATATTTTTTTGTATTTTATATAGGAAAAAATAATTTATTTAAAAAATAAATAAAAACGTGTCTTTTTATTCATCATTTACAGATCATATATATTTTTTACAAATTTAAAAAAAATCATGCTGTAAGGGGTTTATACCCGTTTATTGGAATGATAATTTTTGGAGGGAATGCTATTTAATGGTAGTTTTCCGGCAACTTGATTGTAAACCATTAAAAACGACATTAAATTGCTGCAGATCGATAACAAATTAGAATGACCGTTCACAATAGAGTTTTAGTACCTGCCAACCAAAATCGGGTGGTGATCTAGGCGAACCTTTTTCGCAAGTGGGTCAAATTTATATAAAATAAACTACCTAACTAACCATCACGCCGTCTCCCCGAAGGGATAGGCAGAAAGAATGGAACGCCACACTACTCTATCCTGACATATTTCTCTCGATTTCTTAACATTCATACTTCGTGTCATGCACGCGCGTAGATTTCTCTGACTCCTCACGTGGCCGACATTCAATATTTGATTCATTTATGGTACATCGTTAATATAAACTTTTTAAACTATTCTTTCTTTCCATATGCCCAAACCGCATTCACTTCTTTATTTGCACCGCATTCACTTATTATATTTTCATTCGACAGTCTAACATACTCAGATTTTCCACACATTCGTCTCAGAGATCTCATTTCTACTGCATTTATTCTTCTTTCATCCTTCTTTTGCCAGTTTCATGCTTCACTTTCATACATAAGGGTCGGTTTAAGTAGACCATTGTGAACTGCTTTTGAAGCTTTATGGATAGGATGTTTGCGATGACAACTTTAAGTACACCATTCACTTTGTCCTCTGCTCCAACCCTTCTATTGTGAGTTTCTTTTATATACGAGTATAAATATTTTTTATGCGACGGAAAGTTTGAGAGCCACAGGGAGATATAAATAACACAGTCGGCTTGAAAGGGAAGCATCAAATTAGAATTTTATGGTCATAAATCATAATTCTCCAGTAAAAAGGGTAATTCAACTTTTTCTTTAAGGTAATACCTTCATTTTATTTTGTTTGAAAATAAAATGAAGGTGCATTGGTGTTCTTGTATCAAGTATGGAAGTGAAGCATGAAACTGACAAAAGAAGGATGAAAATAGAATAAACGCGGCATAAATAAGATCTCTTAGAAGAATGTATGTTAATTTTGTAGAGTGTCAAATGCAAATAATTGTAATAAGTGAATAATTTTTTTTAAGTAAATAATGAAATTAACTAACAAACGACCATCACGCCGTCTCGTCTCCCCGAAGGGTAAGGCAGAAAGAATGGACTGCCGCAAATTTCATTCCTGCCATATTTTTTCGCTTCCTCAACATTCATTCATCGTGTCATGCACGCGCGTCGATTTCTCCGACTCCTCACATGGCCGACATTCAATATTTGATTTATTTGATCGTACCACGTTTTCCTCGGTCTTCCATAATTTCTAGTTCCATTTACATCGTTAACATATACTTTTTTTAACCATCCTTTCTTTCCATGTGTCCGAACCATCTTAATGATCCTTTCCTGTTCATATGACTATCAATTGTACCGCATTCACTTCTTATATTTTCTTTGACACTCCATCATATACAAATTATCGTACATTCGTCTTAGTAATCACATTCCTACTGCATTTACTATAACTTCATCCTTCTTTTGCCAGTTCCATACATAAGGGTCGGCACAGGAACTCTTTATACCTTAACCCTCATACCTTAGATTTATAAATGATGCGACAGATTTCAGATCTAAGCTGAAAACCCATATTTTTCATATTTCATACTCAAACTTGTACATTTGTTTTATTTTACTTTCTAACCGATTGAAAATATCAGATGCAGCGTTCGTATTTAGATTTTTTAGATTAAAAACACGACGCACAGTTCAAGTGATTACATCACGAAAACGGCGCTTTAAAAGTTAGCATTTATTATTATGGAGGAAGGCCAAGGAAGACATGGCATGACCAATTTAATCAATTACTGAAAGGCGGCCATGTTCGAAGTAGGAACAATCGACGAGCGTGCATGTCACGATGTGTGAATTTAGAAGAGGCGCGAGAATTATGTCAGGATAGAACAATGTGGCGATCCATCTTCTCTGCCTACCCCTCCGGAGAAACGGCGTGATGGTTAGTTAGTTTTATAAAAAGGTAGTTTTATAGAGCAAGGAGTGTAGAGCTGAAGAAGGTATTATAAACAAATTTATGAAAGGATCGCTGCGTTGGTTCTGACATACGGAGCGCATGGATGGATAAAGAATAGTCAAGAAAGTATAGGTTAACGATGTAAATGGCGTACGGAGTCGAGGTAGACCGAGGAAAACATGGCATGATCAAATTATTCAAATTTTAAAGGTTGGTCATGTTAGAAGTCGGAGGATTCAACGTGCGTGTATGACTCGTTGTATGAATGTGAAGGAATCTAGAGAAGTGTGACAGGATAGAGTAGTGTGGCGGTCCATTCTCTCTGCGTACCCCTTCGGAGAAATGGTGTGATGGTTTGTTGTTGTTGTTGTATTATTAAATCATAAAAGTCATTTCGTTTCATTCTGTTTTAATACCAAATTGATTTTAACGTTACTTCTATCGTGCTTTCAGTCTTATTTTACGATGTATAGGTTTTTTTTGAGAGGTATACTATTGTATACTGTATTCATATTCAAAATGATAGATAAAAAAACACTTTAAAATAATGTTGTCTATGATATTGGGTTTATTTAATAAATGATTTTATGCCATTATTGTTTAAATATGATTTCGGGCATGTAAGCGCCACGGCTAGCTCGAATGAAGCGCAATTGAGAAATCCAATTTTTCACAATTGTCGTCTTTGTGGATGCGTATTATCCACTCGGATGGACGATTATGTCGATTTTAAAATGGACGTAGTGCACGATAAGTTTGGCGAACCGAACCATGATTTTCAAATAAATTTGCACAATTTACAAGCGTTGTTCTGACGTCAGTCTATTCATGGTGAAATGGCAAAATGTAGTGGATACAAATCAATTGTCATCTGTTCAATTGATAGTCTCTAGAAACAATGTTGCCAGTTTAAAAACCAAACCTTTAAAAAAACACTCTATATATCGTAATATCAATTGTGATCGACTCGGCGGTAATCTCAGAAACACTATTGTAAGAGCACAAATACCCGGAGCTCTTGGGTCGTGATCTGTCTTGTCACGACTCTAGATCTAAATTGCTCCCAGAGAAACATTTCGCAGACTCCAGCCTGTAATATAACGCAGCCTCTAGTTTCGCGACGATCTTGCGGCGTCTCTATGTGATAAGATGCCTTTGTATGGCGACAAGATCTAGTAAAAGGTTCTTGTCTTGTAGGATTGGCGCCTTAAGAGACACTGCATACTGCTAAAGAAACAGTCTCACCGACGTGCTACGGTTGGTGACTCGCTTGCTGTCTGTCAGAAAATGACAAAGACTGATTTGACAGCGTTGTCAAATTATTTGACTCATTTACAGATGAGTGATCTGTCTGTAAATTGTCTACTTTACGCGGACGATGCCGTTCTCGTTGCGAATAGTGCGGACGAATTACAAGTCTTGGTGTCGAGAATGTATGAGGTATGCAAGTCAAATGATTTAATGATGAATGTCGGAAAGTCAAAGGTGATGGTTTTCGAAAGGGAAGAGCAAATGACAGTTTGTAACATAAGTGTGAACGAAGAGAACTTGGAGCTGGTTAGTGAATTTGTGTATTTAGGTAGCATGTTCACAGCAGATGGCCGAACGGATAGTGACGTCGAAAGAAGGGTTGGTGCGGGTAACAAAGTGAATGGAGCTTTAAAAATAGTTATTGGAAACAAGAATTTATCAATGAAAGCGAAAACGGCGGTTCACAATGGAGTTCTGGTCACAAGCATGGAACTGGCAGAAGAAGGATGAGAGTAGAATAAATGCGGTAGAGATGAGGTCCCTAAGACGTATGTATGGTAGAACGATATACGACAGAATCTCAAATGCTGATATAAGAAAGGAATGTAGAGCGGAAGAAGGTATTATGAACAAAATTATGAAAGGATCGCTGCGTTGGTTCGGATATATATAGAACGCATGGATGGAGAAAGAATGGTTAAGAAAGTATACGTTAATGATGTAAATGGGGTACGAAGTCGAGGCAGACCGAGGAAAACATGGCATGACCAATTTAATCAAATTTTAAAAGTTGGTCATGTTAGAAGTCGGAGGAATCGACGTGCGTGTATGACTCGTTGTATGAATGTGGAGGAAGCTAGAGAGGTTTGCCAGGATAGAGTAGTGTGGCGGTCCATTCTCTCTACCTACCCCTGCGGGGAAACGGCGTGATGGTTTGTTTGTTTGTCAAATTATTTTATTAGAAAATTTCACGCTATTGATTAAGCTCTTATATTTACTGTAATTTATGAATTAACCACTTCAATACCGTAAGGCCACTGGTGGCCGATTATTGTAACACCTGATGATGTAAACATAGGTTGACGCAACAGCTGTCGCGAAAAATAAAAGTACGATTGTGATACATAAAACAAAGTTTTTTTTAATTTAACAGTTTATTATATAGCATTTGAGATAAGGAGTCGGTGAGATTCATAGCAATTTTTATCGTGACGTGTCGGTCGGGACGATAATAACTGATGAGTGTAAATAGACCTAATATTTCTGCTTTATCTGAGCACCCTTGAGAATTTTGTAATGATGCCTAGCTGGTTAAGAATAGACTGGTTAGTTCTTATCGTTGTCCAAGTATATACAGCATTCGTCGCCAGTACCACATCTCATCATCAACACACATCTCTTCTTTATCTTATTATAGATCATTAATCTATTCTTGAACTGGGGTCATCCTCTTAGTAAGTGGAACACTATCTTTCCAACTTTTTCACGGTCTTCCTGGTCTTGTGGATAACCACATGTGGAATTCTTGCGACACCCATTATATGATCTCTCTAGTACCGCCGTTTTTTCCTACTCCATCTCAAGTTGTCTTCTGCCTGACAGGTCTCTCTTATTTAAGAGCTTCTAATCCTATCCCTGAGAGTCATCCCTGCTATATTTCGGAGAATTCTCATCTCAGACGTCCTATGAAGGTTTTTTGGTCTTTCCTGCGTTCTGCCAGTTGGTACTTATGGTCTTGAAACTGTTACATTGTCCAAACAAAGTGCCGAGAAACTACGAGTGACCCAAAGAGCCATGGAAAGAGCCATGCTAGGAATAATCCTAAGAGACAGAGTCAGAAACGATACGGTGAGAGAATAAACAAAGGTCACTGACATCATCCACCGGGTGGCGACTCTAAAATGGCAATGGGCAGGTCACGTAGCCAGAAGCTTAGATGAAAAGTGAACAAGATGGACCGTGGACGGCAAAGAGAAGTGCAGGGCGACCGCAACTACGGTGGAAGGATGTTCTGAACAGACAGGTCTGAATAACCTGGATGCAGTCTGCACAAGACAGAGTGACGTGGAAGCGAATGGAGGAGGCCTTTGTTTACGAGTGGACGGGAATAGGCTGAGGAAGAAGAAGAAGAAGAAATGTGTGAGTTCTTGTTTCTATACCATATGTGATAGTGGGAATTTTGACAGGTTTTGTAGATTCGGACTTTCCTATCTATGAGGATTTGCTTGTTTCTCTATATAGTGAGCTATGTTGTTAGCTTGCTCACATACTTCTTAAATATACATATTCATCCATCTGTTCCTGAATAGTAAAGAGTTGGTTATTTAATTAGATTTTTATATATCTTTCAGCCAAAAAAACTACGTATCCTTAATAACGCTACCATTAAAATCAATGATTATTACTTACATCGGAACACTCGACCAGGAGATTCAATTAAATTATATTCATACAAATCAAATCTTCTTCATCGAAGATTTCTAAAGCATTGGGTGTGTTCGGTTTGTAATAAATATAAATCTTATTAACACTTTCGGTGCGTGAAACATTAAAACTTCTTCTTCTTCTTGTGATCTGTTTATGCAGGATATTTACGAGTATTTATTTTTTGTGAATGTATACTTATACTTGTATACGAATACTGGATTTCACCCACCGTGGGTTATCAATTCATGATTTAATTGTATCTCAATAGAGACGAAGATGCAAATTGGAAACTGAATATGGTTGATCAAGGTGTTTACAGGACTTACGACCTATCATTGGCACATTGAAACTTACATGTGAAATCTGGCATAGGACTTTAACATACATATATACAACTTCCAAAAAATGGTCATACATGGTCATAAAGAAATGTGGAATGGGGAATGTTGTAATTACATAAAGCGTGCGCTTAACCCAACCAATGACAGGACATAAGTATTTATTTATTTATAAATGATACTCAAATGAGACATTACAAACGAAAAACATTTAGGCGACTCATTTGGACACAAAACGGTGTTACAAAGATAAGATAAAACAACATGAAACCAAAAAATTATACATACGAGTATCAGAAGGAATACAAATATGTCGACGTCAGTGAGGCAGTACTCTTTCCAGAATTTCTAATATTTTTTTTATGAATACTGCCTCACTGACACTGAAAATGTCCAAATCCGAGATGATTAGATTCAGCGTCCGAATTGCTCTTCCTACTGGCAACACCAAAGGCAGGTTGGTTCTGCGTGACGGAGCAAAGAACAATTGATGTCGGCGCTGTCGCAGGTAGTTATCAGGAACAAAAAGACCTATTTGCTCCAGAACTTATGGATTCTCAATAGAGCCCCGAATCAGTTTTAAAAAATGTGTTGACAGTAACCCTTCCCTCCTCAGTTGGAGGGAGTTATACCCCAGCATACCCAAGAGAAATGCCGTTGGATAGAGCCAAGGATATACCCCGTGATATCAACTTTATTCCTGTGATGAAGACGACCAGCCTTCTCTCCATCTATTTAGTGTTCGTTCTGGTGGTCGACGGCCCTCTGGAGTCTCATGCATCACCATCTTAAGATATTTTCTGGATCTATTCTCTCGATATGGTCCCTCCAGAATCGTCTTCTATGCCTACTCCATCTCACTATATCTTCAATTTTGCAGACATTAAAACACCTTTTAATATAAATTATTTAAAATTTTCAATCCTGGAGATTGGTTTGCAGTAAAGTGTGACATAATTTATGATTCTTGGGATGCCTCATTGGCCTTTAATGTGAAAGTTTCCCGTTACGTTTTACATTTTATTGTAAACAACAGGTTATTTGAACCCAATTAAATAAAAATAGAAAAAAATCATGACAGTCTGCAACATTAGCGCGAATGGTGAAAACCGGGAGCAAGTAGATGAGTTTGTGTATTTGGGTAGTATGTTTACAAAAGTGGAGAGGGATATTGAAAGAAGGGTTGGGGCAGGCAACAAAGTGAATGGTGCACTTAAAGTTGTCATCGCGAACAAAAACATATTCAAAAAAGCTAAAATGGCAGTGCACAATGGTGTTATATGTATGGAAGCGAAGCATGAAGCTGGCAAAAGAAGGATGAAAGTAGAATAACTGCAGTAGAAATTAGATCTCTTAGACGAATGTGTGGATACTCTGTGTATGATAGAGTGTTGAATAAAAATATAAGAAGTGAATGCGATGCGAATGATGGTGTAGTGAAAAAAATAATGAAAAGATCATTAAGATGGTTGGACATATGGAAAGAATGAATGAAGAAAGAATGGTAAAAAAAATTATACGTTAAAGATGTAAATGGAACCAGAAATAGAGGAAGACCGAGGAAAACGTGGCACGATCAAATAAATCAAATATTGAATGTCGGCCACGTAAGGAGTCAGAGAAATCGACGTGCGTGCATGACACGATGTATGAATGTTGAGGAATCGAGAGAAATACGAGTATGTCGGGAAAGAAAAGTGTGGCAGTCTGTTCTTTCTATTTTTTCTGCCTACCCCTTCGAAGAGACAGCGTGATGGTTAGTTAGTTAGTTAATTTTTCTATTGATGAAATAAACTGATCTGATTTGTTTTGAAATAGTTTTAACTCTTTCACAAAATGTAATCTTATCGACGCACAAAACGCGGCATCCATCTTGTTTAGAGTATTTTTGTTTCTCTTTCAAGTCGGCAATAAAACCTTCGCAATTTCTATGGTATAATGGATTCCCTTCGCCGTCTTGTTATCCCAACATTACGGCGAGGTTACATAACCCCATTAACCCACCATACCCACTATAAGAATCATCTCTTTGGGTATACATTCTCGCAGCTCTTTACTGGGGCCTTTATCTGCTCTTCTGAGAAACGCGAAGAATTCTTCTAGGCGGATTGTGATTCAAATTGACTTTATAACAGCATCTCTGTAGTGCGTTCGCTCAAAGCAGAGATGCACAGTTAGCTGAATCTATATTTTTTATTTTGAAATCGTAATTAAGATGAAGTGGCGTATTCGAAAAATGTATTTAACATTATTTTACCGATACTGTGTAGATGGTAGACATTTCTTATAACTAAAAAATTAACTAATGATTTTATTGAAATCTCTTGATTGAAGTTCATTTTAAACTGTTAAATTAAATAACAAAAATGCTAGACAGACTACATCACGCCTGTAAGAAATACAACATGACGATCTCTATCGAAAAAACAAAATGTATGACCTTTTCCAAAACACCCAAAACATGTAACCTGGTTATAGAAAATCAACCCATAGAACAGGTCAGGACCTTCAAGTATCTAGGCATAGACCTGGTGGGAGAGCTGATCTGCGGGAAGAAATACAAGCCCGAGTAAACAAGGCAGCTGCAATCTCTGGGGCTCTATAATCCACAATATGGAAAAACAATGACATGGCCATTAAGAGTAACATGAGAATCTATAAAGCATGCGTAAGACCAATAATAACATATGGCGTCGATGCAAGGGCAGACACAGTAAGGACCAAACAAGTTTTGAGGACTTCCGAAATGAAGACACTGAGGACGATAGCAGGCAAGACACTGAGAGATCGCGTGAGGAACACCAGAATGAGAGAGATATGTGAGGTTGTGGATATTATAAGATGGAGCAGACAGCGAAAAAGGGACTGGTACGGTCATGTTCAAAGAATGGACGCCACCAGACTCCCCTATATTGCATTGCATAATCAACCTCATGTGACTCGTCCTCGTGGAAGGCCTCCTAAAAGATGGAAGGACAGTTGGGAATCTTACCTCACAGGAGGAGCAACACTCTGGAGAACAGACCATATAGGTCTACAATAAGGAAGAATAAGAAGAAGTATTTTATTTTACGCGACAGCTGTTTCGTCAACCTATGTCGAAATCATCAGGTGTTACAATAATATATCTAATGTTATAAATAACCAAATTCCAGCTTATTCCCCATTAGTATATAGTACATTAAAAACTTTTCCCCTCTACAATCTAGCTAGATGAATAATAATACTACCTTAAACTTTTGTCACCTTTCTTATTAATGTAATCTACTTCTTGTTATTGTTGACTCTATATTATGTGTAATATTTCCTTCTAATTACTGTTTTTATTATTAATATTATTGTATTTTCCACCTTTAATATTTTCTTCTATCAATAGTAACTAACCGTTCTTTTAATTAAAATATTTAGGTACCTAACTGGACTCCAGCAAGAACTTAAAAATTATATCAAAGAAATTATTCAAATTGACATAGGAACAAATACACATAAATGTACTAATTGTTTGTATATAAATATGTAACCTTAATGTATTATTACTTGTATGACACATAAAACTCCATGGCGAATGTGTCAAAACAAAGAAATATTAATAAAAAAAAGGTCCGATCAAATCAGGGATTGGTCTCTCATTAGCTGCAGCCTGGAGCCTGACGGGTGACAGGAGCGCATGGCGTGCCATGGTCAATGGTTTACAGGATGGACACGACCCTCAATCATGAGGAATACATCTGACAAGTATAAAGTTCTGTTGTATAAAATAAAAAAATCGACGTGTGTGCATGACACGATGTATAAATGTTGAGTAATCGAGATAATTATGTCAGGAAATAATAGTGTAGTGATCCATTCTTTCTGTCTACTCTTTTGGAGAGATGGCTTGTGTGTATATTTTTTTAAAATATTATATTGCCGATAGCACCACTTACCGGAAAATCAAACGAATCGGATGGTTATATGACCCGTTCCTTTATCATTTCCGGCAAAAAAAAAATCAGTCGTGGACACTTAACGACATCTTTGAACCCGTTTTTACAACAGCGAGACAATTTTTCACGCAAATTCAAGCGTTCTTAAACTGCATGCGAAATTGTGAGAATTTTTTTTCGCGATACTTAATGGGATGGCTGTTTCGTTCCAAACAATGGACAATAAAGCGGTGTTATTAATTTGAGAGCGCTCTAACAATGTGATTATTTCATAATCGAGTTATTTTAAAGAGGCGTTTATCCGAAATGTTTTTTGGGTTCAATAATCTCTACATTACTCATAACTTTAATATCTCTATACACGTTATTAAAACTATGTTAATTTTTTAACTATACCTCCGTATATTCAAGTATCGATTGGATTAATTTAAATCAAAAGTAATTGAATTATATATTATATAATTAAAACGCGATTGCTTCATCGGTTTTACAGTGATTTTATTTATTTATATACAATACAAAAATATATAAATATTAGTTGAAAATCCCCTCGCATGACGTATCACGCCGTTTCCCCGAAAGAGTAAACAGGGAGAAAAAATGTATAAAAATGTTCTTCTTCTTCTTTGAATAGATCTGTGGATCTGTTTTTATGGCGTCGAGGTCTCCTGGGACACAGAACTCCAACTGTCTCGCCATCTCTTCGCAGGTCTTCCGGGTTGGCGAGTTCCCATTGGCACGTTGTTTGCGGCTGCTTGGGGGAGTCTATCGTCGCTCATTCTTTCTACGTGGTCTTCTTTTCCTGCCCCATCTGACAATATCTTCGGTATCGCAGGTCTCCCGTATTAGTGTGTTTCTGATTCTGTCCCTCAGTGTTTTGCCCAGAATAGCGCGGAGTGTCTTCATTCCGGCGGTTCGTAATAGTGCTATGGTTCTATTTGTGTCAGCCCTCGATTCTATACCATAAGTCATTATGGGTCTGACACATGTCTTATATATTTGCACTTTGCTTTCTACTCGCATATGCTTGTTTTTCCTCACAAAATCTTTCAAGCATCCAGATATTGCAGCTTCAGAACTTCATTATCGAGATCCGTTTGGCTTGGAGATCATTGCCCAAGTATTTGAATTTTTGTACCTGCTCTATGGGTTCATTATCAAGTATCAATTCGCAGGTGGTTGGCTGTTTTGAAACTGTCATACACTTAGTTTTACTAATACCAAGTTATCATTTTAATCAGATTTATTTATTGTTTCTTGAACAATGATGTAAAACTCCATATTTAATAATTAATTCGAATATAAACGTCTGTTTTATACGTTTAATTGTATTTTATGTGAATGACATGTTTTGCTCATCTAAGGCATTATCAGGTAAAACGAGTCATTTCCATAAACTATAACCTCGTCCTGCAGGGCTCTTTTCCAGGTGGCTCTAGGTCTGCCTCGCTTCCTCTTTCCCTTCATAGAAGACCAGTCTAGTGCGCCCTGAGCGATGCAGGCTGGGTTCCGTCTCAGAGCATGACCGATCCACAGCCATTTGGTCAAGCGACTCGTTCTCTAATTGGCTTTTCGCCTGCCATGGTCCAGAGAACGGCATTTGACACTGTTTGGGGCCAAAAGATCTTGAATATTGAGCGAAGGCACCTATAAACACCTGGAGTTTTTAAATAACGTCCGTGGTAGATTTCCAAGTCTCACATCCGTACAGCAGTATGCTTTTAAGGCTACTGCTGAATATTTGGAGCTTGAGCTTTCTCGAAATGATAATGGAATGCCAAACAGGGCGAAGCATAGCGAAAGCTTCTCTTGCCTTGTTGAGTCTGCTGGCTACATCTTCCTCCGTACCTCCCGAGCCTGCTATCATACTACCGAGGTAGCAGAAGCTGGTCGTGGTCACAAGGGGCACACCGTGGAGCAAGATTACAATAATTAGGCTAATTTGTATAGCGCCGTTTTCGTGAACAACTCACCTCAAGGGCGTTTTAAATTGTATATATTATATAATTAATTTTATATTTAAAAATTAATAAAACTTCTAGTTAACCCTTAACGTACCGTGTTCAAAACAAAACGCTTGCTCCCATGTGGTAAGTTCAGTTTACCGCTAACTTTATCTAAATATCAAGCATATGACTAGATGAATCAAAATTTAATTTATGTCATCTTGTAGGGAATTTCATTAGGAATAGATCGATATCTATAACATACATGGATTATTTGAAAAACATATCATTATTAATTTTTTTCTGGAACCATGCGATTTCTGATATGTAATGCGTCATAGCATACGAGCGACTAAACATCAGGTATAAACTTGTCTGCGCGCCGCGGCCGGCGGGGCGAAGATAAAGGCACCTAGGCAAAATGTATAGTACGTTCAAGACAACGAGTACGTATTAATATTTGTCCCTTTTGGTAAAGTGTTAATATTTTCACAGTTCTGATATTATTAAGTTGCGTCCTGCGTTTCCGTCCACAGTGGTATTATTACGTACATATTGAAAAGGTCAAAGATATAATTTATAATACGTTCAAAACAGCGAGTAAGTATTTGTCACTTTTGATAAAGTTGTAAATATTAGCAAAACAAATTCTACCTTAACACGAATGAAGGTGAGGGCAGTCTTAGAAAATATTTTTTTTTGGGATGAAGGAAGTAATTTTTTGCTTTTTTTTTTATTACGAAATATTGAAAACACTTCAATGGATGATTACAATTTTTTTTATAATATTAGGGTCCATAGGTTTTAAGAAAATCAACTTTAAATTGGCAGTGGAAACTCAATTGACCACATGGCAACGCGACGGTTAACAGACGTTTTCATTCGTATTAATGAATCAGATTTAATACTATATTACTGGCATCAAACCGTACAGTACGGGAGAAGCAGATATGTGGACGGTCTTTGAATTAATACGTCGAATAGCTACTGCGATTTTTCAAGTGCAAAAAGTTGAAAGCGCTCTTCTCATTAATCACACTTTTTCTGACAAGCCCATCTTACACGCAGTCATTAAAAACCTTTTATATTAGATCGGTGTGCCCACATTAGTTTTTTCGAATCAAAATAATCCATTTCCCGACTGTATGCTTAAGCAATAAGTACCGTATATGATTCGTTTCAATCTAATGTGATTTCAATTACAGTATATACTTAAGAAATAAATAAATGCTTTGTGCCTAGTTCGTATGTTTGTATGAGAAATAGTGTGACTTGGAAAACCCTAGAATTCATTGGTAGGCAGAAAGAATGGACTGCCACACTTTTCTTTCCTGACATACTTCATTAATCTTATGATTGGTCTGCAGACGAAATGCGACGAATCTCCTTTTCCACTCCGCTCGGTCCTGGGCAACTCTCTTCAATCCAGCATAAGAGGTGCAGCACATAACTCCACAAATCTGGTCTAGGTACTCTTGGCGATGTCGTCCTCTGTCAATCGATCCCTCGACCATTCCCTCCAACACATTATGCAGGAAACATTCATGTCGCAACACATGACCAATTCATCTTCCAACACGTGCCTACTTTCTTCAATTCTGCTGAGAACCTCTTCATTCACAACCCCGAAGAGGTAGGCAGAAATAATGGACTGCCACACTTTTCTTTCCTGACATATCCTCTTGATTCCTCAACATTCATACATCGTGTCATGCACGCGCGTCGATTTCTCTGACTCCTCACATGGCCGACATTCAATATTTGATTTATTTGATCTCTGTCCTTCCTACTCGGTTCTTCCTCTATTTCTGGCTCCATTTACATCGTTAGTATATAATTTTTGTATATTTATTTATTGTACTTTGAACAACGATGTAAAACTCAATATTAAATGATTAATTTAATTGAAAACGTCTGTTTTCTAGAAGTTTTATCATTACAAGTTTCGCCTTTTGAAAGCATTATAAAATGTTTTAGAAAGGGATTTTTTTTATTATAATGCCTTAGAACGGTCTTTGCTCTCATGTCTCGAAACATCTATCATCTATCCCATAAAATATAATAAAACTTCTAGAAAACATACGTCAAATGAGTTATTTTGAACTTGGGGTTAACATTGTGGAATTCCATAATGACGATGTTTTTATGAATTAAAACACTGTTAAGGGTTGATTGTATCTCAATAGAGACGAATATGTAAATTTTTTTTTTGGAAACAGAATATGGTGGTCGAGGCGTTTACAGGACTTATGACCTGTCATTGGTTGGGTTAAGCGATTGTATTATGTAATACAACATTCCCCATTCCGCCTTCTTACGCCCACCACGTGTGACAAATTTTTGAAAGTTGTATATATGCTACTATGTTGGACAACACTTCACAAAACACTGTTGTTTTTTCACATATGAGTTTGTTTTTCTCAAAAATTTCCGAAGGTTTTATACCTTCATCATCGTGCAATGATAGAAAACTAACAAAAATATTTTTGTAACTAACTGTTTTGTTTCAAGTATTTTTATTTTTACATTTATTTATATAATACACAATTGAGACATAACAAACGAAAAACATTTAGATTAGATTCAACGTCCGAATTGCTCTTCCTACTGGCATCCCCAAAGGCAGGTTGGAATATCATTCTCCCGACTGTCTACCGGGTATGCCTATCTCTTTCTATCTTGCTTGTTCGTAAGAGCGTACGAGCGAGAAGCAATATTTATCGCACATGCAGTATTTTAATTCAAACGTTATTGAGTCATCAGACAACGACAATTGTCGTTAATATTTCTCTATGATTTTGCGATTAACGATATATCTTTATTTGGCATTAGAAGGGTTAAGAAAATCCCTTTAATTCTCAATTTACAATACGTAGGAAAGAAAAAAATGATTGTTAGAGCAACGGTTATCGATTTCATCGTAAACGCAAACAAAAAAAACATCCGTGAATTTGTAAGATGGAACCAAATTCAAATTTAAATCATTCGAACGCCCCTGAGGCGAAATCCGAATTTAATTCACGCCTGGTTAATTAGTTCAACATCGTGCCGCAAGATGGTGGGAGGGGCGCCAAAATCACCGGTTTCCTGTCAATTAAATTTTGAGGTTATGAATTAATCACATTTTTCATTAAACGGGTATTATTTCGTCTCCTGGATGCAGAATTGACGTGAGAATGATGCCTGAAGTGTGAATATTTGAACACTGTGTGACGGAGCTTGAAATTGGCGGGAAAGAAGATCGTTAAGGAAGCGTTTATTCGAAAATAAGAATGTAATTTACTCTGTATGAAAATTGTACATATTTACAAACATGCCTTATTTCGTTATGGATATACTAGTGGCTTTAAGAAAAACTCAGACAAAGAATAATTAAATGTTATATGGTCTGTTTTACTATATGTCTGCGAAACCTGGACTCTAAAAGTGAATATAATGAACCGGTTGGAGGCGTTTGAGATGTGGATATACAGCAGAATACTCAGTGTACCGTGGCCCGAAATGGTCAGTAATGCAGACGTACTACAGAGAGTCAGAGCCAATAGAGGGCTGTTATCGAGTGTGAAAATTAGAAAGGTCTAATATTTGGGTCCATGTGCTAAGGGTGAAAAATACCACCTCATTCGACTGATATTAATGGGTAAAGTGGAAGGACATCGGGAAGTTGGTAGAAGGCAGTTGCCTTGGCTGCGGAACATAAAATAATGAACTGGAATTTCAAGAGTTCTGAACCTGTTCCAAGTGGCCCAGGAAGAGATGCCTTTGCTGCAGTGATCGCTAACGTTGGGGGGATCTGACACGGCACCGAAAGAAAGATTTCAATAGTGCAACGACCCGGATAGCAGACGATACTATCTGATTTGCTTATAATAATTTTATCTTATTGTTAGCTTACCGCTAGCGGTTAAAATAAATTAGTTAAAGAATAAAAAATACATGTATTTATTAAACTGTATTTAATTTATTTCAATACGACAATATTGAACTATCACCCGTTTCCCCGGAGGGGTAGGCAAAGAGAATGGACCGCCACACTACTCTATCCTGACAGCGCCTTTGAGATAATTAATTCATAAAAATGGCGCTCTATAAATCATCCAATTTATTATTATTATTATTATACCTCACTAGATTCTTCCAAATTCAGACACTCACGATATTTCCGACTTCTAAAAGGTCAACCTTTAAAATTTGATTAATTTGAATTTCAAAAACGCATGAAATATTTATTGTTTCTTTAATTATATATGACGCTATTGTTGATTGACCTAAAAAATGTGAAGTATGTCTCAACATAGTAGCATATATACATCTTTCAAAAATTTGTCAGACGTGGTGGTCGTAAGAAGGGCAGAATGGGGAATGTTGTTAACATAAAGCGATCGCTTAACCCAACCAATGACAGATCGTAAGTCCTGTAAACGCCTCGACTACCATATTCTGTTTCCAAATAATTTACATCTTCGTCTCTATTGAGATACAATTAATCCTTAAAACATGATTAACCCGCAATGGGTAAAGTCCAGTATTTGTCTAGAAGTATTTGTATACATTCAAAAACTAATAAAATATGGAGTTTTAAATCATTCTTCAAGAAACATTGAACTCCGATTAAAGTGTCTGTTTTATTGAATGCAAGTTTTACAATACATTATGTGACACGTATCGCCTTGCTGGGACAGTATCAAAAGTCCAGTTACTTATATAACATTTCCTTAACGATATATTACTCGATTTTTTATGTCCGAAACCCATTAGCGAATAATATCACCAGTACACGGGTCTTTGTACTGCGTATTCCATTTGGCTTCGACTCTTCCATCCTTTGTGATGTAACATCGTGTGAAATTAATTCCATCGAACTTGAGGAAGAGTTTACTGCACTTGGACTCGTGAGAAAAGAGCCGTTTGCACTTTTCAAACTGGACGCTTCGATTCAATCGAAAATACGCTGTCACATTGAAAGCGTTCTTACAAACACCTAATGTCCTAACGATATAAAAAAGACACAATCTAAACCACATCTATGCAAAACGTGATACATTTATATATTACTTTTGTATGGAACACTTAGTTTGTGGTGTGGCATTATAAAAATTAATTTATTACATGTTTTTTGTGTCTTTAACAACGGTTTAAAACTTCATATTAAATAATTAATACTAATAAAAGATCTGTTTTATACAAGTTTTATTATGAGGGGGCAGTTCATCAATTATTTTGTCATGATTTCAGAACTTTATAGCTTAAACGCGAACTAATCGATGGATAAACCAAAATGGAGAGGCCAACCAGCGGACCAAAATATATTTTTAGACGAATATTATTTTAGACGAGTCTGCCGATGCCAGCGAACCTGGCGAAATAGAGACAAAAGTGAAAAAAGTTTTAAAATATATTTTTATTCAATTGTTACTGAAAATGGGCTTCCGTCAAAGGGATTTCAGTAAAATCATTCGATTATAATATAAATAATAATAATAAATTGGATAATTTATAGAGCGCCATTTTTATGAATTACTCATAAGAGTCAAAAATTCTCCGTTTAATGATCTAGTTAAAAATAAACATATTTAGAATGAGGGCTGCACCCAACGCAGTCGATCAACCCTTCTTATCAGGAAAGGATAATTAGAAAAGGTGCGTTTTGAGTCTCGATCGGAAATCTGACTGATTCTCAATGCACTTATGGTCTGCTGGAAGATTGTTCCAGGCTGAAGGGCCGGCTACCGCGAAGGCTCGGTCGCCAAAGTTTGTGCTTGGACAGCGTTTTGGCACAGTCAATCTACCGATCGCAGAAGTCTTAGCTGTTCGCAATGTAGACTGTGCCATCCAGCAGAGCTTGTATTATATCCTTTCTGGATATTTTAGCCAGTGGAGCTCGTCAAGATGCTGTGTTATGTGACAACTCTTATCTTATATAGTTAGAGTTTTGAGAGATAAAGCCGTGCCACACTGTTTCAAACAAGCTCTCCACATCAGTCTCCACCAGCGGTTTAAAACTGTGTAGACACTTGTTTGTAACCAAAATTCGTTTGAACTTCAACATACTTTGTGGACGGACGCGCATAGTATGCGTGTGGATCCACCGTTTATACACGCATTCCACATGTGGAGAGCTTGTTTACAACAGAATGTGTACGCTACACCAACCGTGGGCTCCACAGCTCTCCACCAAGGTCACCCCTGTGGAGAGCTTGTTTCAAACAGTGTGGCACGGCCTATAGAGTTTTTGGCAACATATTCACAAAGAACCATTGCATTGTGGGAAGATGCATTATCGTGGTGCAAATACCAAGAATTGTCTGCCCATGATTCCGGAATTTTTAGGGGAATAGCTCAACACAAGCGACGCATAACACTCAAATAATATTCATTGTTAACAGTTTGGTAAGAAAAAATCAACTTATTTTTATATCGAGACGTTTATATAATATAACCGATGCAAAGAGGTAAAATGGACGACTTACTTTCACAGAAGTTCTCGGAGTACGTCCCGGTGATGTCTCCGTCATCAATCAGGGGTCTCTCGGCGTTCAGGTAGGTGGAGGGACCGTCTGGGAGCGACTTGTGGTCCAGATGGAACAGTCTGCAGTTGTACTGCATCGCTGGGGAAGAGCTGGCTCCAAGGTAGAGGAAGGAGCGACAGAGGAACTCTGTCTCGATTTCACACGCCAGGCGACAGGCGGACTCTGATGTGACCTAGAATACAATATGCACAATGAAAATAAAAATAAATAGTTAAAAACATATTTTTTGCATATATTTAGTTTTTGAATGTAACAATACATACAACGTATACATTCAAAATGTTGTAAAAAACCAAAAACTGGTCCAAATTATAGCATATAGATTGGAGTGACATCTCCAGGCGGTTTCTAGCAATGCGCTAATGGTGGTAGCCTTTCACATTGCGTTAAAAAGATCTTCTGCTTAGTGCTTAAAATGCAATCTTCATAGATGGCGTTAGTGTGTAGATTGAATATACTACCATGTAAAGGGTGGTGTTGGAGATTAACATATATAAAACTTCCAAAAAAATGTGTCAGACATGGTGGTCATAAGAAAAAAGAAAGTGGAATGGGGAATGTTGTATTACATAAAGCGTGCGCTTAACCCAACCAATGACAGGTCATAAGTCCTGTAAACACCTCGATCAACCATATTCTGTTTCTAATTTGCATCTTCGTCTTTATTGAGATACAATTAATTCTTATATTTAGTTAAATTCCACTTAGGTTTATGGCTTCGACCAACTTCGCCAGCTCAATGCCATCTTCTGGACTAGTTTTAAATTTACCAGAAAAATGGGAATTCCTATACACCATTAGCCGGGACACCAATAATTTGAAATAATTAAATAAAACAGAATCTAATAATATTCATTAATAACAGTTTGGTTAGAAGACACTGAGAGATCGCGCGACACCAGAATTAGAGAGATATGTGAGGTTGAGGATTTATTATAAGTTGGAGCAGACAGCGAAGAAGGGACTGGTACGATAATGTTCAAAGAATGTACACCACCAGACTCCCATATATTGCACTACACAATCAGCCTCACGGGACTCGTCCTCGTGGAAGACCTCCTAAAAGATGGAAGGACAGCTGGGAGTCTACCTTACAGGAGGAGCAATAGACCACATTATATTCAAACATTTTTTAATAATAATACTATCAGCTGTCCTTCCATCTTTTAGGAGGACTTCCAAGAGGACGAGTCCCGTGAAGCTGATTATGTAGTGCAATATAGGGGAGTTTGGTGGTGTACATTCTTTGGACATGACCGTATCAATCCCTCCTTTGTTGTCTACTCCAACTTATAATATCCCCAGCCTCACATATCTCTCTTATTTTGATGATCCTCACGTGATCTCTCAGTGACTTGCCTGCTATCATTCTCAGTGTCTTCATCTCGAAAGTCCTCATTACTTTTTTGGTCCTGACTGTGTATAAAATATCATTGAAATATCTAAGCGACTAATTTCGTTGTAAATACACTCTCACTCTCTATTGCAAACAATCTTATTGAAATGAACGGATTCTACCTGTAGTTCTTTATCCACGTAGTAATGGAGACCGGCGTACTGAGCCACTTTGTTCTCGGCCACGCCAAGTCTTGGCTGGGAGAAGCCACGGTTGTCCTTGCAAGCTTGGCCGGCCCGCAAGCAGAGGTTCTCAAAGTAGTCCGTGCCAGGGGAGTCGGCCAATCGCGGAGCGCCCCCTGCCGTGGTCCCGCCAGTCCGTCTGTCCGCCTCGCTCAAGGCGCAGCGCATCGTTCCATACTCGTACTCTGCAGAACGGCAAGTGAAGCGTTTCTGGAAGAAGAAAAACAATTAAACATCTGTTTCCAAACCACTTACAAGGAGTCTGCTGTGCTAAACTCCACCATCGTTTGTCCAAGTCCGGATGAAAAAGGATATGGGTTGGTATGCAAGATCAGCAGCCTACTTATCAGCAGACTATCGATCAAAGCACGTCACTCCCCACTATCTACTGTCACTCTCATCCATCCACACCCAGCAATCCTTATAATGTCTTCAGTTCAGCGGTCAGGGGAAAGTTCAACTATACGGAATCCTGTGTGGGGTCTCTAATCCAGAACCTGTCTTCCCCATCGGCTGTCGGTTTTCTAACAAATATGGCTAGTTCACTGCTACTTCAGGCCCCTTCTCCTCGGAGCCACATCTCATACTATCCCTCAAGGTTATTCCAAACATGGCTTTTTCCAAAGCACGCAGGGCGACCTGGAAGCAGCCAACACGCCTTAAAAAAGAACCAACGCTCCCAGGTAAGAGAATATTGCCTCGGACCTTAAGACTCCCGGGCAGACCACCAAAAAAATGGATCGACAGATGGTAATCAATCAATTCCTCTTGAGAAACAGGCTACAACGCTTATATTAGGTGTGCCTTTAACAATGATGTGTGAATTAAGCTGTATATAGAAGTACAATACAATTTTCTGTCCAAAAACACCAAGTAACTCATTCACAACAACGTTACTATGACACCTGTTAACAATAGTATTAATGTCCGGCTAGAGGCGTAGTCAAGATTGCTAATTTCTAGCAATAATTTCAGATCATCGGCAAATAAAAGATATCTCGAGAAGCGTATCACCTTCGCAATATCATTTAGAAAGATGGTGAAAAGGAGTGAGGTCTAGATTTGAACCTTGCGGCACCCCTGAATTTACAAGAAAAGGTTCCGATTAAAAAATTCCGCATGAAACGTATTGTTTCCTACCTTAGAGCTTACTAAAAAAACACAACGAACTGAGAAGAGAATCGTGGTTCACAGTATCAAAGGCCTTTGAGAAATCATTATATGAACAGCCTTTGTATTCTGTCAACATCATCAAATCAGAAGTGACATAACTTAGAGTCATATATGATTCTAAAAAACAACGGTATGTCAGGAAAGAGAAGTATGCCTGTCCATTTTTTATGCCTACCCATTCAGGAGATGGATTGACGGTTAGTTAGTTGGTTAGTTAGTTTAATTACGAGTATAACATTGTTCAAGAAACAATTAATACGTGTGAAGTTAGTTTTTAGTGTTATGAAGATAACCCTTCATTGCATGCTTTTAAATTGTAACAAAAATGATCTTTTTAGTTATCTACTGAAATGCGGCTTATTTGAAATGCGGCTCCATCAGAGAATATTGCGGATCCCATGGACTGACATGATCACCAATAATGAGGTGTTACATAGAGCCAGAGTAGAGAGAGAATTGTTCTCTAATAACAAGACTAGAAAGATGGCATATTTGAAACATTTTTTAAAATAATAAGATCGATCAAATCATACTCTACAATGCCAATCCTAACTGGTCTTCCATTCCCTGACAAAGAATAAGGTAGGAATTTAGAATAACCCCCCTCACCCTTTTCAGAGGAGCACTCCGGGCCACACATCTATCCCCCGCATAAAAACAACTACCAAATCACATTTCCAACAATGTTTCCTACACATGTAAGAGGGATAGCCATTAGAGCTGAACCTCTGTAAACCAGAAGATCAAAGTCCAAAGGATACATTCTCCGCAACGAGAAATACGGTATGCTATACCTCATCATGAAGAGGAATATTGAGAGTGTAGGAAGTGTAAGAAGTCCCCAGATGTCATGTTTTGTTATTACAAACAATAAATGATTTAACATGATTACCTGGCAATGTCGTTTTTATTTATTTATTTTAAAATAACGTTTTTTTAAACTCAAAATGTGTACTAAACTGACAGAAACTAACTAACTAACTTACCACTTACCAAAGAATGGAACGCCACACTGTTCTGTCCTGACATACGTCTCTCGCTTCCTCTACATTCATACATCTTGTCATGCACGCACGTCGATTTTTCCGACTCCTCACGTGACCGACATTCAATATTTGATTGATTTGATCGTGCCACGTTTTCCTCGCCCTTCCTCTATTTCTAGCTCCGTTCACGCCGTTTACATATACCTTCTTTACCATTCTGTCTTCACACATTCTTTCCATGTGTCCAAACCATCTTAATGACCCTTTCCTTATTTTGTTCGTAACACTTTCATTCGCACCACATTCACTTCTTATACTTGCATTTGTCACTCTATCATATACAGATTTTCCACACATTCGTCTTAGAGATCTCATTTCTACTGCATTTATTCTACTTTCATCCTTCTTTTGCCAGTTCCATGCTTCATTTCCATACATAAGGGTCGGCACAAGAACACCATTGTGCACTGCCATCTTAGCTTTTTTGGATAGGCTTTTGTTTGCGATGACAACTTTAAGTGCACCATTTATTCTGTTGCCTGCCCCAACCCTTCTTTTAATATCCTTCTCCACCCTCCCATCCTTTGTAAACATACTTCCTAAATAAACAAATTCATCCACTTGTTCCAGATTTTCACCGTTTACACTAATGTTGCAGACTGTCATGCTACTAAACTGACAGTAATCGGAAAAAGTCGACCATCAACCAAATATCAAAGTAATTATGAAATAAAACGATGTCTTTTTATTTTTTTTATATACTTTGTATATAAAACACTTTTAATAGTGTTGTATATACAAAGTACGAGTATATAAAAAATAAAAAGACAAATAAAACATCTACAACACAAAGTATGCCGAACATAGAAGAAACTTCCACATTTGTCTTTATTTCAGACAAATGTGGAAGACAGCGACCGATCCAGTCTGCCGATGCTAGCGAGCCTGGTAAAACCGGTCGCTGTCGAAATAAAGACAAATGTGGTAGTAGGTAGTTATAAAAAACATTGTTTTATTTAATTATAATTTAAAATGAACTTCCACCAAATGATTTCAGTTAAATCATTTGATTATCTTAAATATTAAAAATAATTTTTGTTGGTAAACTACATACCTTCACTTGCAATGTTTGCGTACCTTAATAGATAGATGGGAATGTAGAGTGTAGCGTGAAACAATAATATGTATGAAATAAAAATATTTTATACAAATATAAGTAGTTTTTTTCGGTTTGTAGCAAATATGCTGCACCATGCAATGAAGGGTTAATAGTCTTATCGTGAATTCTTCGCAACACATCAAACGATGCTTTTGCATTTCTATTGAGGTGGGATTCCTCGAGGAATGTTCAACCGTGAAAACCGGCATTTATGACGAAGAACCCGTTAGTAAATAATAGTTGTCAGCGAGGGCACAGAACAGACGACATTACGGAGATGTTTTCTATAGAAACTGTAATGCGAGAAAAGTAACAAAAAATTTACTCCCCACAGAATTGAAATAGTAAAAAAAATGCATGTTAAACGCTACTGTACGAAGTTTTTATAGTAAATGATTTTTAAAAGATTGTACGAGGTCTGTTCAAAAAGTATCGCGAATTTTGAATTTCCGCTGGCTACGTATATTTGATTTTTGATTTTTTTGTAGCGTTATGTTGGTACTCATGTCCCTTACTTATGCTGACAAGGTCGGCCATTTTGAATGTTTAGTTAATTTTTGACAGCTGTTTTGCTTGGATGTGTTTTGGCTCGTCTTCGATTTTTGCCTATTCCAAAAAATGGATCAAAGAATCTGTATCAAATTTTGTGTGAAAAACAAAATAAAGTGCGCGGACGCATTTCGAATGTTGACTGTGGCATATGGTGAAGCTACCTTGGACCAAAGCAACGTTTATCGGTGGTACAAAATGTTCTCAGAGGGCCGAGAAGATATGAACGACGAAGAGCGTGCCGGACGCCCGAGCACGTCAACAACAGACGAAAACATTGATAAAGTGAAGAAAATAGTATTAGCCAATCGTCGAATCACCGTTAGAGAAGTTGCTGAGGACCTAAACATATCGATTGGCTCGTGCCATTCGATTTTAACCAATGATTTGGGCATGAGTCGGGTCGCCGCGAAATTCGTGCCAAAATTGCTCAATTTCGACCAAAAACAGCATCGCGTTAACATTGCTCAGGAGATGTTGGACTCGGTCCGTGACGACCCAAATGTGCTCCAGAGGGTCATAACTGGTGACGAATCATGGGTTTATGGTTATGACGTGGAAACCAAAGCTCAATCATCCCAATGGAAGCTGCCGCATGAGCCAAGACCAAAAAAGCGCGCCAAGTTCGGTCGAACGTGAAGGTTTTGCTCACAGTTTTCTTCGATTGCAGGGGCGTGGTGCATCATGAGTTCTTGCCACAGGGTAGTACGGTCAATAAGGAATATTACCTGCAAGTTATGCGCAATTTGCGCGAAGCAATCCGCCAGAAACGCCCGGATTTGTGGAAGAACAAAAACTGGCTTTTGCACCATGATAACGCCCCTGCTCACACATCGTTGCTTGTGCGCGAATATTTGGCCAAAAACAACACAGTAATGGTGCCGCAGCCACCGTATTCCCCAGACCTGGCCCCCTGTGACTTTTTCCTGTTTCCAAAACTGAAGAGGCCCATGAAAGGACGACGCTACGCCACGATTGAGGAGATAAAGACGGCATCGAAGGAGGAGCTGAACAAGATCACAAAAAATGATTTTTTTAAGTGCTTCGAGGATTGGAAAAAACGTTGGCATAAATGTATTATATCCGAGGGGAATTACTTTGAAGGGGACAAAATAGATATTCATGAATAAATAAATACTTTTTGAAAAAATATAAAATTCGCGATACTTTTTGAACAGACCTCGTACACTTGATTTTTAAGATTTTTAAGGAACCTTTAAATACAGAAAATACCGATCAACCTGAAACGAAAAGTCTATGAAGCCTGCGTTCTGACAGTTGATACTTATGGTCTTGAAACTGTAACATTGTCCTAACTAAGTGCCGAGAAACTGCGAGTGACCCAAAGCCTAAGAGACAGAGTCAAAAGTGAGAAAAAACAAAGGTCACTGACATCATCCACCGGGTGGCGACTCTAAAATGGCAGTGGACAGGTCACGTAGCCAGAAGCTCAGATGAAAAATGGACAAGAAAACTGCTGACTTGGAGACCGTGGACGGCAAAGAGAAGTGCAGGGCGACCGCAACTACGGTGGAAGGATGATCAAAACAGACACATCGGAATAACCTGGATGCAGTCTGCACAAGACAGAGTGACATGAAAGCGAATGGAGGTGGCCTTTGTCCAGGAGTGGACGGACATAGGCTGAGGAAGAAGACGAAGAAGAGAAAGTTCCAGAAATTTTCAGTTAAGTCGGCTTTATTCGGAAATTCAATTCAAAAGTCACTGGGGGAAGGAGTTATGTCCACTAATCTGGCACGTTCAACTCATTAATACGCACTTAGTTATTTTTACTTATTAATTTCGATATTTACCTCGTTTAAGCAGGCTGCCAGGCAGGCTTCCTTGGTAGACGTGTAGATGAGGGCATTGTCCAGGCCTCTAAGGGCTTTTCCAGGGACACGTTCAAAAGCCCATGGCCTTAAGCAAACCCCTTCCGACCTCACTTGCATCTTCACCATGTAATACATGCTGACGGAGCGCTGAAACAATATAAAAAAATAATTAAATAAAGTTGAATATGACGTGCCACCAATCTTGTTACTACAGTATAGAAACATAGATATTAACAAAAGCTATATCTGCCTTTGAAATTTGGATATGTCGTAGAATATTTAAAATATTATGGACAGAAAGATTCATAATGAGGAAGGTAAAAAAAAATGGAGAACAAAGACAAGAAAAATCCTTTCTAGAAAACCTTCGAGAATATTTCAGTTGTAAAGCAACAATCCTGTTTAGTGCAGGTGTATCAAGGGTCGAAATCTTCTTCTTCTTCGATGGCCCTACAGCCCATATCGAGCCTTAGCCTCCAGTATTTTTCACCTCCAACTCCTCCTTTCCTCCACTTCGACCCTCCAATCTGACACTCGTAACAATTTTGCCCCATCTCTTCCAACTTCATCCTCCCATCACAGCCTTGGTCGTCCAATTGGTCTTCTACCACCTGGGTGCCACTACAGCAATCTTTTTGGGGTTTGCAATGACGGCATCAGTCTTAGTCAATTCAGCCTGACATGTGTGGAGAGACAGGGAGCTTTGTAAATATGGTACAGCTCGTCATTATGCCGCACTCTCCAGCCTTCACCGTCATTCAAAGGTCCCAGAATTCTGCGCAGCACCTTTCTCTCAAAAGTATCCAGTCGCTCTGTTTATTTCGCTGTCATTGTCCAAACCTCACACCCATAGGTCACTACTGTTCGGATGATTGTTTTATACAGGATGATTTTGGTTTTCCTGTGTACGTTTGTTGATTTGAGCACTGATATTAGAGAGAAGAATGTTTTGTTGCCAATTGTGATTCTTCTTTGGATTTCCTTGTGATCTTCGTTTTCTTTTGTTATAGACGAGCCCAAGTAAGTGAAGTCCTCCACCATCTTAAAGTTGTATCTATCCTTGAATTTGATGGTTCGCCGTGAGTTATGTTTCATTATCAAGGGTCGAAACAGCCATGATATTGTCCAACCATCGACAGGAGAGGAACAAGAAAAAGAAGAAGAATTAAATAAAACATCTGGTTGTGGACTTGAGTCGGCAAATGTATCTATTATGTGAAGTTATGGGTCAAGTAAATAAGGCTGGTCATCTCAGGATCTTTGAAAAATTCGATATGGAAAAAATCCTGACACGAAGATCAGCAGCAAAGAAAGGATCTATAAGATTTGATATGATCATGACACAGGTGATTAAATGCAGAGCGGACGCCACAATTACAAAAATAAAAGTTCTTATAGTGTCAGAAAAGAAGGCACTCAGCAATATATCCAGCAAGACACTACGTGATAGAATTAGGAATTCAAGGATAAAGGAAATATGCGAGGTAGGAGATGTGAGAATAATGGATACATCTAGATTCCTTCTCATTATGTTGCACGGACATCCCCAAGGTAGACCCCCTGGCAGACCCCAAAAACATGGATGAGAAAACAGGCCACAAGGTCTACCCTAAGAAGAGGAATTATTATTTTCCCTCTAGATTTGAATTAAAAAAAAAGATCTGCAAGGTGCAGGATGTCATGAGATGGGGCAGACAGACAACGCAGAAGATACTGGAATGCGCACGTGCAGAGGATGGATCCCACCAGAAGACCACACGCTTTGGCGCACCAGATTCCTGCCGGCTGTACCCCCCCCCCCTCGGAAGACCGCCGAAGAGATGGAGAGATAGTTGGGAGTCGACCTCCCAAGAGAGGCCAGCCTGATTTCAGGAACAGACCAAAGGTCTTTAAGAAGGAGAAGAAGAAGAAGAAGAAAAATAAGATTTTAATAGGAAGAAGGTATGTGTATTAACAATCGTTTGTGGTCTTGGGCCTATTTCTGATCTAGGGCACATGGGTTCAAGCCGGGACACCACCAGATTCCTTCTTCATAATAATGAGCTATTTTCTGCTCACATTTGAGATTGATTTAAATGGCTCGGCCATGTTAGCATTTGGAAGAATCAACGTGCGTGTATGACTTGCTGTATGAATGTCCACATTCACAAAGCAGCAGCACTGTGGCGGTCTTCTCTGCCTTCTTCTTCAGTGAAACGGCTTGATGGTTTGTTATAATGGTTCTAACCTCGTCTTAGCACAGATGCGCATGGTTGTCTTAGTTTCTAGACATCTAGGTGCTACGTCAAGCCGACTCTTCTAACCAGGAACTCTTCGGGTAATGGACGGTTAATGTAATAAATTGATCCCTAGCCAAGATGTGACCCTAAAGGAGAGAGCAGGGCCGACTTCAGGGAATAAACATTTCATGTATTTTACAGGGCAAAGTTATAAATTAGAATTTCTTGAGTCTTAAGCATATATGTCCATAGATTTTTTTCACAGCTTGGACTGTAATTAGCTTTCATTTTAACCATGATTCTTTATTTAATTTCAAAGCATCTTGCGCGTGCTTTATAATTTCCCATCTTATTCTTATGTCCGTGTATTAATTTTTTCGTATTTTCATTTATTTATGATAAATAGAACTTCACATAATTATACATCTTATTCTTCTCTTTATTCTTATTCTTCTTCTGAACGCCATAGCGGAGAGGCTTGCAAGATGGGTTGGTCATGTGTTGCGACACAAATGTTTCCTACATGATGCGTTGGAGGGAGTGGTCGAGGGATCCATTGGCAGAGGACGACCTCGCCAAGAGTACCTAGACCAGATTTCCCGAGATATGGGCTGCACCTCTTATGCGGAGTTGAAGAGAGTTGCCGAGGACCGAGCGGAGTGGAAGAGAAGATGCGTCGCCTTGCTGCAGACCAATCGATAGATTGAGACCGGAGAAGATTATTCTTTTAATAGATCTGATGATCTGTGGCACAGGAATCATGTCTCCTGGGATGATGAGGTATAGATGTCCCTCCATCTCTTAGGTAGTCTTCCAGATGGACGGTGTCCGGAGGGGATTTCGTAAGCGGCTGTATATGCGAGTCTGTAACTCCAGTATCTTCTTCTGGATCTACTCCACCGAATGATATCCTCTTTATTTCTTATGTTTGCCATCTCGACACGATCTCGACGAAAGTAAAGTCAAGATATGCAAGGCATGCGTTCGCCCCATCATGACGTATGGAATAGAGGTCAGAACCGATACCAATGGAACTAAGAACCTTCTTAGAGTGGCAGAAATGCGAACCCTACGCTCCATCGCAGGCAGAGTCCTCAGAGATCGGATCAGAAATGAAATGATAGGGTCTGTCTGTGGTATTGAGGACATAGTGAGATGGGGAAGAAGCGGAAGGCGCTTTTGGAGAGATCACGTGGGTCGCATGGAGAACGCAAGAGTTGTTAAAGATGAAAGCCCAAGCAGCAAGAGATTACCAGGAAGGCCGCCGAAGAGATGGAGAGATGGCTGGACATCATAATCCCAGGACAGCAACAGTAAGAGGAAGAAGAATAATATACAAATATATTGGCTGCAGGCGGCCCTGCCAAGCGGACCGGTAGCACAAAGGGTTAGAGTAATGATAGTAGGGAGATAATTAAGCCTACCTGTGGCGTGGCGTTGGGGTTATTGGCCTGAGTGTCGTTCTGAAGCTGGCACCGGGTCTCCTGGACGGGTGTCAGGGGGTTAAGGACGAAACTGTGGACAAAAGAACAATGTATATTAAAACATGAATCCAGGATTTTTGTCAAATCAAATCAAATCAATTTATTTTCTCAAAAGATATTACAAACCATAATTATAGTTTAAGGTATCTATTGAGAACAGGTGAAATATAATATATAGTACCAGGAACGCATGAGAGATGGTTCGACTTGAGGAATTATTATTATTATGTAAAAGATGAAAAAAAATATCATAAAAGGAAAAATACATAGAACCTTATGAATAGGAAAAGCCAGTTATTTGCTTGCTGCCTTTATCGTAAGGGTATTTACGAATTCTTTACAGCTTTAAATTAATCGGGGGATATTTCGAGAACTCGGCCGTGCCAGAGGGTGTTGGTCTTTTTGTCCCTGATAGATTTCTCCGACAGCGACAGCACAGATTGTTTTACCAATCGGCCACCAGAACCAATTTGCCTCTGGTGACACCGGTGGGAAGAGCAATTAGTCTGCTAAACGCGCTCTCCTCGGAGATCGACGTCTTTTATATTAGTGAAGGTACGTTCAGGGGACAAATACTATTTACTTTAGAAAGTATCTTGTCATCCTAATGTCGAACCATCTCTAATGCGTTCCTGGTACTTTGTTGTATTTTTATAATATTTTACCTGTACTTAATAGATGCCTTAAACATTTTCCTGTTTGTAATGTCTTTTGAGTTAATAAACTGATTTGATTTGATTTGAATTTGCCATAATTGCATCCAAAGAGGTCTATCTCTTTTGCAACCTCATTTAAAAGACGAATCGCTTTCAATACAGGAGAACTTCGAAGGGCCTCTGTGCGGCAATACTCTCCAAACATGATACTTTTCAAAGTCAAGAGTATTTGTCTTCTGAACGTACTTTACTATAAGGACATATGAAAGACGTCGATCTCCGAAGCGATCATGATCAGAAGTTTGATTTCTCATCCGATAAAACAGTCTGTGCTGACGCTGTCGAAGATAACACTATCCGGAACATAAAGATGGATAGCCTCCAATTCGTAAGTAAAACAATCTGTGCTGTCGCTGTCGGAGAAATCTATCAGGGACGAAAAGACCAACACCCTCTAGCACGGCCGAGTTCTCGAAATATCCCCTGATTAATTTAAAAAAATGGGTAATGCGATGCCCATCTCTTCGAAGCTGTAAAGAATTGGTTCCGAGCATTCCTAAAAGAAATGCCGTGGGAAAGAGTCACGGATAACTACCATACTCCCTCATGTAGAGATATCTCAGATTTTTTTTCTGAACCCTCTCCAGCATAACGGAATATCTCGCCTCCTGAAGACTCTATATCACAGAAACTGTCTTTACCTCAGGGAGCGCGGTTATTACCCATGGCTCTTTCCGACTGAATTCTTGCTTAGTATACTAAGCTACCAATCATTGGAAAGAAGGAGAAATTCACTTGGGAGTTCACTTCTTTCAGCTGATTGGCGGCCGTATACAAAACTCGGATGTCCTGAGTTATGTAGGTCTATTTCTATCTGACCTTCGTCAAAGACAGCACAGATTGTTTTATTTGCCGCGCTGCAAAATCAACCTGCTAATGGTTAGGCCTGTGGGTAGGGCAATCTTATTGCTTAATCGGATCGCCTCGGAGGTCGACATATTTCGTGACAGTGTGAGTTGCCTCAGGGATGCAATATCAATGTTATGATTCTTTCTAATTCTTAAACTTATATTTTTTTATGCTTCTCTTTTGAATTCTCATAATGTTATTGCAAACGATCTGGAAATATGTCTGTAATGTTTGTAATTAAAAAAATAAATGAAATGAAATTAAAAAAACACCTTTGAGTCTTTTGAGATGGTGTTCTTCTACCGACCCATATGTATGGAAGCGAAGCATGGAACTGGCAAAAGAAGGATAAAATTAGAATAAATGCAGTAGAAAAGAGATCTCTTAGACGAATGTGTGGATACTCTGTGTATGATGGTGTTATGAACAAAATAATGAAAGGATCATTAAGATGGTTTGGACATATCGAAAGAATAAATGAAGAAAGAATGGTAAAAAAATTATATGTTGTTACGATGTAAATGGAACCAGAAATAGAGGAAGACCGAGAAAAACGTGGCACTATCAAATAAATCAAATATTGAATGTCGGCCATGTGAAGAGTCAGAGAAATCGACGCGCGTGCATGACACGATGTATGAATGTTGAGGAATCAAGATAAATATGTCAGGAAAGAACAGTGTGGCAGTCCATTCTTTCTGCCTACCCCTTCGGGGAGACGGCGTGATGGTTAGTTAGTTAGTTAGTTTCTTTTGAGTCTGCTCCGAACCATCGCGTTGTATAGGACTCCGAGAGCGATACAACAAAATAATAATAATAATAATAATGTTTATTATATTTTACCTATAATCAATAGATGTCTTAAACATTAATATTGTTTGTAATGTCTGTTGGGATAATAAACTTATTTGATTTAATAATGTTGTGCGTCTTTCATTTTCCGTCTGGGTAACTCTATTCCAGAACACCCAAGATAGAAATGGACAATTTGTTATGCTCACAACGTACAATGGGATGGTACGCATTTCAAATTGGTTTCAACATCATTGAATTAACATTGAAAACCGCAAATTTCACGTAGAGACCGCACAGAACTAATATTAGACGAGTGCTGGAACCCTGTGGGTGCGAGAGCCGCTATCGCATGGAACACTGCACACGCTGCACTGTCTCTGATAACGGTATGTCTGCAGGCCAATAGAACTGTGTTTACCCACAAGCACATAAGACGCATTATAACAAAAACCAACTAACCAACTACCACCCCGTCTCTCTGCAGGGGTAGTCAGAAAGATTGGACTGCCATACTGTTATACTTTTGCCTTTCCTTACATTCTTTTATTTATACTTAGGAAATTTAAAATAACTTTATTTAATCCACCAAATATTAAAAAATACACGACATGTTTCGGAGGATACCTCCATCTTCAGGTGTAAAAATTTAATGAAAATTAAACAAAGAAAGACTAATATAAAAAACGCATTTAAAATTCGATAGAATAATTTAAATTTAAAAATTAACCTGGGCTATTTAAATTTAAATTATTGTATCGAATTTTAAATGCGTTTTTTGTATTAGTCTTTCTTGTTTAATTTTTATTAAATTTTTACACCTGAAGATGAAGGTATCCTCCGAAACATGTCGTGTTTTTTTAATATTATGTGGATTAAACAAAGTTGATTGATTGCTGAAGATTGATGATTGATTGATCAATGAAGTTGATCTTACATCCTGGTTTGATATCAATAAAAGTGTCAAACAGGGTTGCGTAATGTCCCCGTGGTTATTTAATCTATATATGGACAAGTGTATGAAAGAGCTGAAAGGGTTGGATGAAGGTGCCAACATGAGCGGAGTAGATGACGCTGTCCTACTTGCAGACAACGAGCATGAACTACAAGTCCTGGTGAATTGTATGTATGAGGTATGCATGCGAAATGATCTAATTATGAATCCAAAGTAATGATTTTTGAAAAAGAAGAAATCATGACAGTCTGCAACATTAGCGTGAATGGTGAAAATTTGGAGCAAGTAGTTGAGTTCGTGTATTCAGGTAGTATATTTACAAGAGATGCGCGTATGGAGAGGGATATTGAAAGAAGGGTTGGGGCAGGCAACGAAGTGAATGGTGCACTTAAAGTTGTCATCGCAAACCAAAACATATCGAAAAAAGCTATGATGGCAGTGCACAATAGTGTTCTTGTGCTGACCCTTATGTATGGAAGCGAAGCATATAACTGGCAAAAGAAGGATGAAAGTAGAATAAATGCAGTAGAAATGAGATCTCTTAGACGAATATGTGGATACTCTGTGTATAATAGAGTGTCGAATGAAAATATAAGAAGTGAATGCGGTGCGAATGATGGTGTTATGAACAAAAGAATGAAAGGATCATTAAGATGGTTTAGACGTATGGAAAGAATGAATGAAGAAAGAATGTTAAAAAAAAGGATTTTAACGATGTAAATGGAACCAGAAATATAGGGAGACCGAGGAAAACGTGGCACGATAAAAAAATCAAATATTTAATGTCGGCCACGTGAGGAGTCAGAGGCAAGATGTATGAATGTAGAGGAAGCGAGAGAAATATGTCAGGAAAGAAAAGTGTGGCAGTCCATTCTTTCTGCCTACACCTTCGGGGAGACAGCGTGATGGTTAGTTAGTTAGTTAGTTAACTAACCGACTACCACCCCGTTTCCCCGCAGGGGTAGACAGAAAGATTGGACTGCCAAACTGTTATACTTCTGCCTTTCCTTACATTATTTTATTTTATTTTACATTTAATTATTTACTTGAAATAGTACACAATGTGTAGTTATTAGAATATGTGTTAATGTACATGTCATGTACATAAACACATATTCTAATAAAAACATTTAACTAAACTAAATAACCATCACACCGTCTCCCTGGTGGGTTAGTCTGAAAGAATGGAGTACCACACTGTTCTGTCCTGACATACATCCCTCGATTCCTCTTTATTCAGACATCGTATCATGCACGCACGTCGATTTCTCCGACTCATCACGTGACCGACATTAAATTGATTTGATCGTGCCAAGTTTTCCTCGACCTTCCTCTTTTTCTAGCTTCGTTAACGACGTTCACAAATACCTTCTTCACCATTCTGTCTTAATTGATTCTTTCTATGTGTCCAAACCATCTAAACGACCCTTTCATTATTTTGTTACTTACACTTTCATTTGCACAGTATTTACTTCTTATATTTGCATTTGACACTCTTAGAGATTTCATTTATACTGCATTTTCTACTTTAATCCTTCTTCTGCCAGTTTCATGCTTTACTTCCGTACATCAGGGTCGGCACATAGCACCATTGTGCATTGCCATCTTAGCTTTTTGAATAGGCTGTATAAGTTAGTAAGATATTGAACGCTAAGGTATTAATATTTTGGAATTTCATAGTAATATACTTAGGAAATTGAAAATAACTTGCTAAATGCCGAAAATCATTCTCCATAGATGGCGTTAGTGGGTCGGTTGTATAGGTTAATTCTTGAAAAAATTCACAAATGCAACCAAATCTACATAGATGGCTGACTGAAACTGACACGTGAAGATAAATATGGATTTTGAAGTATATATACATCTTCCAAAAATTTGTCATGCATGATCACAATAACAAAGGTGGAATGGGGAATGTTGTAATTACATAAAGCGTGCGCTTAACCCAACCAATGACAGGTCATAAGTCCTGTAAACACCTTGATCATCCATGTTCAGTTTCCAGTTTACGTCTTCGTCTCTATTGAGATACAATTAAAATTTGAAAATAACTTTGTTTAATCTAAAAAATATTAAAAAAACACGCCATGTTTCGGAGGATACCTCCACTTTCAGGTGTAAAAATATAATAAAAACTAAACAAAAAAGACTAATATATAATAAAAAACGCATTTAAAATTCGAAAACATAATATTATAAATAATCAGATTCCTCCTTTTACTCCTTTCTCCTTAAATACTTTGTCTACATTCAATCTCACAAACTCCCATTCCCAATCAAATGCAAAATAATCATTTATTAATTTCTATATAAATTATGTCTTTTGAAAAGTTTTTTTTTTTACAATTTTTATATGTTTTTTAAAATCATCATGTATTATTACTATTTAATATTATTTATTAGTTTTTACTGTTAAAACAATAATTATTAGTACTTATAACAAATAGCCCAGGTTAAATTATTGTATCGAATTTTAAATACGATTTTATATTAGTCTCTCTTTGTTTAGTTTTATTATATTTTTACACCTGAAGATGGTATCCTCCGAAACATGTCGTGTTTTTTAATATATATTTTAATAATTAGTGGATTAAATAAAGTTATTTTCAATTTCCTAAGTAAGATATATTAATGTTATTAGAGGCAATGTGTAACAGCTACACATCACCGATTGAGAAAGGTTAAATTAATTATGAATTCGAAATAAAAGTTTTGGAACCACAGGTCCGCCAGGCTAGAGTTGTCTACGGGGCAAGAAGGGTCATGTTTAGTCTTAGACTTAGCGGAGGAAAGAGAGGTCTAGGGTCAACAGACCCTATTCACAAGGGTGTTAGAACTACGACATCTAGGATAGACGTCTCTCGACCTTTGGCACTGCAAAGATTCGGCAAACTTGCAGCATCATCGCGAAATAAACAAATGATTTGAATTTAAAAAGAGAATATTCTTGTTCTGTCTGGTACAAGCAAATGACGGTGTAAGACAGGGTTTTTCATTAAGAGCGCTTAAACTTTAAAATAAAATAAAACAACCTGTCTAATTGATATTGCCACAATAAATTTTAAACTTTAAAGAAAATTCAATGACAATATGTACAAAATATATTTTTGGCCAAATGCTTGCCATGGCTTTGCTGTAGGTGGTATATACTGCTGGTCAAAGGGTTTTTCAATAGGGACGCTCAAGCTTTGACAGAGTATAGTGGCCACTTTGGTAAAGCTATAGCTGTCAAATTCGACAAAAATACTTATTTATTATTGACATTTTACCATGGAACACTACACGCTTTAACAACGCGTTGAAATTGTTAAAATTTATTATTAAAATCAGTGCTCTTTTCGTCAATATATGGCATCCACGGCCGTCTTTCAGAGTCCACAAAACGTCGTTTAATGCATTAATTTGAGACTCTTGTGGCTTAAACTGGATGATGTGGATACCGACAATATATTGTTGAAACAAGATGGCGCTACGTAGCACACAGCGCACGCCACGATGGACATTCTGCACGAGCCATTAAAAATGGAGTGTCCTTATTGAAAGACCCTTAATTCCAGTAGATTTGAAAAAATATTGTGAACGAAAATATTTTGAATACAAGAAAGTTTAAGAGTTTCTTTTGCGCATGCCTGTGAACAAGCGACGGAGAAATACTTCGAACGCGCATGCGCGATTATTAGTGCGCATGCTCAGAACGTTATTTTTTAATTTGTTTACTTTATGACATACAGAAAAAAGTTCATTGTTAAATTTAAAACGTTTTTGAAAAAAAAAGATTCACGATTGTAAAGTGGACGAGGTTTTTAGGAGTAGAAAATCTCGTTAAAATACAACAACAACAAACCGTCACGCCGTTTCCCCGTAGGGGTAGACAGAGAGAATAGATCACCACACTACTCTATTCTGGCACACTTCTCTAGCTTCTTCCACATTCATACAGCGAGTCATACACGCACGTCGATTCTTCCGACTTTCAACATGACCAACCATTAAAATTAATTTGGTCATGCCATGTTTGGACAATGTTACAGTTTCAAGACCATAAGTACCAACTGGCAGAACACAGGAAAGACCAAAAAACCTTCATAGGACGTCTGAGATGAGAATTCTCCGAAATATAGCAGGGATGACTCTCAGGGATAGGATTAGAAGCTCTTAAATAAGAGAGACCTGTCAGGCAGAAGACAACTTGACGCAGGCTTCATATACTTTTCGTTTCAGGTTGATGGGTATTTTCCGGTTTTTAAGGATGTAACTCATGTTTCCGAAAGCTGCCCAGCTTAGTCCAATTCTTCTCTTGAGCTCTGCGGTTTGGTTATCTCGGCCTAATCGAATATTGTGTCCTAGGTATGCCCAGGTATATGTTCTAATGCATTTATAAAGACTTAACAGACTAAAATGGCAATGGGCAGGTCACGTAGCCAGAAGTTCAGATGAAAAATGGAAAAGAAGACTGCTGACTGCTTGCGTGGACGGCGAAGAGAAGTGTAGGGCGTCTGCAACTACGGTGAAAGGATGATCTAAACAGACACGTCGGAATAACCTGGATGCAGTCTGCACAGGACTGAATGACATGGAAGTAAATGGAGGAGGCCGTTGTCCAGGAGTGGACGGGAATAGGCTGAGGAACAAGAAGAAGAGAAGAAGAAACAGATATGCTGTGTTATCACAGAAACCAGAGCGGGAAGGTAAAAGCGCGGAAATAAATAAACTGTTGATAAGGATTCCCGCATGGAATGTGTAAATGCACCTTTCTTGTATCTGTGATGTGGGGACAGAAGGAGGATCGGAATACGCCATAGAAATGGCATCCCGCCGCATCCCAGAACCAGTTTATCTAAGCTAAAATGCATAATCCTTGCGCGCCGTCTGACACCAGTAGCGGCACGTGATTTTTTTCGAAAATAAAAAATGTGAATTATTGTATGCTGTTCTTGTACCGACCCTTATGTATGGAAGCGAAGCATGGAACTGGCAAAAGAAGAATTAAAGTAGAATAAATGCAGTAGAAATGAGATCTCTTAGACGAATGTGTGGATATTCTGTGTATGATAGAGTGTCGAAAGAAAATATAAGAATTGAATGCGGTGCGAATGATGGTGTCATGAACAAAATAATGAAAGGATCATTAAGATGGTTTGGACACATGGAAAGAATGAATGAAGAAAGAATGGTAAAAAAATTATATGTTAATGATGTAAATGGTACCAGAAATAGAGGAAGACCAAGGAAACGTGGCACGATCAAATAAATCAAATATTGAATGTCGGCCATGTGAGGAGTCAGAGAAATCGACGCGCGTGCATGACACGATGTATGAATGTTGAGGAAGCGAGAGAAATATGTCTGGAAAGAAAGGTGTGGCAGTCCATTCTTTCTGCCTACCCCTTCGGGGAGACGGCGTGATGGTTAGTTAGCCATTTTTATGAATTACTCATCTCAAGGGCGCTGTAGAAAATGCTCCGTTTTATCAATCTTAATGTTTTGGCACATAGTAAAAGTTCACAAATTATTTCCGAGAATGTGAAGATACTGTGTTATGAACAAAATAATGAAAGGATCATTGATGTTTTGGACACATGGAAAGAATGCATGAACTAGAAATAAAATCGGAAGACCGAGGAAAACGCGGCACGATCAAATAAATCAAATATTGAATGTCGGCCACGTGAAGAGTCAGAGAAATCGACGCACGTGCATGACACGATGTATGAATGTTGAGGAATCAAGAGAAATACGTCACGAAAGAAAAGTGTGGTAATCCATTCTTTCTGCCTACTAGTAAGTTAGTTAGTTAAGAATATTTTTATTTATTTTATCCGTGAAATTTCAAATAAATTAATATCTAATTGAATGTTACCAATACTTGTAGACAAATACTGGATTTTACACATTGCGGGTTAATCATTTTTAAGGATTGATAAAAGATGTCGATAGTGTAGATTGAACTAATGACATGTGAAGTGTGGTGCAACATAGTAGCATATATATAACTTCCAAAAAAAATTGTCACACATGGTGTTTATAAGAAGGGAGGAATGGGGAATGTTGTTAACATAAAGCGATAGTTTGAATTGTATCTCAATAGAGACGAAGACGCAAACTGGAAACTGAACATGGATGATCAAGGTGTTTACAGGACTTATGACCTGTCATTGGTTGGGTTAAGCGCACGCTTTATGTAATTACAACATTCCCCATTCCACCTTTGTTATTGTGATCATGCATGACAAATTTTTGGAAGATGTATATATACTTCAAAATCCATATCTATCTTCACGTGTCAGTTTCAGTCAGCCATCTATGTAGATTTGGTTGCACTTGTGAATTTTTCAAGATTAACCTGTACAACCGACCCACTAACGCCATCTATGGAGAATGATTTTCGGCATTTAGCAAACTACCTTATTAACACAATGCGAAGGCTGTCGCCTAACATATTGTTAGAAGCCATTCTATATGCCAAAGAATTTGACCAGAATATTTGAAGAACAAATATTTGTGAATGTATACTTATACCTGTATACGAAATCCTGGATTTACACCAAAGGGTGGTTAATTCAAATTTGAATTGTATCTCAATAGAGACGAAGACGCAAACTGGAAACTGAACCGATAGCTTAACTCAACCAATGACAAGTCATAAGTCCTGTAAACGCCACGACCACCGTATTCTGTTTCCAAAAAGTAATTTACATCTTCGTCTCTATTGAGATACAATCAATCCTTATTAATATCTAATATTTTACGGACGGCACTGTTTTGAACTTACGCTGCATAGGACAGAAGTACAAGTCTAGGATAGAACTCAGGGAATCTAAAGATATAAATAAGTTCATTTTACATACTGGCGGTGTTCTGGATCACATACATGGCTTATTCTTGTTACTATATAAGCACTTATCCAGCTTGAATACATAAACACATTTATCTATCTGTAAATGGAATGTTCACTTATATGGGATATACCATAAATCGATCATCAAAGTTTTGAAGGGAATAATAGTGTTTATATTTTCTTGAAGCAAAATGTAAAACGTTTGTGTTCTATAAGTTTAATTTTATCTTTTTTTGAAATGACATGTTCACCCTTTCTAAATAATTATCAAATGTGTTTTTTAAAACGTACGTTTTGTCAATATTTGATACTAATTAAATAGTCCATTAAATGCGTAGATTTTCACGATTGGCAGCAATATTTAATGGTCATTACCACCACCACGTTATCATTAAGATGGAACTGCAACGAACTCCGAAACGTCGAAAAGGAAAAATCACACGTTGTTAGCCAAAATCACACGAAACTTATTTAATAATCTATTGTTTTGACCGAAACACTATGATACTCACTATGTGTATGACATTCGCAAGAAATCAACTGAGATGCGAAGTCTCCGTACGCCAGGAGGAAATTGAACAGGTGGACCTATTCAGATATCTCGGAAGCGAAGTAACCAGCTCTAATGACCTCCCCAGAGAAGTAAGGTCACAGGTGGATAGGGCTGCAGCAGTTGCAGGCTGCCTGAAATATGTCATATGGAGAAACAAGGACATGAGGACTGACAGCAAGGTACGCATCTATAAGACCTGTGTGCGACCAATCCTCACATATGGCATTGAATCGAGGGCAGACACTGTCAAGACAAAGAGCATGCTCAGGACAACCGAGATGAAAACGCTCCGCGCTATAGCTGGCAAGACCCTACGTGATCGAGTTAGGAATACAGCAATCTGAGAAATCTGCGAGGTCGAAGATGTGGTCAGATGGGGACGTCAAAGACGGCGATACTGGCATCAACAAGTAGAAAGGATGAGCTCAAATAGAATACCACACATAGCTCTCCATGGAACGCCAAACGGACAACGCCGACCAGGAAGACCCCCGAAACGGTGGAGAGAAAGCTGGAGTTCAGCATCTCAAGAGAACCCGCCTGAAATAACAGAATCCTGAGTCTACCAAAAGGGAAGAAGAAGAAGAAGACTATGATACTTTAACATTATAAACTGTTAAATTAAAAAAACTTTGTTTTATGTATCACAATTGTATTTTTATTTTACGCGACAGCTGTTTCGTCAACCTGTGTTAACATCATCATCATTGTAACCACCTGATGATGTCAAATTAGGCAGAGAGAATGTACTACCACACTACTCTATCCTGATACACTCCTCAAGCTTCCTCCACACTCATACACGGACGTTGATTTTTCCGACTTACCATGACTAACCTTTAAAATTTGATTAATTTGGTCATGCCATGTTTTCCTCGGTCTACCTCGACTCCGAACTCCATTTACATCATTAACGTATACTTAATTAACCATTCTTTCTCCATCCATGCGCTCCATATGTCAGGACCAACGCAACGATCCTTTCATAATTTTGTTCGTACTACCTTCTTCCGCTCTACATTCCTTTCTTATATCAGCATTTGAGATTCTGTCGTATATCGTTCTATCACACATACGTCTTAGGGACCTCATCTCTACCTTTGAAATTTGATTAATTTGGTCATGCCATGTTTTCTTCGACTCCATACTCCATTCAAATCGTTGAAGTATACTTTCTTGACTATTCTTTCTTCATCCATGAGTTCAAATAATCAAATAAAATGATTTTATATAAAGATGGCTAGTTCGCCTTTAGTTAAGACGATGTCTCACGGACACCACTGGCGCCCGTAGCACGTCCGAGCCTAATTTACTGCACTGCTGGTGCTTCCAGGCAGTTCAGATCTCTGGGACCCGATGATGCGTCCGACCGGTGCACCGAAACGTCACGTAATCATATACAATGACAGGCAGGGATTGGGGAAAATACAAATAATTTACTAATCGTAGAAACTAGTTTTTTGACTTGTTGTTAAGTTAATAATAAAAGCATTAATAATAACAAAATAGTAAGGTTATCTAAAAAAGCTTAGATGGCAGTGCACAATGTTGTTATTGTACCGACCATTATGTATAAAAGCGAATGATGAAAGTAGAATAAATGCAGTAGAAATGTGTGAAAAATATGTGTAAAACCGACGTAAATGCAAATATACATTTTGGAGATATGGGGGTTTAAAGATTTCATATTGCTTGGAAAAACTGTTTTTTTTTTTAAATAAACCAATGATTTTCGGTTTATAAGTATATTACTATAAACCGAAAATCATTGGTTTATTTAAAAAAAAAAACAGTTTTTCCAAGCAATATGAAATCTTTAAACTCCCATATCCCCAAACTGTATATTTGCACTTACGTCGGTTTTACACTCACGGTGCGAAGTGTGTTTAATGAAAATGTAAGAAGTGAATAAAGTGCGAATGAAAGTATTACAAACAAAATAATAAAAAAGATCATTTAGATTGCTTGGGCACATGGAAATAATGAATGAAGAAAGAATGGCAAAAAAATAGAAAAGGGAGTCGAGGTAGACCGAGGAAAACATGGCATGACCAAATTAATCAAATTTTAAAGGTTGGTCATGTGAGAAGTCGGAAGAATCGGCGTGCATGTATGACTCGCTAGAGAAGCTAGAGAGGTGTGCCAGGATAGAGTTGTGTGGCGGTCGAAACGGCGTAATGGTTTGTTGTTGTTGTTGTTGCAAATATAGTCAGACACAGTTCGAGAATTTTTTTTACTTCAAATGAAGTCAGCCGCATATTGAGGGTTAAATGCGCCCGACAGAAGGTTAAAACCAGGCAAAATATTTCCTGGAGCCGTGTCTGCTCTTCACGGCCGATCTGGCGCCGAGATTGGCCGAAGATATAGCATTATGGTGCGCAGGGTTCTCGACCTGGGGATAAGGCATTTCGCTGGCACATCTAATTGGTGCTCAGCCGATCTCGAGACTGTAACGACATTACCTAATAGCGGCCTAACGTGGACAACCCGAGCAGTTTGAAATTCCATAATACTTTATGGAGCAATTTGTGTTTACTCCAAATAGCTGTTAAGTGAAATAACTGCACCATTGTTAATAATTGAAAAAGTTCATGAAAGATTATATACTCGTAAATCTAATTCCAGATCAAAATAACCATATTTCATCCAATAGCAATAATTTATTAAAGATTAATTTGAAATCTAATGTATGTAGATTTTACGATTTATCTGAGAATAATATAATAAAAAGCCGTGCCACACTGTTTTAAACTATCTCTCCACATCGGTCTCCACCGGCGTTTCAAAACTGTGTAGACACTTGTTTGAAACCAAAATTCGTTTGACCTTCAACAACCTTTGTGGACGGACGCGCATAGTATGCGTGTTGTAAACTGTTGTAAACACGCATTCCACATGTGGGGCTCCACATTCCACCAAGGTCACCCTTGTGGAGAGCTTGTTTCAAACAGTGTGGCACGGCCTTTACTCATTTCAAGGGCGCTGTAGAAGATGCTCTGTTTTATCAACTAGATAATAATAATAATAATAATGATAACAAAAAATAATAAACATATTCAATATGAAGGCTGCACCTGACGAAGTCGATCAGCCCCTCCTGTCAGGAAATGATAATTTGAAAAGGTGCGTTTTGAGTCTCGATCTAAACTCTGATTGATTTTCAATGCACTTAAGGTCTGTTGGAAGACTGTTCCAGGCTGAAAGGCCGGCTACCGCGAAGGCTCGGTCGCCAAAGTTTGTGCTTGGACAGCGTTTTGGAACAGTCAATCTACCGATCGCAGAAGACTTAGCTGATGGCAATGTAGACTGTCTAGCATTCAGGTTCTCGTTGATGCAGAGTTCAGATATATAATCTGGTGTCATTCCATGCAACGCCTTATAGACCGTCCAGCAGAGCTTGTATTGTATCCTTTCTGGACCTTTCATCCAGTGGAGCTCCTTAAGATGCTGTGTTATGTGACAACTCTTTGGCACACCCCCTATCAGGGAAGCATGTAGCATACTTACAAGAGATAAAAAAAATGGAGAAAGATATCGAAAGAATATCAGTGCTGGGAACAAAACAAACGGCGCTCTTAAAGTCATCAATGCAAATAGAGAAATATCCATTAAAGCAAAGATGGCATTACATAATAGAGTTCTAGTGCCAACCCTTATGTATGATGATGAAGCTTGGAGCTGGCAAAAATGATGTAAGGAGGAAATCTTACATCATTTTTTGCAACAATCAAAAATGATGTAGGTACCTTATTTTTCCACTCACGCTGCTTTTTACAACTTTTAACCATTCTACTCTCATCCATTCGTTCCATATGTCCAAACCATCTCAGGGATCCTTTTGAGTTACAATTCTAAGGTTATCTTTTGAGTTACAATTCAAGAGTTACAATTCTAAGGTTAGAATTTTAACTAATATTTTGAAGTGAAGACATAAACCTTCTATCAACCACATAAAATTTGTTATAAAGTTCTTTAATGTTATTATTCAGTTATAATCACACGAAAATGGCGCTTTAGTGAGATGTTTTTTTATGAGATGTTCGATAAGGGAATATTAAATACCCCGTTTGGGCCGTGAACGGTTAAAAGTACCACTTGACAACTAAAGAACCGCTCAGAGGCGAAGTAACGTTATGTGAGTAACATTTTGTACTAAAATTGGTGCGTTCTTAACTGGCCAATCAGGGAGCAGACTGTTTTATGTAAGTTAACGACATCTAACGGAATTCCGTTGAAATATCGGTGATTTTAACTGCAAAGGTGTTTAAAGGTTATGTCATTTTCTTCTTCATGTTCTTATACGAGTACTATCGGAGTTTGGACAACTTCATAGCTATTTTACTTACTTATTATTATTATTATTATGATTATTTTTTATATAAATAACGAACGATATACGGCAGAATCTCAAATGCTGATATAAGAAAGGAATGTAGAGCGGAACAAGGTATTATGAACAAAATTATGAGAGGATCGCTGCGTTGGTTTTGACATATGGATAGAGAATGAATGATTAAGAAAGTATACGTTAATGATGGAAACGGGGTACGGAGTCGAGGTAGACCGAGGAAAACATGGCATGACCAAATTACTCCAATTTTAAAGGTTGGTCATGTTAGAAGTCGGAGGAAGCGACGTGCGTGTATGACTCGTTGTATGAATGTGGAGGAAGCTAGAGAGGTTTGCCAGGATATGGTAGTGTGGCGGTCATTTCTCTCTGCCTACCCCTGCGGGGAAACGGCGTGATGGTTTGTTTGTTTGTTTGTTTATTTATTATTTATTTATAAACATTGAATTTCCATGAGTAGAAAACGCACTATGGGACAAAAAGGATAAGTTGCATATAAAATAATTATAGGACATTCAGAAAATAGAAAATGAAATTGACTTAAAAATAAAACATTTTACAATATGTATATTTTGTGACTTTATAATTTTTTTTCATTATAATATATGATCATTTTAATACATCATAAATTGCACTATTAAAAGGAAATATAAAAACATATTTTTATAGTGGCGATGAGGTTCGCAACCCATCACACCGCGTCTCCCGCGGGGCGAAAAGAGAAGAATGGAGAGCCGCATCGGTTTAAGTGTGACAGTCCATTCTTTCTGCCTACCCTTTCGGGGAGACGGCGTGATGGTTAGTTAGTTAGTTAGTTTTATTTTTATAGTGAATTCCATTAACTTAATAGTATTCACCATATAAAAAAAAAACGATATAAAAATAATAATTTTATGCAATTGCACGTTAATAAAATTAATTTTAAAAGTGAAACTATATTTCTTATATCATTTATATGAAATTTTTACTCAACTTCAATTATAATAAACTAAATCATCATATCAAACAGTTTTTAATTTTACACAATCGTGGATGGTATGAAATATGAAACACAGTTCGAATACATGTTAAAAATAAAATCCGAATAATGACACTGTTTTTCTAACAGCATTCATATTCAATATCTATCCAAAATATACCTAAACTTATACTCACATACACACATAATAAAACACAAACACGTACATACACTTACATTTAAATGCATGTTTATGTACTTACACACAAGTATATATCACTACAAATTTCGTCAAATCACACCAAAATTACAGAGAAATACATTACAGTGAAGTAGACGGCCGTTGTCGTCCACTGCTAGACATAGGCCTCCCCCATACTTCTCCACGTATTCATGTCTTGTGCCTTTCGCATCCAATCGCCAGCAATTCTTCGAATATCATCGGACCATCGTGTGGAGGGTCTCCCATAGCTATTCTTACTTTTGATAAATAACATACTAATTAACCATCATTTTGTCTTCCTAAAGGGGTCGGCAGATGTAATGGACCATCACATTTTTTCAAAGTATAATGAACATGTTATCCCGAAATCAGTAACCGTCGATGGGTCGGCTCTCGAAGTGGTACAAGAATACACATATCTTGGCCAAATCATTCAATTAGGTAGAAGCAATTTCGAGAAAGAAGCCGACCGAAGAATTCAGGGGGGCCTTAAAATTTTTACAAAATTACGTCATGTTCTCACCTCTAAAATACCACAATGCCTCAAGACTAAAGTCTTCAACCAGTGCGTCTTGCCAGTCATTACGTACGCAGCCGAGACGTGGACATTGACAAAAGGTCTAGCCTACAGATTCAAGGTCGCCCAACGCGCCATGGAAAGAATCATGCGTGGAATAACCTTGAGGGACAGATTTAGAAACGAATTTATTCGTCAACAAACCAAGGTGACTGAGGTGGCTTTGAGGATGGGCGGGCTGAAGTGGCGGTGGGCTGGCCATATCTGTCGGAGAACCGACGGCCAATGGGGGAGACGGGTTCTGGAGTGGAGACCGCGTTCAGGATTTCGCAGATTTGGACGTCCCCCTGCCCGCTGGACCGACGATCTGAAGAGGATTGATGGAATGGATGGATGGGAGTGGCAATGGATAGGGGGCGGTGGCGTGCTTTGGGAGAGGCAGTAGATGACAGATGGCTGGTGATGATGATGATGATGATACTTCGCCTCTGTTTAACTCTTATTCTTCAACATAAAACGTATCATGGACGCAGAAATTTTTTTTTTTACTTTTTAAAAAAAAATCGAAAGTTGAAAAAAATAGAAAAAATAGTTTTTTTTTCCATCCCCGCGATTTTTTTTCAATATTTCCCTACGTAATGCGATAATAACATTCTTCTTCAAGAATTTTTTTTTTTTCAAATCACTGGAAGGAATGGAATTATGCCAACTAGGACGGACTATATTTTTGCGAACTCCCATTTTGCCTGTCTGCACCTTTTTGGATTTTGGATTTTTTTATAATTGTACATCAACTAACTAACTAACTAACCATCACGCCATTTCTCCGGAGTGGTAGGCAGAGAGCATGGATCGCCACAATGCTCTGTCCTGGAATACCTCTCGGGCTTCCTCTACATTCATACATCGTACCAGGCACGCACGTCGGTTATTCCGACTTCGAATGTAACCGGCTTTTAGTAATTGATTAATTTGGTCATGCCGTGTTTTCCTCGGTCGTCCTCGACTTCTCTTTCTACTCACGCTGCTTGTGTACAACTTTTTAACCATTCTACTCTCATCCATTCGTTCCATTTGTCCAAACCATCTGAGGGATCCTTTTTTTAATTTTATCCATGATGCAGTCATCTGCTTTACATTTCTGTCTTAGTTCATCGTTCGATATTATATTATACAACGTTTTCCCTCACATTCTTCTTAGTGATCTCATTTCTACGGCGTTTATCCTGCTTTCATCCTTCTTTTGCCAGCTCCAAGTTTCACTTCCATACATGAGGGTCGGCACTAGAACTCCATTGTGTACTGCCATCTTTGCTTCGGTGGATATATTTCTATTTGCAGTACCTAATGACTTTGAGTGCGCCCTTTATTTTATTCCCAGCGCCAACCTTTCTTTCAATATCTTTCTCCATTTTTCCGTCTCTTGTAAACATGCTTCCCAGATACGTAAATTCAGTAACTTGCTCCAATTTCTCGCCCATCGCACTTATATCACAAATCGTCATACATCCTTCTTTCTCGAAAACCATCACTTTAGATTTAGACACATTCATTACCAAGTCACTCTTTTTGCATGCCTCATACATCCTTGACACTAAGACTTGCAAATTTTCTTTACTGTCAGCGATTAACACAGCATCGTCTGCATATAACAAACAGCTGACTGAAAAACAATTCATCTTAGCACCAGCGTCTATGCCTTCAAGTTGTTTCATACACTTGTCCAAGTATAGATTGAACAACCACAAAGACATCACACAACTCTCGTAGAAATATCAATAAATAATTGATGAAAAAATGGATGATAATAAAATTAATCTTTTTTATAGTGGCTGAAAAAACACCTAAAATTCGGGCATCTAACTAACTAACTAACTTACCATCACGCCGTCTCCCCGGAGGGGTAGGCAGAAAGAATGGAACGCCACACTGTTCTGTCCTGACATACGTCTCTCGTTTCCTCTACATTCATACATCTTGTCATGCACGCACGTCGATTTTTCCGACTCCTCACGTGACCGACATTCAATATTTGATTGATTTGATCGTGCCACGTTTTCCTCGGCCTTCCTCTATTTCTAGCTCCGTTCACGCCGTTTACATATACCTTCTTTACCATTCTGTCTTCACTCATTCTTTCCATGTGTCCAAACCATCTTAATGACCCTTTCCTTATTTTGTTCATAACACTTTCATTCGCACCACATTCACTTCTTATACTTGCATTTGTCACTCTATCATATACAGATTTGCCACACATTCGTCTTAGAGATCTCATTTCTACTGGATTTATTCTACTTTCATCCTTCTTTTGCCAGTTCCATGCTTCACTTCCATACATAAGGGTCGGCACAAGAACACCATTGTGCACTGCCATCTTAGCTTTTTTGGATAGGCTTTTGTTTGCGATGACAACTTTGAGTACACCATTTATTCTGTTGCCTGCCCAAACCCTTCTTTCAATATCCTTCTCCACCCTCCCATCCTTTGTAAACATACTTCCTAAATAAACAAATTCATCCACTTCTTCCAGATTTTCAGCGTTTACACTAATGTTGCAGACTGTCATGCTTCCTTCTTTTTCGAAAATCATTACCTTAGACTTATTCACATTCATCATCAAATCGTATCGCTTGCATACCTCATACATACTAGACACCAGGGCTTGCAGTTCATGCTCGTTGTCTGCAAGTAGCACAGCGTCGTCCGCATACAACAAACAGCTTACTGACACACCTTCCATTTTTGCACCTGCTTCCAACCCTTTCAGCTCTTTCATATACTTGTCCATATATAGATTAAACAACCATGGAGACATTACACACCCCTGTTTGACACCTTTATTGATATCAAACCAGGCTGTAAGATCCCCATTTACTCTGACACTAGCAGTGCTTTCTGTGTACAGCGATGTAATTGCCGTGATCAGTTTTGTGGTAGTACCTTCGGGCATCTATACTAGAATATACCCTTAAGTAATATCCATCAGACGCGAGACAATACTACAGCAGCAGAATCTATGATCCAGACGAATGTGACTCGGTTTTCATATTAAAAAATCAACAACCTAACATAGTTGTTTTGGAATACTGTTTACGAAGAACCGTTTGATATGATATAATCAGGCCAGAGGCGATTCAATTATTGCGTCATCATACCTCATAGTCATTCGAATCAGATTTTGAAGAGGTGTGCCTAAAATATCGTGTCTTATAAAAGGTGATAATGAACTCTTCAAGAATAAGAATTAATTGTATCTCAATAGAGACGAAGACATGTATGGAAGCGAAGCATGGAACTGGCAAAAGAAAGATGAAACTAGAATAAATGCAGTAGAAATGAGATCTCTTAGGCGAAGTGTGGATGCTCTGTTTATGATAGAGTGTCGAATGAAAATATAAGAAGTGAATGCGGTGCGAATGATGGTGTTATGAACAAAATAATGAAAGGATCATTAAGATGGTTTGGACATATGGAAAGAATGAATGAAGAAAGAATGGTAAAAAAAATATATGTTAATGATGTAAATGGAACCAGAAATAGAGGAAGACCGAGGAAAACGTGGGACGATCAAATAAATCAAATATTGAATGTCGGCCACGTGAGAAGTTAGAGAAATCGACGCGCGTGCATGACACGATGTATGAATGTTGTTGTTTGCATTCCCAAAAAATGAAATAAAACTTATGAAAACAGACGTTTTTATTCGTATTAATTAAAGGTCTAATACTCCCTACTGAATATTGAATATTAATAAATAAAAAAATTGAAGTTTTTAAGGAATGACATGTTTGCTTTGATTTTTGTGTGTTAAGTTATGTTCATATTACGTTTTACTTAATAATATTAAGTAAGTAAGTGCCGGAAGGCCACCGATGAGATTGACCGATGATATTGTCAAAAGGGTTGGAAAATCTTGGATACAAAGGGGGCAGAATAGAGACGAGTGGAGGAAATTGGAAGAGGCCTATATCCAGCAGTGGAGGGAAGAAGGCTAGCAAAGAAGTAGAAGAAGAAGTCTTCTAGAAAACGTACGTTATACTATAATAATATTAAATATTTTATATGAAGTTTTACCTACATTATTATTCAAGAAAAAGTTAATGATAATAAAACTTCTAGAAAATGTACGTTTTGCTCAATATTTAATATTTAAAAAATGTAGCTAATTATTGTAAAGCAGCTTCCGTTTGTAACACGTTAATAAAACGAGAGTTGAGCTTTTAAAATATAACAGCTTAACCACATGCTTTTAATTGAAATAAACCAAGATCTTAAACCTGGTACACGTTGAATGGTAAAGCTACAATCAAAATGTCAGCTATGCGAAGTGCGATCGCTCACAAGCTCCAACTCGCGAAGTCTTGTGATTGCAATTAATTATTTGTGTACATTGTAATTAGGAACTTGTAATAACACCCGGCCTTATCAGATCCGAACCAGCTTTCTTCGCATTCGAACCTGTTCCTGGGACCACTACCCCGCTTGTACAAGTTACAGTTGTCCATATAAGAACGTACATAATGATTTGTTCTGTCAATAATGGAACATTATTTAATCGTGCAAAGCTATGCGGTAAAAGCAGGTTCTTTGTATTTTGTGTTATGCAACTAGATATACTTTTATTAATACTTAACTAACTAACTAACTAACTAACCATCACGCCATTTCTATGGAGGGGTAGGCAGAGAGGATAGATCGCCACAATGCTCTGTCCTGGCAGAACTCTCGGACTTCCTTTACATTCATGCATCGTACTATGCACTCGCCTTTTAGTAATTGATTAATTTGGTCATGCCATGTTTCCTCGTTTTTTTTTTCATTTTTCCACTCACGCTGCTTGTGTACAACTTTTTAACAATTCTACTCTCATCCATTTGTTCCATATGTCCAAACCATCTCAGGGATCCTTTTTTAATTTTATCCATGATGCAGTCATCTGCCTTACATTTCTTTCTTATTTCCTCGTTCCGTATTCTATCATACAACGTTTTCCCGTATATTCTTCTTAGTGAGCTCATTTCTATGGCCTTTATCTTTCATTCTTTATCCTGGAACCATTGCGTCATGCTGGAACCATTTTTTTTTCTTTTATACAACAGGTGTGTATCTATTTGTCTCAAACATTATTAAGAGTGGCATCACTATTTGTCTCGCTCACGCTTCGAAAAATGACTTTTAGTCTCTCAGAAATTTTTTTTCGAAACTGGATTTTATTACAAAAAAATTGCCCACACCCGATGAAAGAAATAATCAAACAAGTGTTATACCATTTTGAAATTCTCAATAAATGCGCCAACTTTTAAAGTTACTTGCCAAAATAGCGTAGTACATTTTTTTTCCAGTACAGTCAGTTAAAATCGGGCGTGGTTTTAATTTAAAACACTTGGTTGGGCAAAAAGTAACATTTTCTTCCAAGCTGAAGTAGTTAGCTATAAATTTTAGGTAACAATTTATAGAAACATTATTCAGGATTATATAATAAAAATAAAAATTATAAAAAGTAAAGATTTGTAGAAACGGTAGTTAAAAGACCATCACAGGGTGTTGATTTTCTCGATTTTTTTTAAATGCCTATAATTTCAAAATTACAAAACTTAGATTTTTTTTTACATTTTTCTCATAACCAGCATGACTTGCCCTATCATCTGTTTTCGGGTTGACGTCGAGATCTGGGACACCCTATATATTCGAACATTGTATAACAAACAGCCTAAATCAAAGAAAATCTACACTTCGCGAACTCCTCTAATATAGGTAGATTAGTTGAGCCGACGCGTTGCCCTAGTACAAATTTTGGAGATCGAGCCTTTGAAATAAAAATCTCCCATAATATCATTCATGCATAAATGATTCGACAGATTTCAGATCTAAGCTGAAAACCCATCTCTGTCATATTACGAGTATATTTCATACTTAACTTGAATATTTGTTTTATATTATTTTCTAACCGATCGGATGCAGTGTTTGTATTTAGATTTTTTTTTAGATTTAACCCTTTTCTAACGGCTTGGTCAAATATGAATCGTATCGTCAAATACGGTGCGAATATTTCTAACCAATTTTTTTGTTGTTAAATTTGAATGATAAATGTACTAACCTATTGCTATCAGATGTTTTGTTATCCTATTGCTATCAGATGATGAATGAAAAAGTACTTTATATATTAACACACACTTATAATTCACTGTTCTTTTCTGTACCACACAAAAATAATAAAAATTGATATAAAATATTCAGAGTATAATTTATGACAATTTATAATAAATAACAGATAATAATACAACGAAACGTCGAAAATCGAATGCGCGCGCAACGCACGACAAACGAATATACTCGTAGTATAATGGCGGCCGATGGGATACTTCACAGATGTGATTTACCGACAGCGCGCATGTAAATCGTATTTATGACAAAGTAAAATACATTCAATTTATTATCTTTACAGATTTATATAAATGATAGATGTACGTTAGTATTGGAGTCATTTGTGGTTCCAAATTCTTACAATAGATGTGACTACGAGTACTGCAATATATCGCAAATCGATATATCACGGCTACCGATGTTAACGGTTAGGAAATCTTACACGTGATATGACGGCTACCTAAAATCGTATCGCGCTCTTGAGTAGATTACATCACAAAAACGACGCTTTAAAAGTTAGCATATTAATTTTTATTTGAGTCCATTTTCCATTTGAGCAGTATGAGCCACAGCATTATGTGGCTAGGTACAGCTAGTAAAATAGTCATTTTCGTCAATATTGAATAATGCATGATAAAGCCTGATGAGAGAAGGAGTTGAGATGAAGGGACATACCTGAAGGCAGCAGCTTGGCAATCTGGTTCTTCTCTGCACCATCCTTGGCATTCGTAAAGACTCAGATTTTTCACGGTGTAGTAAGTGCTTCCCGGAAAGTCGAAATCCGTTAATTTTTCGAACGCGATTCGTGCTGAAATCAAAATTCAAATATAATTAGTTTATGCAAGACACAATAATATGAATATTGAGGAAAGGAGAGAATAATGTCTGGAAAGAAATGTGTAACCGTCCATTCTTTCTTTTTGCTTACCCCTTTAGTGAGACTACGTGATGGTTAGTTTTTTTTTAAAGGAATATAGAAAATTCCCGCCACATATCCGAGGCTATTATAGGGCCTAGCGGTGCCTTTTTGTCAGTCTCCGGTCTATCCGGGCCTTACATTTAAAGACGACAACAACAAGGGGGTGCCAGACCACATTTAATCTACCCACTTTTAATTCTATGTTCCGCTGTACTTTATTGAATAAATAATCAAAATATATAATATGATACATGAACATTTATTATAGAAAATATTAAAAGAATAATACACCACAGTTATATAGCGGGAAGCACAGAAGAGGCAGAGAAGACAAATTGTGAAGTACAATTTGGTTAGTTAGTTAATTAAATCATACACGTAAGAAGTCGGTGAAACCAACGTGCGTGCATGACAAAATGTATGAATGTTAAGGAATCGAGAGAAGCATGTCAGGAAATAACAATCTGGCGGTCTATTCTTTCTGCCTACCACTTTGGAGAGATGGCTAGATGGTTGGTTATTATTTGGGCATTTTTAATGTGGTAGTTTCTCGTTGCTTTTCCCCCTGAAAGAATCCCCCTAAAAGATGATAATCCTTATCCCCTGATAAGTCTGAAGAAATGGTTAAGTGTACACCCACCCATCCTTATCTGTAAACTATTGGTCCCCAGCATTCCCAAGAGGAATACAGTGGGACAAAGCCATGGATAGCTACCAAACTCCCTCATGTAAAGATATGTTAGATATCTTTCCTGAACCCTCTCTAACATGAGCGAGTATCTCGTCTCGTGGGGACTCCATATCACCGAACCACACTCGAGCCGGCTCCGGACCAATGAGTCATGTGAATTCATTTGACCAAAAATGGCGTGAGAGTTTTTTTTCACTGTTAATGAATAAACTTTGTTTTTTGTATCACAATGGTGTTTTATTTTACGCGAAAGTTGTTTCATCAACCAATGTTGACATGATCAGGTGTTACAATAATATATCAACTGTCAAATTTTCGTGATTTTTCGAATCTTTATGTGTATTTTTCCTATGTCAATTGGAATAATTTCTTTGATATAATTTTGAAGTTTTTGCTGAAATTGAGTTAGGTTAGGTTAGGTAAAATAACGGTTAGTTACTATAAAAGGCCGTGCCACACTGTTTGAAACAAGCTCTCCACAGGGGTGACCTTGGTGGAGAGCTGTGTAGCCCACGGTTGGTGTAGCGTCCACATACTGTGGTAAACAAGCTCTCCACATGTGGAATGCGTGTTTAAATGGTGGATCCACGCGCATACTATGCGCGTCCGTCCATGAAGTTTGTTGAAGGTCAAACGAATTTTGGTTTCAAACATGTGTCTACACAGTTTTAAACCGCCGGTGGAGACCGATGTGGAGAGCTTGTTTAAAACAGTGTGGCGCGGCTTTTATAGGAGAAAATATTAAAGGTGGAAAATATAATAATGAAATAATAATAATAATAATAATAAAACAGTAATGAAAATACAATTAATTAAAAAATATCGTTTTATTTAATTATTATTTAAAATACAATTGTGATACAAAAAACAAAGTTTATTCATTAACAGTTTAAAATGTTAAGGTATCATAGTGTTTCGGACAAAACAATGGACTATTTAATTTTTTTTTCACACTTTCACCGCCGGGTATCGAACCCGGGAACTTCGGTTTGGCATAGCTGTTGCCACTGTCCCAAGAAGGCCGCGAAAATAACGGTTATGTATAGATTTAACATACTAACCTTGTGTAACCGCAATGGAAACTAACACGAGAAATGCTATTCTACTCGCCGTGTCCTTCATTTTGTTATCTGGAACAAAGAAAAACATGGTTAATAAATTATTTTATTAAGAACGAGAATCCCCTTTCTTTTCTCACCTTTTCCCGTTACTCGGAGTCAGCTTTTTAACACGTAATTTAATTTTTTTAATATAAAAGGCGGGCCACACTGTTATAAACAAGCTCTCCACAACGGTCTCCATCAACGGTTTAAAACTGTGTAGACACTTGTTTGAAACCAAAATTCGTTTGACCTTCAACAAACTTTGTGGACGGACGCGCGTTTAAACATGCATTCCACGTTAGAGCTTGTTTAAAAACCAAGTGTGGACGCTAAACCAACCGCGGGCTCCACAGCTCCCACCAAGGTCACCCTTGTGGAGAGCTTGTTTCAAACAGTGTGGCCCGCCTTTAAGTGTTGTATATACAAAGTATATAAAAAAAAAGAGAAATAAAGCATCACAACACCACAAAGTATGCCGAATATAGAAGAAATTTAATCTAGATTAAATGTGGCCTATATACCCTTTTGCCTACTGCTTTTTTTTTGGAATGGTGCATTTTCCAGCTAATGTAAGTCCCGCGTGGATGGGGGGTGGGCCTAGGGTTTGTATGAGCGAAAGGGTGCCGCTGCGTCCTAAAACAGCTTCGTGTAAGCGGTGGGTAACCTTCTATGTCTTTATTTAACTGTATGTTTGTTTATTTGTATGTGTATTAACAATCACTGCATGTTATCCTACAATAAATAATAGCACATGTATCACTCGTGAAAATCACTTATACGCTTTATAAATGTTGAGGATATAAGAAAATTATAAAAAAGTGTGGCAATCAATCTGTGTGGCTCTCTGCCTACCTCTTTGAAAAAAAATCATTCACATGTCGGAAAAATCTACGAGTGAACTTGTTACATGTATGAATGTAGAGGAAGCTCTAGAGCAGTGTTTCGTGTAAACCCCTTGGGGGTCCGCGAATATATGTATGGGGGTCCGCAGTCGCATCCGTGGAACATTTAACAATAATAAATAAACGCCACCAAAAGTTTCGTAATCATTATCACGGTCTTCGTTTCGGGATTATTTTCCAGTACCCGACAAAAATAAAAATTGGATATCAAACCCTTTTAACACAGATGTTCCTGATATTACTGGCTTGACAACGGCACAGGAAAACCAATTAATAGAAATTTCTTGTGATTCAGCATTGATAAATAGACACATAAATAAACACAATAAACACAAAAGTCCGGATCGTCCATGTCAACATGTGCAACATCGAAAAAATAATCATTATGTGTTATTACATCATGTGCTTAATTTAAAAAAAAAAACGGTGGATTCGTGGAATATAAATTAAATAGACTATATGTGCACCATCTAAAAAGAACATTTTGTGTTAAATTATTATTATTTTGTTATTTTATTTTATATGATTGTATTTTATATTATTTGTTTTAGATTTATTTTGTGGATGTTGGACGATCGAAGTGTGCGCGGGAGATGCCTATTGGTGGCGATTAGGTTCGCAACCCGAAAAGAGAAGGATGGAGTGCCGCATCAGTAAATGTGTGACAGTCCATTCTTTCTGCCTACCCTTTCGGGGAGACGGCGTGATGGTTAGTTAGTTAGTTTTTTCAGCATTGAAATGTTATTGTAAAGAATTCTCTTTATCAAGTTTTTGGGTGAATGTAAAGAAAGATTATAAGGAAATATCAGAAGACGCACTGAAACATTTACTGATTTTCTTAACCACATACCTCTGTGAAAAGGCATTCTCTGCTCTTGTTTATAGTAAAAACAAATACAGAAACAGATCACAAGTGGAATCCGATCTGAGACTACAACTTAGTAGTAACATCGACCCAAACATCACTAATTTAGTTCCAAAAAAGCAACACCAACCTTAATAATAATAATAATAATAATATGCTAACTTTTAAAGCGCCGTTTTTGTGATGTAATCACCTCAAGGGCGCATTAAGACGTGTTTTAAATCTAAAAATCTAAATGTGAGCGCTTAAAAAACGATTGGTTTAAAAGTATAGTAGAACAAAGTATAAATGTTTAAATTGGGTATGAAATATGAAAAAGATGGGTTTTCAATTTAGTTCTGAAATCTGTCGGATCATTTATGCATCTAAGGTGTGAAGGGAGATTGTTCCAAGCTGATGGACCGGCTACCGCGAACGCTCGATCCCCGAAATTCGTACTGGGGCAACGCTTCGGCTCAACTAATCTTCTTATTGCTGAGGAGTTCGCCGAGCGAAGTGTGGATTTCCGTGAATTTAGGCTGTCCGCTATACAGAGTTCAGATATATAACTTGGTGCCATTCCATGTAGCGCTTTGAAGACTGTCCAGCAGAGTTTATACTGGATTCTTTCTGGACTTTTAAGCCAGTGAAGTTCTTTGAGATGTTGTGTTATATGGGACTTTTTTGGAATGCCTTTAATGAGCCTTGCTGCTGCATTGAACGCAGATTGAAGTTTGTTTATTTGTTGTTTTGGAATGTTTGCATAAATTCCATTACAATAATCAAGTCGTGACACAACAAAGGAATTTACAAGAGTTTTGAAAGTGTCATGGGGAATACTCCTTTTGACGGATTTTAATCGTCTTAGGTGGAAGAAACTAGCGCTGACCGTGTTATTAATTTGGGATTTTAGAGACAGATTTGCATCAAGATAAACACCAAGAAGCTTTGTGGAGTTTTTGGGAACGATATCATTGTCAGCTGTTGAAATTGAGGAATGATCGATAAGATGTTGACGCTTTGCGGAAGAAGTCCAGAGAAATTCCGTTTTGGATGGATTTAGTTTAAGTTTGTTTGATGCCATCCATCTGGATATGGCATCAATGCAGTTGACAGTTATTGACGTAAGATGTTTGGTGTCATCAGGGTTGCAGAAAAAATAAAGTTGCTGATCATCAGCATAGCAATGTGAGAGGAGGCCAAAGGATTCTATTATTTTGGCAACGTCATTTGTAAACATGATAAATAAAAGGGGTCCTAAAACAGAGCCTTGTGGCACACCAGATTGGATATTAGTAAATGAGGATTTTTTACCTGCTAGCTGCACAGCTTGTGAACGATCCGACAGATATGAATTTAGCCAGTCTATGGCATTACCTCTAAAACCATACGTGATCGCTAATCGTTGGATAAGATATGAGTGATCAATTGTGTCAAACGCAGCGCTCATGTCCAGAAGGGAAAGCAGTGCCAATTTGCCCGATTCGTTTGCCAGTACTAAATCTGACATGACTCTAAGCAATCCCGTCTCCGTTGAATGGAAACGTCTGTAGGCGGATTGTAATTTAGACAAAATATTATTTGTCGAAAGGTGAGTTGAAATTTGGGAGGCTACAATTTTTTCAAGAACTTTAGAGATGAATGGTAGATTTGAGACGGGCCGGAAGTTACTAAGATTAACCGTGTATTTGTAACCTTCACATTAATTAACCGTGTATTTGTAGTACTAAAATAAATGGTCCAAAATTTATTGCTGTTTTTTTTACTAAGGGGGTCCGCGACTGAAAAAGGTTAGGAAACGCTGCTCTAGATGTACGAGTATGTCGGGATAGAGCAGTATGGATATACATCTTCTTCGCATACACTTCCGGCGAAACGACGTGATGCTGAGATAGTTTTGATTAAAAAAATGTGGCAATTAAACTTCCCTGCTTACCTCTCCGGGAAAAGTTTGTCAGTAGAAGCCACAATAAAAAAGATGGTAACGCATTTTTGGTCGACACAAAAGATTGTTAATGGGTTTATAATCTACAAAACTAGTACCTTCCTGCAGTCAAAGAGGCACGTCTTAGGTATCGAAGGGCTCGGGTTCGAAACCAGTTTATTAATACTGTTCGTAAATAACTGTATCGGTAATGAGATTACGTGTCTTAGAACCAACAAGGTACAACCTTTTGATAGAAAGATCGGGCCTAATAACACAACGGAAAAGATACAATCACGTTACATTCGGTAGTCTGTATTTGATATTTAAATTTCTATGTTAGATTAATACGAATGAAAACGTCAGTTTTCTAGAAGTTTTATTATATTTTATGGGAATGACATGTTTCGCGTTTCATTTTGTATGATGTGATAATGCCTTAGAATGTGATCTGACAGATGTTATAAATATTTATTTTGGAACGTTTATGCTTTTGTTATAACAAATAATATGATTCAATTTAATATTTAAAATAATAATTTAAAGTTCTTATTGGGATTCAGGTAATTACTTACAACAAAGGAAATAAATCAAATATTGGACTTTGAATCTATTATAATATTTTCTTTATTTTTAATTGCTTTTTTAATTTCTAAAATTTCGAGATTGCTTAGAGTCATATTGCTTTAGTAAATATATTTTTGATTTTTCTATTTAAAATATTATCAATTAAATTATTATTGTAACCATTATTATTAGCTATATTTTTAATTGCATTTATTTCATTTTTATAATTTTCTAAATAAAAGCTGAATGGTTATCTTGATCTTGACTAAAATAATAAATACACTTTTATCTCAAAATGTTTTCTAAGATTTTAATAGTCCAATCGTCTAGTCAATCTGGTGATCTAGTGGCAGTGACGCATAACGCACGTTGACGTAGGTATCAGACCGAATCTCCGATAATTAAAAAAAGGGTCACTAAGATGGACTTGGTGCCTGGGCAAAAGAGAACGCAAAAGGCTGGAGGCATTTGAGATGCGGACCTACCGACGAGTTGCTCATGTTTCATGGAGGGACCACATTACAAATGAGGAGGTTCTCAGCAGAGTTGAAGAGAATAGGTACATGTTGAACATCAAAGCGGAGAGGCGCGCGAGATGGATCGGTCATGTGTTGCGATACGAATGCTTCCTGCATGATGTATTGGAGGGAATGGTCGAAGGATCGATTGGCAGAGGGCGACCTCGCCAGGAGTACCTAGACCAGATTTGCGGAGATATGGGCTGCACCTCTTATGCGGCATCTCTCTTCAACTGAAGAGAGATGCCGAGGACCGAGCAGAGTGGAAGAGGAGATGCGTCGCCTTGCTGCAGACCAATCATTAGATTGAGACCGGAGAAGAAGAAGGTGGTTTATTTACTTACAACGAATGAATGAGGCATTAATTAATAAGAACGAAAACGGCTGTTTTCTAGAAGTTTTATCATTACTATTGTGAATGGCATGTTTCGCCTGTCTAATGTATTTTTGTAAAAAAAAACTTCTATAATAGAAAACAAACGTTTTCATTCATCTTCTTCTTCTTTTCAGCCAATTCACTTCACTGCTGGATAAAGGCCTTTTCTAAAATCTTCATACGTTTTACATCTTGGAGTATCTGTTGACCCGCAAGTTGGATATCAACCGTTCACCATTTCGTAGTCTTCATATGTCTGTTTTGTTGTTCCAAGGCCTCCATTTCAGGATTCTAGACGATTTCATTAGTCTTCTTCTTCTTCCTCTTTTAATAGATCTGTGGATCTGTTTTTATGGCGTCGAGGTCTCTTGGGACACAGAGCTCCAACTGACTCGCCATCTCTTCGCAGGTCTTCCGGGTTGGCGAGTTCCCATTGGCACGTTGTTAGCGGCTGCTTGGGGGAGTCTTACGTCGCTCATTCGTTCTACGTGGTCGCGACAGAAGCGTCTTCTGTTCCTGCCCCATCTGACAATATCTTCGGTATCGCAGGTCTCACGTATTACTGTGTTTCTGATTCTGTCCCTCAGTGTTTTGCCCAGAATAGCGCGGAGTGTCTTCATTTCGGCGGTTCGTAATAGTGCTTTGGTTCTATTTGTGTCAGCCCTCGATTCTATACCATAAGTCATTATGGGTCTGACACATGTCTTATATATTTGCACTTTGCTTTCCACTTGCATATGCTTTTTTATCCACACAAAATCTTTCAAGCATCCAGATATTGCAGCCGCTTTGGTGGTTTGCTCGCGAACTTCATTATAAAGATCCGTGTAACATGAGAGATGAAAGATGCCCAAGTATTTTTTTTATTATTATTTTTTTTTTTTAATACTAACATCAAAGATTTAAATCAATGATATTAGAATTTATTTTACAATCTTCAATATGAGCAGAAAATAGCTCATTATTATGAAGAAGGAATCTGGTCGTGTCCAGGCTCGAACCCAAGTCCCCTAGATTAGGAGTCAAGCGTCATTAGTATTCATTAATTTTTTAGTTTCAATTTTAATCAAGTTTTCATTAGTATTCATTATTTAATACGGAGTTTTACATCATTGTTAAAGAAATAATAAAAAAATGGATGAAGCCTTAAATAATAAATTGATAAATTATAAAGCACCAATAATAACATATGACGTTAAAACACTCAGGACCAAACTAAGGACTTCCAAGATGAAGACACTGAGAATAATAGCAGCCAAGACACTGAGAAATCGCATAAGGAATACCATAATAAGAAAGATATGTGAGGTTGAGGATATTATAAGACGAAGAGACAGAGAAGGAACGACTGGTACGGTCATGTCCAAAGAATGGACACCACCAGACTTCTCTATATCGAACTACATAATCAGCCTCACAGGACTCGTTCTAGTGGGAGACCTCCTAAAATATGGAAGAACAGCTGAGAATCCACCTCACATAAGGAGTAATCCTCTGGAGAAGTACCACATAAGTTTACAGCGAGGAACAAGAAGAAGAAGATTGGAAGAGCGAATAAGGGTAAAAATTTACTTGCAAGAAGTATGCAGGTATAAAAAAAGAGGAAAACATAATAAATTCAAGTCATATTTAAAGTCCAAAAAATTGACGAGCATTCTTGTGGCGATCAAACCTATATGCCTATCTCTCCAGAGAAACGACTTCATGGTCAGTTAGTTAGCTATTGCATAATTCTTATTTTGAAAATCCATATTTAAATTACCTTTTGACAACTAAAAGAATGAAGTATTTAGGAGGCCGAATGTATTACCTAAATGCAAATAATAAAAAACTGTTACAAAAGAATCAAATTTGAATTCATAAATGGAATGTCCATTATTATTAAATCGCATCTACGGCGTTTGTATTTCTATGGAAAGACGTTCGATCCAAAGGAAATTATTCAAATATGGAACGCGGTATTCTATGCCGATGTTCCGTTTCCAAACGCCATGCACCATTGCACATTCAGAACTAGTTCCGTCGTTCTGAATTTGAATTCGAACGGTTTCCCGCATTTTTATCTGACCTCAACTCGTCTATGGCGAACGGAAGATTATGTGGGTGGGTAGGTACCCAACACTGTATTCTATCGGGTATTGTGCCAGCATGCTGGAGAATAGGCAGCTAGGTACCCTATTTCAGATTAAATTATTTTAGTAATACCAATAAGATATTGATCAGAAATTAAACAAAAATAAATATGTATTTATTTTTATTAAAAGTAAAAATATATTTTTGTTATGAATATAATTAGCCACGACAGCTGTTTCGCTAACCGATGTTAGAATCGTCAGGTCTTACAATCAATTGATTGATTGATTGTAAGACTTGACGATGCTAACATAGGTTAGCGAAACAGCAATAGCAACTAATTATATTCAATTTTGATATTCACAACAAAGTTTTTATTTATTTAAACATTTAATTATGTTGAAATATTAGCGTTTCCGCCAAAACAGAGGAGTATTTATTTAAAAAAATAATAATCACGCTGTCTTTCCGAAGGGCTAAGCAGTAAAAACAAATTATTTTGTATTTTAAAACTAAAGTTATAATTTCAAAAATGACTCCTTAAACATATTAATGTTTTTAATTTAAATTTCATGTTAGAACTTCATTGTGAATAATGAAAAAATAATCTAATACGAATGAAAACAACTACTTTCTAGAAAATTGATTTTGTTTAATGATAATGACAAGTTTCGCCTCGATGTTACATTTGATATTGCCTTAGAAAGGCGAAACAAGTCATTTCCTTAAAATAAAACGTCTTAAAACAGATGTTTATATTAGTATTAATTGATGTGAATGGATTGAGGAATCAACATTCGAGTATGATTTTTGATTTTAATGTTTAAATAATCATTAAATAAATATTTTTTTTTAAGAATTACTTCCACTATTGTTATTAATCGACAGCAACCGGTTTCGTCTGAGTCGCTGGCATCGACAGATTTGTCTGAGGCCAGAAAGATTAGCTACCTATCACATATCATGAGAATTATTATGATAGCTATACCATTTACACCGATTTGGCTCGCGCTGTAATGATGTAAAGAGCAATTTAACAAGATAATAATAATACCTTTAAAATATTATATATTAAAATCATAATATAAATAGACAAAAACCCGGAAGATATGAAGAAAGAGCACGATAATGTTTTGAATACAAGAAAGCGACAGAGGAATATTTCGATTTTCTTTTTCAGTAATTCGAAATGCACATGTAGCGCATGCCCGAAAACGTTTCTAGATTATTTTGAAATTTGTTCTGATTATTGTTGAATGATAGTAGTGAATAAAACGAAATGAGAATAATTTGGTGTTGTTAATTGTGAAACTTTTAAATTGTGTGAAAAAAATATATACATTGAAGGTTAAAAATTATTAATACGAATAAAAACGCCAGTTTTCTACAAGACTTATTATATTTTATGGGAAAGATGTGTTTCGCCCTTCAAATATTTTCTAGATTTAAATTTTATTTTTATGAAAATGAAAAGTTTCGCCTCGATGTAACATTTGATAATGCCTTAGAAAGAAGCCCAGAAGCCCGGCTTGCGTAAGAAATTTTGAATCAAAACCCCCAAATCTAAGTTACCATGCCCCCGCATAAGCCAACAATCCACCAAATCACCTTCCAACAATGTTCCCATCAGACGTAAGAGGAATAGCCACAAGAGCTGAACCCTCTGTAAGCCAGAATAGGTTTTGATTCAAATTTTCTGACGCAAGCCGGGCTTCTGGGCTTCTATGGGAGTACCGCCACTGCTTAGAAAGGCGAAAAAAGTCATTTCCAGAAAATTAAATAAAACGTCTAAAAAACTAATATTTTTCATTCGTACGTATGTGAATGGATTGATTTTTCTTGTTTTAATAACCATTAAATAAAACAATGATTCACATTTGATGATGCCTTAGAAGGGCGAAACGTGTCATTCCTATAAAATATAATAAAACTTCTACAAAACGAACTAATAATTAAATAAAACGATGTTTTTTAACTACTTCCACTTTTGTCATTATTTCGACGGCGACCGGTTTCGCCAGGCTAGCTGGCATCGACAGACTGGTCTGTTGTCTGACTCAGTCTGTCGATGCCAGCGAGTCTGGCGAAACCGGTCGCTGTCGAAGTAAAGACGAAAGTGGAAGTTGTTTAAAAACATCGTTTTATTTAATTATTATTTAAAATGAACTTCCATCAAGAGATTTCAGTAAAATCATTTGATTATCTATAAAAGTAACGTTTTCATTCGTATTAATTATTTAATATGGAGTTTTACATCATTGTTCAAGAAATAATAAATTAAAACTTATTATTGATTACGATTGTACAGTGAAACAAGTTTTTAAATGGTAGAAAATCTTTAGTTTCGTGAATATTTTACGGGTGCAACTAGTTAAAATATAATAGACCTTTCGTTTTAATTAATTAATGTGAAGGAAACTGAAGGTTTCGTCAGTATAGAGCAGTGTAACAGTGTATTCTCTCTGCCTAATCTTCCGGAGAAACGGCGGCATGGTTAGATAGTTTGTTTTAGAAAAACAAGAAGATAATCGTGGTGTTGTGACTTACGGCCCGGTGGCACAGGGGCGAGGAGGCGAGAGAAAGGAGCCGCGCGAGTAGTGTTCGGATAACCGAAAGAATGAACCGTTCTGCCGTTGACAAGTACCCGGTATCAAGGTCAGGTCTTCTCCAAGTGGGCCACTCTGACGCCGGGTATATAGGGTCAATTTTAGACTTTTTCTCAACTAGCGGGACTCCTCCAGGCCCGGACTGACTTATGTTTTTTAAATTTATTTTTTAACTAAATAACCATCACGCCGTCTCCCCGAAGGGGTAGGCAGAAATAATGGACTGCCACACTTTTCTTTCCTGACATATTTCTCTCGCTTCCTCAACATTCATACATCGTGCCATGCACGCGCGTCGATTTCTCTGACTCCTCACATGGTCGACATTCAATATTTGATTTATTTGATCGTGCCACGTTTTCCTCGATCTTCCTCTATTTCTGGTTCCATTTACATCTTTAACATAGAATTTTTTTACCATTCTTTCTTCATTCATTATTTCCATATCGCACCGTGACTGTAAAACCGAAGCAAGTGCAAATATACAGTTTGGAGATATGGGAGTCGCGTAGCCAGAAGCACAGATGAAAAATGGACAAGAAAACTGCTGACTTGGAGACCGTGGACGGCAAATAGAAGTGCAGGGCGACTGCAACTACGGTGGAAGGATGATCTGAACAGACATGTCGGAATAACCTGGATGCAGTCTGCACAAGACAGAGTGACATGAAAGCGAATGGAGGAGGCCTTTGTCCAGGAGTGGACGAAAATAGGCTGAGGAAGAAGAAGAGGAAGAATCCAATTTAATTTACTTAATATTTTTACAGAACAAAAATTTTATAGTTATAACCAGTTTATTTACACAAGAGAAGGATGGAGTGCCGCATCGGTACAAGTGTGACAGTCCTTTCTTTCTGCCTACCCTTTAGGGGATAGGGCGTAATGGTTAGTAGTAGTAGTTGTGTTGTGATTAATATTTTTATTTTATAAAAATATTTAATAAATAAAATTGTAATAAAAACAGTGCTATTAATTTTATTAAAAATAACAACAAAATTTTACAGTGTTTAATACCTTAACCTTCAATAAAATAAAAATCTTATTGATAATAAATAACACGAATGTAAATTTCTGTTTTATATTATAATAGTTTTATTATATTATGTGGGAATGACATGAATCGCCTTTCTAAGGCATTATCAAACATTTGATAATACCCTAAAAGGGCGAAGCATGTTATCACCATTTACAATAATAAATTTCGCATTATTTATAATAAGAAGTATTATATAATTGTTCAAGAAACAATAAATAAAATCTAACGTTCACACTCCGTTTTTTATCATTAATACGTACAAACAAATTATACGACAATAAATCGTTGATTTTTTGTTTTTTCTGTTCAGCACAGCCGACCCTGTAGCTCGAGCCGTACACTCATACCTGTCACGATCTGTATGCAGCTGAATTTGAGAGGAATTTCGGAAGACTCGAGTAACGGATTCTCCAGCTCGCACGTAATTCTCCGCTCTACGGAGGCTGCGTCGACTGGAGCCAGGCGCGGCAATATGCTACCAATAACGTCTCATTTACTATTATTGCTGTTTTGTTTAATCATTACAGTTACCAAAACAACGTAAATATAGTGAAACGATTGTAGGTTTAAAGAAATAATACTCTACCTATTGTACGCTTTTAACACTGTGAAATTTCATAGTAATGTACTTAGGAAATTGAATCAACTTTGTTTAAACCAATATTTATTTTTAAAAAATATTAAAAAACACGACATGTTTCGGGGGATACCTCCATCTTCAGCTGTAAAAATATAAAAACTAAACAATGAAAGACTTATCAAATAAATCAAATATTAAATGTCGGCCATGTGAGGAGAGAATAAATGCAGTAGAAATGAGATCTCTAAGACGAATGTGTGACAAATCTGTATATAATAAAGTGACAAATGCAAGTATAAGAAGTGAATGTGGTGCGAATGAAAGTGTTATGAACAAAATAAGGAAAGGATCATTAAGATGGTTTGGACACACGGAAAGAATGAGTGAAGACAGAATGGTAAAGAAGGTATATGCAAACGGCGTGCGCGGAGCTAGAAATAAAGGAAGGCCGAGGAAAACGTAGCACGATCAAATCAATCAAATATTGAATGTCGGTCACGTGAGGAGTCGGAGAAATCGACGCGCGTGCATGACACGATGTATGAATGTTGAGGAATCGAGAGAAATATGTCAGGAAAGAAAAGTGTAGCAGTCCATTCTTTCTGCCTACCCCTTCGGGGATGTGATGGTTAGTTAGTTAGTTACTACAAGAATGTTTAAATCGCTCATTAATATATTATGTGGAAATGTTAGACGACTTCTTGGTGCCTGAATTGCGAAATTTTCCTAGCTTTAACCAAAGAATATGATTCCAGCAGAACAGAGCAACGTCACACACGTCCAATACGTCTCTGCCACGAGTTCATGAAATTTTCCCTGGTAAAAGATCTCCAGGAGAGGTGACATAAATCGACCTCCACGCTGTCCTGATTTAAACCCTATGATTTTTTTCCTGTGGGGTTATCTCATATCTAAAGTCTACGCCAATGAACCGATTTCCCTGTCGCGTTTGAATGAAAATATTCGTTACGAAATGGCAGCCATCACGGAGTCTACCTGCCGAGCCGTCATCAGAAATTTTACTGTTCGACTAAATGAGTGCCGCGAACGCGAAGGCTTACATTTGGACGATATTATTTTTAAGATGGTATATAATATTTAACTACACTGATAAAGGACTTCTGTGTTCCGAAATGTGTTTCTGTTAATGTTATTTTTTATGTTTAGTTTTCTAAATGCGATCAAGGAAATTATTCAAATTGACATTGGAACTTAAAGGTTCGAAAAATCACCTAAAGTAATTTCAACAGTTGTCAAAAGTCTATAGATAAACGAAAAAAAATTTGTAACATCTAATGATGCCAACATCGTTTGGCGAAACAAAAAAATATTTCTATTTTAAATAAAGTGATTTGTTACAAATTCAAATAATTGTTCAAATATTACTACAATCAAATAAATATTAATTAATTATTTGTCTTTTTCTTTTTATATACTTAGTATATACAACACGCACTTAAAAAAAAATATTAGACATGTTTCGGACAACCGGTCCTTCCTCAGTGATATTATAAAGACACATATTTAAAATATTATAAAATTGTTAACATCTAACATTATAACATCTGTCAAATTTGATCATAAGTTAGTGTTGTATATACAAAGTATATAAAAAATAAAAAGACAAATAAAACATCGACAACACAAAGTATTTCGAACATAGAAGAAATCAATTAATTATTTTTTAACTATGATATTTATTCTTATAATCAATCGTCTAATCAATCGTCATTTTTATTGTCACGTGAATTCTACACCAGACTAAAGACTTTTATTCTAATTTCATCCATCTTTTGCATGCTTCACTTCCTTACAAAAGGTTCTGCACAAGTACACCATGTAGCAGCAAAAGGGTCAACGGCTACGGGGTGCGAAAAGGGTTAAAAAATTGCGTGCAAATGATATTCGATCCTAAAGGATTTAAATAATGAAAGCTGGCGGCGGTATTAATGGATATTTGTGTAAATGGCGAGTAATTGAAGACTATTAAAGATAGATTATGTAAAGCTTCATTTAAAGATGCTTTAGATCTGGTTTTGATTAATGGCCTGTGTTGCAGTGGAACGTTGTGATCACAGGTAATCCCAAGAGCTAATGTCTTCACACTGGGAAGATTACAAGCTGAGTATTGCAGTAGCAGCAGAGAGAACGCGTGGCATAGGAATTAAGCTGTTAAACTAGCTAACTAACCAACCGTCACGCCGTTTCTCCGGAGGGGTAGGCAGAGAGGATGAACCGCCACATTGATCTTTTTCTCCTTCTTCTTCCTCAGCCTATTCTCGTCCACTCCTGGACAAAGGCCTCCTCCATTCGCTTCCATGTCACTCTGTCCTGTGCAGACTGCATCCAGGTTATTCCAACGTGTCTGTTCATGTTCGACGTGTATGGTTATCTTCGACAGCGTCAGCACATACTGTTTTATCTCCCAGGATGCAGAACCAACCTGCCTCTGGTGATGCCGGTGGGGAGAGCAATCAAACTGCTGAACATGATCGCTTCGGAGATCAATGTCTTTCATATTCGTGAAAGTACGTTCAAAAGACAAATACTCTTGACTTTAGAGAGTATCTTGTATTCCTAATGTCGAACCATCTCTCGTGCGTTCCTGGTATTATATATTTGTTATATTTTACCTGTTCTCAATAGATGTCTTAAACTATTATATAAAAATTGGTTGTAATATTTTTTGAGAAAATAAACTGCTTTGATTTGATTTGATTTGATTTGATTTGATTCAGATCATCCTTCCACCGTAGTTAAGGTCGCCCTGCACTTCTCTTCGCCAACCACCGAAAAGATGGCGAGTAGATTAAAAAGAAGAATGAAATGCTTCTTGTTTATAGTATATATTCTTATTCCTCTATGTATGGAAGTGAAGCTTCGGGACAATCGGGTGGTGGTCTAGGGAACAGAACGCTTGACTCTTGGAGGACATGGGTTCGAGCCTGGACACGACCAGTATTTTTTCTTCGTGATAATATTGAAGATTGATTCATATTGAAGATTGTAAAATAAATTCTAATACCATTGATTTAATTCATTTTTACAATATGTGCACCATCTAAAAAGAACATTTTGTGTTAAATTATTTTTATTTTGTTATTTTATTTTATATTATTTGTTTTAGATTTATTTTGTGGGTGTTGGACGATCGAAGTGTGCGCGGGATATGCCTATTGGTGGCGATGAGGTTCGCATCCCATCACACCGCGTCTCCGCGGGGCGAAAAGAGAAAGATGGGGTGCCGCATCAGTAAAAGTGTGACAGTCCATTCTTTCTGCCTACCCTTTCGGGGAGACAGCGTGATGGTTAGTTAGTTTTTTTTATTTAATTCATTGGTGTTAGTCTTTTTTATCAAAACAATAAATAAATAAAGCTTGGAGCTGGCAAAAAAGGATGAAAGTAGGATAAATGCCGTAGAGATGAGATCTCTGAGAAGAATATGCGGGAAAACAATATATAATAGAATACCGAACGACGAATTAAGGAAGAAATGTAAGGCAGATGATTGCATCATAAGTTAATTAAAAAAAATAATCGCTACGATGGTTTTGACATATGGAAAAAATGGACGAGAGAAGAATTGTTAAAATGTTGTATTTAAGCAGTGTGTGGAAAGAGAAGCCGTAGAAGACCAACAAAAGCATGGGGTGACCAAATTAATCAAATACTGAAAGGCTGCCACATTCGAAGTAGGAAAAATCGAGCGTGCTTATTACGATGTATGAATGTGGAGGAATCTAGAGATGTATGTCAGTACAGATGATATGACGGTCCATCTTCTCTGCCTTCTTCAACGGGGAAACGGCGTGATGGTTAGTTAGTTTATTAGTTATATATAGAAAAATACGAGTACATATTTAACGTGGTTTTGTATAAAAATAGTGCTAATTAAACATATTTATTGTTTCTTGAACAATGGTGCAAAACTCCAAATTAAATAAATAATACGAATGAAAACGTCTGCTTTCCAGAAGTTTTATTATATTTTATAGAAATGACATGTTTCGCTTAGCTTAGGCATTATCAAATAATTGAAGACTATTAAAGATAGATTATGTGAGACTATGTTTGAAGTTGTTTGGACCTGGTTTTGATTAATGGTTTCTGTTGTAGTGAAGCGTTATGATCTCAGGTAATCCAAAGAGCTAATGTCTTCACACTAGGAAGATTATCAACTGACAAGGGAAGGGTACGATATAGTATAGAAAACTGACTTCGGGATGGTATTTTGGAAAGGGTTGTATTATTTTCAAAGAGTTATCGATTGTCAGAGTAAGAAAGCGCAATGGTAAGCCAATTTTGAGTTAAAAAGGTTTCCAAATTTGAGTACAGTTTATATAATATATAAAAACTTTTGCCACTGTTATCAATCGTCAAACGGCTTGATGTAAGCGCGTCCGTCTTTCTGCTTCTGGGTTCGAATTTCAGTTCTGCCTCATATTTTCAAATTAATTATAAAAATGTCCAACCATACATACATATTTTTTTAAGATTGCCTAATGATAATAAAATAAAACGATGTTTTTAACTACATCCACTTTTGTTTTTATTTCGACAGCGACCGGTTTCGCCAGGCTCGCTGGCATCGACAGACTAGTGACACTATTGTAAACTAAGTCCTTTATATACATACAGATCAGGGGTGGTAAACATGATTTTATACAAAAATAATCTTCAAATATTTATGTAAAACTTGCTGAATTTAAATATTGGTATTACAGGTTTTCAAGGAGGTTCGTATTTAATACAATGGATTTTTCCATAGTGTCACCAGTCTGTCGATGCCAGCGAGCCTGGTGAAACCGGTCGCTGTCGAAATAAAGACAAAAGTGGAAGTAGTTAAAACACATCGTTTTATTTAATTGTTATTTAAAATGAACTTCCATCAAGAGATTTCAGTAAAATCATTTGATTATCTTAAAAAGATTGCAACACTTTAAATAATTAATAATATTATAAAATTGCATCAGGTTGTCTCAAGAAGATAAGTTAACTAACACCTGTTATATATAATAATAGTTTCTTGCACTCAGTTTGTAATAATTTTTGTTAATTTATATCGTTCTCCCGATGATGAAGGTGTAAGCCTTCGAAACATGTCAAGAAAAATAAACTGAAAATTGAAAAAAAAAACAGTGTTTTGATTATTATTATATATAAAAAAGTTGTTTTCCGGACACCACTGAGCCATCATTGTTTTGCGAATCATTAATCTATTTATCATATAGCTTAGTGGCATTCGTGTATTGCCTGCTAACATGTCAGTTACGTGTGTCAGCGAGACGCTACAACATACGAAGAATGGGAACAAAATATTATGTTTGAAAATGCGATCCTTAAGAATGCTAATGATCTGTAGGCAATGTTATTAGAAAAACGCGTCGTCCACTTACAGAAGCTAATAATATTACAAAGGAAACAAAGAATAAACGTATACTTAAAACAAAACCAATAATTAACGCGATTGGAAACGTCTGTTTTCTAGAAGTTTTATTATAATTAACGTGAATTATATATTTTGCCAGCTAAAGGCGTAAAAACATAAAATAAATAAAATAAACTTTGTATTTAACCACGGTATGGTTATTATAATTGATGCCAACTACTTTCGCTTGGAGCTAAGCTTCATCAGGGCAGTATAACAACTGTTGTTTAGCTTGGGTCCAAGAGAACTAGTTGGCATCAATTATAATAATCATATTGTGGTTACATACAAAGTTTTTTTTATTTAATTTATATTTTTAAAATGTATAACCACAAAGTGAGTGTTTTGTATGAAAAAACATAAAAATGTAGTTAAAATCAAACGCGTTGTTGCTTTTATACACGAGTTAATGGAGCATTCTGGGGTTTATTCCTAAATTATTTTCAATAATGTATTAAGCCACAACGTGTTGCTCCAAAAGCGTGATATTTACCAATTCAATCTAATGATTTAAATCTTTGCTTTAATACACGTGCAGTCATGTCATTTAAATCGATTCAATCGATTCTCTTGGTGACTTACATTACACACAATTTATCACTCTAATCAAACAAAATAGTTCACACAAATATAGACCGTAACGACCCAAGCGATAAAATAACTTCTTCATATAAAGCACTCACTTTGTGGATAGACATTTTAAATAATTATATAAATAAAATAACTTTGTATTTAACCACGGTAGGGTTATTATATTGATGCCAACTAGTTTCGCTTGGACCCAAGCTTCATCAGGGCAGTATAATAACTATAAGTTATTATACTGTTATTATACTGTATAATATAATATAAGTATAATAACTATAAGTTATTATACTAAGAATTAATTTATTATACCTGTATATGGATTTTGAAAGTGCATTATACGACGGTTTGCATTAAATATATTTCTTAAACTGAAGTATTATTATTTTCATTATTTTTATTATTTCATTAAATCTCTCTTCACATCATTACAGTGTGAGCCAAATCTATGTAAAGGGTTAATTGATTCTCATGACACGTGATAGGTAGCTAATCTATCGGCATTTTATTGTCACTTGAATTCTAAATACAACAGACCAAAGATAGTGTAAGAATTGCACTGTCATCGCCGAGAATCAAATCGGGATCATAGCACGTCATAGCACTAGCCATTCGGCCACGAAGGTATATTAATAAACAATGAAAATTTCTTTGCAATGGGTAGTTAAGTCTGTCCTATACCCACCAACATTGCCTTTTATTTATATAGATTTATTGTTTAATCAATTCAAAAATTAAATTGTGGTTTTATGGGGTCACTGAATTCCCGAAACAACTTACAGCGTCCCAAATTCCCCGCAGCATAACCGGTAAAACAGGTGTCGAAAACCCTTTTACAGTTCGCTTAAGACATCGCAGTCCCATTGGCCAAATGACCTACCTATAAGGAGGTCAGGAGACCCATAAAACAGAGACAATATCCAATATTCTCTATTATATAGTTATCTCTAGTATATCTTATGAGTTGCATTGTTTATTCTTCTTCTTCTTCTCTTTCAAAAACTTTGGTCTGTTCCTGTAGTCAGGCTGGCCTCTCTTGG